>LDAU01000092.1:0-351902 GCA_001447515.1 Pseudocohnilembus persalinus
GATACAGTATATAATAGCAAAAAAAAATTTAAATTTATCAGTATAATTTTTTATCAAATTTATTTTTATATTACTATGTAATTAGTATATATATTGATTTAATAAATAATAAATCCTTTTAAATTAATATAACTGTTATAAATTAATCCTAGATATAAATTTATAAATTATAGAAATTAGACTTAATATTATATATATAATTATCTATTTTTTATTTATAGTTTTTATATTAATAACTTTTATATAAATTTTTATATTTTATGTATATTATATTATATTTTCATTTCTTTTTAGTTTTAGTTTTAATTTTGGGTCTACAATCGGGACAGTACCACAATCCTTCAGGTGCTTAGGTTATACCAACGCAACTAAAGTGAAACCATTGTTTTTCACATTTTTCATTCTCACATCCGATCCTTAAATTTATTTAAAAAATTATTATTATATATATATTTAAGTATATTAATATTAATAATTTTTTTTTTATTTATTTATATTATATATAATTAAATATGTTTAATTATCATATATACATGTCATTTTCTTGGACTCTTCCATTACAAAGACAATATTAGTAGTCTAAGGGTTAAGGTTCTAATGTTTCGATATACTGTTGTTGTTATTATTATTATTGTTATTGAATATTTTTAATATGTAATTCTTATTTTTCTTGCTATTTACTTTTTTTAGTTACTTTTTTTTTAGGAGAAGGTTATTATGGAATAAATTATGGAATTTTTTCTTCTATTATTTGTTCGGGAATAGGTTCAAATGGCTTTATTAATTTTTGGAATTTATTAAAAATTTCTTGACTATCTTGGGATAATTCTACTAATTGTTCGGAGATTTTTAGCTTTTCATGTGAGTAGGTTACGTAATCATGTTAGAGTATTTCTATCTGTTAATTTAGAAAGAAAATTAAAATTAATTGCAAATGGATTATTTTATTTATTAGGTTCTTAATTATTTCGATTAAGCTTAGGTAATTTCGTAAAATGATAAATTTTATAAAATTTTTAAATTTAGATTTTTGGATTTGCGCTAGAATTTATTACTTTTGTATTTATTAAATTTGGTATTTATTATTATATATAAGTTTATATTAGATTTTATTAAATATATACACAGGTGGTATATTTTTATTTAAATTTTTTATATTTAACATGATTTTTAAGATTAAAAATAAAACAACATAATAAAATTAAAAACACAGTTATAATTACCTTTTATTAGAGGGTTTTCATATTTTTTTGGGATTATTTTTTATCTTTTGACTGTTTAAATTATTCGAGATATTCTTTTTATAATGATTCTAAATTTTATCTAATATATTCAACTCTTTAATCTAAAAATTTAATTTAATGAACGTATCTGTTCATATAAATAGAGATTTTTTAGCTTTATTCGATAAAATCTTCTTACAGGAGGTCCATTGGCAAAGTTTTTATTTGTTGATTTAAAGTAATTTTAAGAAAAAAATAAAAATTGTTTTTTTACAGTTTATTTTTTATTTTCTTTCAACTTTTTTATATTTTTATTTCTGAGCAGAATATTGGTAAATTTATAAGATGCTTAAAAAAATGAAAATATTAGGGTTTAAAGATTTTTAAAATGGTATTTTAATTAGATTAAAATTTAAATCTTTTATTTTTGCCAGTAAAATATAAATTTTATTATTATATAAATTTAAATGTAATATAAATTTTATAATTCTTTGGAAAATATTTTATATTTAAGTTTAATATAGTGTTAATAAACAAAATTAATTTTAAAAATTAATCAAATTAATAATAAAGTTTTCAAAAATCTAAGACCTAAAAATTGGGTATTTATATATTTTAAAAATATAAAATTTTTATATTTTTAAAGAATATTTATTTCAATTATATTTTAGAATTTAAATTAATAAAATATTTTTTAATTTTTTTATTGTAATTATTTATAAAGAATATTTAGTTATTTTATGAAATTTATTTAATTTATTAATTTGATAAATAAATATTTAAAAAGAAGATTTTAAGAAATATTAAATATCATCAAATTTGAATATTATATAATTTGTATAAATTTTTATTTGAATAATGTAAGAATAATATACTAGTATTCAAATAAATTTTAATTTAATAGAATTTAATTGAAAATAATTAATTGATAATTATAAAATAAAAGGCCTATTTTATTATATAATTTATAAAATTTAAGACATTTTGGTTTAATAAAATTTATTTGATTGGCTTTAGTTAAGTTCTAATAAACCAGGTTTTAGAAAATAAATAATCTAATTTAATTTTAATTGAATATATTTACTAAATTATAAGAAAAAAAAAAAATCAAATTAAAAACAAGATTTAATTATATTTATAAGTTATTAATGTAAGAAACTGATTTTTATCCATTAAAATAAAAAAATGGGAGATAATTATCTTCAGCTACTACAAATTTTTGCAATATATAACTGAGTGGAGGAAATTTTAAAAGTTTAAATACTTCTTATACTAAAGGAAAATTTGAATTAAATGGTGAAAATTATAGTTAAAATTAAAATTTAGATAAAAATTAAAATATAAATGATATCGATACTTAGAAGATTGATTTAAATGAAAGTTTATCTTAGGATTTTAATCTATTATTTAAATAAAGCGAAATTTAATTTTAAGAAAAATAATACTTGGTTTCTGAACTTTAAAGAGAAAGATAGGAAAATTAAGAATAGCTTAATTATATAAATATATTGATAAATCATGTTAAAGGTAAAATAAAATAATAGAATAAAATAAAATAAGCAATATTTTTCATAGTTTATAGTAATTTTTACTTTAATTTTTATTTCAATAATTAAAAATTAGACCTCAATTTAATATTCTAGAAGTATAAAATTGACTTGGAAAAAGAATTGTAGAATTTTAATTTGTGTGAAACTTAATAAGAATATGAACAAATATAATAAAATATTAGGAATAGTTTAAATATAAATAATAACTAGACGTAAGTTAATGAAATGAATAATTATTTTGAGAATGGAAATTTTAGTTAAAATTAAAATAATTATTAAAACATAGATAATATTGAGGTTAGTTAAACTTATTAAAAGCAGCAATAAAATTTTTTTTCAAATTAAAATTAAAGTCATAATAATAGTATTTTAAATATAATTAAAAAAAATGGCAGGAGTTTAAGTTTAGTAACTGGATTTTAAAATTTTTCAAGCGGTGGAAAAAATATTAATAAAAATTTTATGAGTTAGAATAAAGTAAACTTATTTTCTAATTAGATTTAAAAGCAGAGTTAGTTTTCGAGTAAAAATAAATATAATAAAAATGATAATAAAGACAATAATAACTAATATAAAAATAATTTTAATGGATTTTCTTGTGATGTTGTTTCATATAATAAGGAAAATGATAAATTAGATTAAAATTTTTATTAATAAAATTTTGAAGAAAAAAAATAAAATAAAGACTAAATTACAATTAATAATTAAAATGGATTATAAGAGTAAGTAAAAAAATAGATCGATTTTAGCAACGTGATGGAAGAATAAATTGGAGAAAAAGAGTAAAATATAAGTGTGTTTGAGAATGAAAATGAAAATTTAAATGAAATTGAAAGCATTATTTAACATAGATAATTTACTTTTTAAGAAGATGATTAATAATAGGAAAATTAAAATATTATAAACATTAATAAAAATAATTAAGCAATTAATATAGTGAATTAAACTTAAAATTAAAATGAAGTTTAAAATCTAAATAATTTTGAGTAAAATTTAAATGAAATTAGTGGAATCATTTATAAATAAAAATCATTAGATAATAATGATAAAGAAAAGGATAATTAAATTCATAGTTAAATTTTAGATAGAAATTTATTTTTAAATACGGATAGCCTATAAAATTAATAATTATAATAAATTTAATTATTTGATATTTAAAAAATTTCAGAAATGATAGCAAATAATTTACTAAGTCGAAAAGAAATTTAAATTAAAGACGAGCTTGGAAAAGATGAGAAAATTAAAAATTTTTCAAATGTTTTAGAAAAAATGATAGATTAACAATATAAATAGATGTAAAATTTTAGGAAAATGATGAAACATAGTAAAATGTATTATTAATCAATTTTTCCAGTTTTAAGGTTTATTTAAAAAGTGATAGAAGGTTCGAATTATGAATAAAAAATACAGGGTTTAAAATAAGAATTGAAATCCAATTATAAGTAAAAAATAGAGGAATTTAGGGTAGAAGGAGACGTTTTAATTGAAAAAATTAACACTTATTATAATTAATAATAAAAGTAAAAATAATTTACGATAAAAAATTTATTGGATAAGTAATAATTTGAGGAAATTTTGGGGTATTTTTAAAATAATTTGGAATATAATAATTTAGTTTTTGGAAAAACAAGTGAATTGGTAGAAATTTTTAGTGGGTTGGAAAAAATAGTTGATAAAATAAATGTAAATTTTAATTCGTTTTTAAAACACAGGTTTTTTTAACAGTTTATTTTAAATAATGATGATATAGATAAAAGTAAAAAAAAAGAATTGTAGTGCTAAAGCGGGCTTTATAATGAGCATGAATAGTTGATTTTTTAATCTGCTTTTAATTAATACTAAAGCAATAATTTTAATTAAAATTAGGATTATTTTTAAAGTTAGACTAGTTTATCTTAGAGCTAATAAGATTTTCTCTTAAAATAATAGAGTTTAAAGGTCATGAAATTGGGAAAAAAAACTGTTAGTGTGTAATTTAAAGAATAAGAAAATTAATTAATTCAAGATGATATTATAAATATAGACGTAAAAGATGTGAATTTATAATAAGACATTAACAAAGGAAAATAAAAATTAATAGAAGAGCAAACAAGTTTTTATTAAGACGAAAGTAATTCTTCAAGTTATGTTAATTATAATAATTCTTAAAGTACAGTAAAAAATAATGAAGATAACAATATTAATAAAAATTATGAAAAAAATGAAATTAATAAAATATATGTTAAAAATGGTAAGAATTAAGTATATTTAGGCAATGATTATCCAAATAATTTAGATCAATCAACATAAAAAACCTAAATAAAAGGATAAAATGTAAATTTATAAAAAGATTAATTTAGGAAGGTTAATTAGTTTTGCTAAGAATGAGAAATGCTAAATTTAATTTTATACAATTTTAATAAATAAAATATCAAAATATATTATTAATATTTTAAACATTTTAAATAAATTACTAATATTATAAAAATAAATTAAATAAACTAAATTAAATTTAATTTAAATATTTATATATTTATATATTTTATGTTTATATTATTTATAAAATAAAATATAATTATTACTTTAATTTATAATTTTATGTATAAAATGATGGCTAAACTAATTAAATTATTAATAAAATGAAACATTTTATTATTTTAATGTTTTAATTTTTGGAATCAAATTAGATCTTGTTCTTAATTTTTAGATGTTAATTATTCTTAAAGTTATTTAATCTTGTAATTCTATAAAATAAAATAAATAATAAATTAAAAACATAAATATTCATATTTAAAGTTAACTATTTATTTTATTTTTATACCTTTTTCAGCAGCTAATCTTATAAATAATCTATTATGATTAAATATTTTGATGAATCTTAGTTTTCTGAATTAGAATTATTTTTTTTCTCTTTTTATTTTTAATAAATTTAATTTTAATGTTAACTTTAATTACTTTATAAATTATTACTGCTATTTTCCTATTTTATGTTTGCTAATTATTATTATTAAGGGAATTGAAATTATAAATTATCATCTTACTATATTTATTAAAATTAAGTTTATTATTAATTTTGCATGAAGATATTATTATTTGATGAGCTATTGTTATTATTTAAATTGTTTTAACTCGAATTCGAGTTTTAATTATTTTGGTTTAAATTTAAATTTAATTAACTATTTTTTTTTTAAGGAGAGAGTTATTATTATTTTTATTGAGAAAATGTTATTTTATCTTACTCTAATATAGTTACTTTTTAGTCTAATTAGTTTAATTTATCAATTATGTATTTTATTGGATTTTAATTATTTTGTTAATTTGTTTATTAATTTTAATTGTTATTATAATTACTTTAAGTTTTATCATTTGTATATTGATTGTACTACTATTATTATAGTTGATGAGAATTTTTTTATGATGTTAATTATAAATTTGTTTAAATGTCTTATTGAGATTTTACTTATGTTAGATTTTCTAATGGATTTAAAATACTTACAATATAATGTTTAAGTTATTAAATTTCTGTTTTTAATGAATTTGAGTCCTCTTAATAAAAAAATTAAATTATATTTTAAATAAAAAATAGTTTTAAACCTTATCATAATATTAAATTAATATTACCATATTATGAAGAAAATGGGCTGAAACTATTTTTTTGGTTTTTAGATATAGGAGAAATATCTTGATCTAATTTTATTAATAGGATTTTAAATAATTAAATATTTTTAGCTAAAATTTTATATTTTTCATTTACCTTAATACTGATTTGTAAATTCATCAAATTATGGTCCATTATTTAATTAATTTTATTATTGTAATAAATTTTAATTTAAATTTTGATTATGATTTGTATTATTGTTAAAATTAGTATTTATATTAAAATATTTTTGTGAAATTACAGATTTTTTATTTGCCTAAACTTTTATTAACATGGCCCTACTTGCGAAAAGTAAAGAATTATAAGTTTCTTCATAATTTGTGCTAGTTGGTGAAACACAAGCTATTATTGACGTGCTTGAATTTCCGCATAAATTTTCGCTTAAAATTCTTGTTAATTTAGAGTCTCTGAATGGAATATGTTAGTTAGGCACTATTTTAATTTAAATAATTATTATTATATATTTCGCAGTTTTTTTTTAATAATTGCTAAGTTACATAAAGAATTTTTTTTCCCAAGATTATTACTTTTACTTTCTTGTGCTAATGCTGCTATACAATTACCTTAAAATTTTTATATAAAAATATTTATTTTTTATTTAATTTATATATATTTTTTAATTTAATAAATTTAAAAATGTAAAAAATTTAACCTAAAGCTGAAATTGATTTATTAATGTTTTTTGTTTCTTCAAGTCTGAGACCCTGTGAAGATGTTTTTCCGAGCCTTTCATTACCTGCTAAATCAACTATTGTTAGCATACTTTTAGAAGTATGATGCTTGTAAAATAAAACTAATAAATATTTATAAAATATATGAAATATATATTAAATAATTTTATTACTTTAGTGTATCCTTAATTATATTCATCTTCTACCCATCTTTGTATCAAAGTTATTTAAATCAAAGCATGAGATCTAGAAGAGTACCGATTCTAAAAAAGCAAATGGATTTTATAGAAAATAAATTTTATTAATTTTATTAAGTTAAAATTAAAAATTATAAAAAAAATCCAAAAATTAAATCTAAAAAAATCAATTTTTAATAAATAATCAGTACAAAAAATTTGAATCTGCAAAATTACTAAAAAAATTTGTTTAATTTTTATTAATATTTTTGAGATACATTTTTATAAATTTAAAAAAATAAGATTAAAATGAAAAAATTTAATTTTTTTATTTTTCTAATATTTTTAAAAGACTTTACCATTGATGTTTATTGATTAATTCTTTATTTAATTGCCTATGCAATTAATTAATTAGCATCTTTAAGAGATTTTACTGGGAATTTAATTAAACCTTCTACAAAAACTCCTTATTCTTTATCTTCTCTTATTTATAAGTACTCTTTTTTTTATTGTAATAAATTATTTTATGATTGCTGATTATTTTTAGTAAAACTGAGTAGATCTATAATATTTTCCATATATATTTCCATTAATGATATTTTTATTTTATATTGTTTCATTTCAGAATTCTAATATTATAGATAATAAACTAATTTAATTTGTATATAAAATTTATTTTTATGTATTTTTTTATATTTTATTAAATTATAAATTTTAAATTTAAAAATTTTATAATAATTTACCGTTTATATTCTTGTAAATATGTCGTCTATAACTCTAAAGGCAAATCCAATATTTTTAGGTATGTATTGCTAATACTATTATTAATTTAAATTTTCTTAAAATATAATTTGATCTATTGATTATTTAGTTCCAAATATTGTATAAGTTTTTCCTGAACCAGTCTATAAAAATAAAAAATTATAATAAATTTTTTATAAAATTCGCACTTTTAAGATATTTTTGATACTTTTTATTATATTAACTTAAATTTATATAATATACTTATCCATATGCCATTATAGTTCCATTTATTCCTTAAAATACTGAGTCCAAAATATGTTAACCTGATAATTTATATAATTAATCTTAAGTTGTTGCAGGTTCAAAAATATGGTCGAAAACAAAATATTTTTCTTATTCTTCTTTTGTAAGTAAAATTTTTTTATAGGTCTAAATTTTTTCAAATATTAAAAATTACTGTTTAATTATAATAAAATGATAAAATTTATTTTTAATAGTAAATATTTTTATGCATTTATTTTATATTTTATTATTATTTTTTTTTGACATATTCATTCTTTTTTAAATTTACTTTTATTTCAAATTTATAAATTTTAGGATATAGGTTTTTTGTTTAAATAATTTATATTTATTAAACTTTTTTTTATAATTACCTTGTCTATCGTTATACAATTTTCTAAATCTTAATTTTCTCGAATTAATGAATAATCTTCTTCTGTATATGGTCTGACTCTTATGTAAACTATGTAAATGATTTTTTATTATTTTTGTTTATATATATATACAGTATTTTTGTTTATTAAATAGGTGAATTTACCGTTAAATCTTGTCTTTGATTGTTGATTTGATTTTTCAGTTTAATTTTTTATTTCTTTGTTTGGTGTCATTGATAATTCTTTATTTTTTGTTGAAAAATTTTTATTTTTGAGATTAGTAAAAAAATTAATTTTATTATATTTATTTTAAATATTGTAGAAAAATGTGATAATTTCTAATTTTTAGGTTAAATAAAAGTAATAATAATTTATTTTTGAATATTTCTTGCTAACTCATATTTTATTATAGTAATTTTAAATATTATATTTAGATTATCAAGTAATTTCGTATATAGAATAATAAATGATAACCATTATTTAATTTAAATACTTTATAATTTAAACTATACTACTGATTTTATTAAAAAAATTTATAAAATAATTTATATTCATAACTTTATATTAAATTTAAACTAAGTTTAATTATAGTTAATAATAATTCAATTTATAGTTGCTTTAAAATTAATTAATTTGGATCATTTTTTATTATTGTTATTTTTTTTGAATTTATTTTTTTTGAAACCTGGTTTACCATTGAATTATTTTCCATTCTTTTAATTATTTTTTCCATTAAATTTACCATTTTTACCATTAAATTTGCCTTCTTTACCACCTTTATTTTAAAATTTATCTTTGAATTATTTTTTTTAAAACTCCTTTTATGCTTTAAGTTAACCTTCTTCGGAGAAATCTGCATTTTTATTTTCTTCAAACAATTTTTGGAAATTAATAACTTGTTTTTCTAAATTTTTTTCTTTAACTTTTTTGACTTTTCCTTTATCATATTCCATATCATATTCGTCTTTAGTGGCCTATGTGTATTCCAAAATATCTTTATTTTAATTGTAAATTTTATTTTTTTCTTCTATTTCCTAAATTTAAAAAAGTAATTAATTTATTTTAGATTTATTATGAAATTTTTAAGTTTTAATATTAAAAATTCATTATAATATATTTATATTTATTTTAATGATTATAAAATTATATAAAAAAATAAAACAAGTAAAATTTACATCTTGATCTAAGTCGTCCCAATTAGAGGTCAAGTTTCTAGCTCTATTTAAGCTGTTTCCTGCAAAATTTTTTATTTTTTTTAAGTTTTTATCGTCTTAAAATTTCTGACTTTATTCTATTTCTTATTTAGCTTTTTCAAGTTCTTTTTTTTCGCTTTCATTAAAATTATTTTCAGTTTTTTTTTAGTTTTCTTGTTTATTATCTTATTGTTCTTGGAATTAATAATGAGATTATTTTTTTAAAAGAGATTTTTTGGGTTAAATTCCGTTATCGTTTTTAATTATATTAACCTTAATATTTTCAACTTCAGGGTTTTCAAGGATTAATTTTTCTTATTATTCTTCAAAATCTCTCTATTTTTTAACTTTTTTAATCATACTCATTTCTTCTAATCTTTATATGTATAATCTTTTATGTAATTTAGATTTTCTAATAAAATAAAAAAAATTTAAATAATTCTAAGTTTATTATAAATAACTTAAAAATAAATTTTATTATGATTATTTTGATAATAATTACTTCATTAATCTTAAAGCATTTATATCTCCTGGTATTATAATTTATTCTTCTTTATATTCTTATTCTTCAATTTCAATATTTTATTCTTATTTTTTATTTTCTAGTTGTTATGTTTCTTTCTAATTATTTTATGTTTCGCATTTATTATTTTCCACCATTTTTTCTTATTTATTTTATTTTACATTTTAACCTTTTTCTAATATTTCTTTTTTTTCAACATTTTCTTTTAATTTTTCTTATTATTTTTCTAAATCTCCGTTCATTTAAATTCCCTCAGATTAAGCCGATAATTTTCTTTAATTGGTTTAATTTTACTGTTGATTTTATTACTCTTTCTATTACTCTTTTTATTATTCTTTTTATTATAATTATTTCTTTATGTTAAATTGGTTATCAAATTCTTACTAAAAAATAAATAAAATATATTTAATTTGAATATTTATTGTATATGATATTTTATAAATAATTTATATATTACCATGTATTCTTTATATTCTTTTTTTTATTATAACTCTAAAAGATTTTTAGCATTATTTTTTAATTCTCCGTTTTATTAGATTTGCCCTTCAGCACTTAATTTTCTTTACTTTTATTGATTTTCTTAAATTAAACTAGCTTCTTATTTCTATTTTTAAGAAAAATCTACCTCTAATACAACTGATTTTTATTTATCGTTTTTATTTTATTATTAAGGTTTTTATTCAATAATTCTATTATAAAATAAAATATAGGCTCTTTCTTATAGAACTTTGTTTATAGGAGTCTAAAAAAAAATAAAACACATTAATTATATGTTTATTTTTTCATTTATTTTTAAAATAATAACAATAATAATAATAAAATAAATAAAAATTTACTTAAGAAACAGTTTCATCATTCATACAATACCATAGACCATTTGAATTTTTAACATAACAATAATAATGTCCAGACAAAGTGCTTCCACCTGCATGGACCATAACACAATAAAGATCATAGTTGGCATTTTGAGAAGATCTTGTAGGACAAACATAATTTTTTAAGCTTACTTTGGTTGGATAATCAATTGTTTTGTGAATTTTTCGCATAAAATTATCGAATCTTTTAAGATGACATGTAAGAACGTTGGGTAAATCATCTATAATTAAATTAATAAATAATTTTTATTAAAAAATTCTAATATAAATTTTTTAATAATATAATTTCAGTATAAATATTAAATTTTTTACTTATCATAAATCTTTTTTAGGCATTGACGAATTTGTGGCAACCAGAACATCTTTTATAAAATGGGAAATATTTATTTGTTATGTTATGAAATATATTTAATGATTATTGTTTACTTGTATTTATTTTTTCCTCCTAATTCTTCTACTTTAAAGAATCTCTGGATACATTAATCTAAATCTTTACAATTTTATAATTCCTTTATTAAATTAAAAAAATATTTTTAAAATTTAATTTTTATTTAAAATTAGTTTTTTACCAAACTTAAGTCAAAGAAATTTTCAAAAATTTCACTTTTATATCCACAAGACAAACATTTTACTTGGGATTTTAATTTTCCATTAAAAATTTTGGAAATTGTATCATTGTGTTCTAATTTTTAGTTTAAAGGTAAGGCTCCTCTTTATAAAGATTCAACCATTAATCTTAAAAATTCATGTCCATCTTCTTGTCTAATAAATTAATAAATTGTTAAAATTAAAATTATCAAATTGTTAATATTAACAATAATAAATGAAATTCTTTTATTATATTTAATAAACATATAAATTAATTAATCGAAGTTAAAATACAAATTCTTATATATTATAAGTTAAATAGTAATATGTATTTCTTTTTTGTTTATTTAAGTATATGATATAGTGGTATACGTAAATAATAAGTACTAAATAAATAAATTAATATATTTATTTTATTTTTTTTACCTTCCTAATCTAAATTTTTTAAAGATGTATCTCATATTTCTGATTATATTATTAGGGGCAATACATTTTTATTATTTAGGAAAAAGGGATTTAACATGTGTTTAAAAAGTGCATAAACAGCAAAAATTATTGGCATTTTTTCCAGTTTTTTTACACTCTTTTTGGTGCATATCGTCTAATAAATAAGAGGCCAAAGCGGGCGTGTAACTTAAGGCTTATAATACACTATTTAAAAAACAGGTATTTCCTTTGTTTATGAGGCCGGGTCCAATTGGAAAAACTTTGTTCCAAGAGTTGTTTAACTGTAATTAGTGCTGAATTTGTTCGGTTTGATTGAGGGAATTTTGGACCTGTTTTTGGGTTTGGATTAAGTTGTTAACGAATTTTCCGCCGTGGACGAAGTTGATTTTTTCGTAGAGTTTTAGTTTTTCTGTTTCTTGTTGGGGTTGGCCTTGGTTTTGAGGGGTTTCTACTTCCATTTTTATTGTTTTTTTTTTTATTTTTTATTTTTTTATTGTTTTTGGGTTGTTTTTTGTGTTTTTATTTTAATATATTTTTATTTTATCATTTATTTAGAATATTGGTTTTTGATGAGATAGTTTTAGTGTTAAAACAAAATAATAAATTTGTTTTTTATTATTATAAATAGCAGTACAACTTGTTTGCATAAATGAATATTGTAAATTTAATAAAATAAATGAGAATTGTTTATTACCAGATTTATATGTTAATAAAATCCCAATTCTTTTTTTTAATAATTAATATATAAAAATATAAAGATCAAGTATTATAATAGTAATAAAAGAATATAGTAATACAGCTAAGATAATAAATTAAATAATTTTTATTTATATCAATTGTTTATTTATTCAAATTTGTTTAGATAATTTATCAAACCTTGCTATTTAACCATAGCTATCTCCATAAAGCTTTTAAATTCTGTCCAATTTATCTTCATGTCATCATCTGAATCTTAACATTAATTAAATAAATAAATTTTATAATGATTTACACTAAATTTACCATTTATCATATTAAAAAGTACAATTATAATACTTTGAATTGAAATCAAATTTAGATTTAAATTTATTTAAAATTAATTTTGTTACCCAAATCTTTTATAATTTCTTCGGCCAAATCATTTATCATTTATAAATAGTTTTCATATTCCCAGCCTCCTTTCATCATATATAATTTAGTCAGATCTCTATAATATAGGTAAAATTAAAAATTATACATATATTAATTATTATAATAAAATTAAATATAAGTACTATAAGTTATCTTTTATAACTTCAAATAATTCCTATTTATCCAGATATCCTGAATTATCTTTGTCATATATTTCAAATTTTTGCCTTAAATTAGATCTAAAAGACATGATAGCGGAGTTTTTCTTTTTTATTAGAAATTAAATATTAATATATTCTTAATAATTATTTTATAAATCATAAATGGATTTTTAAAAAAAATTTAATTTTAAAACTTTATTTGTTTACAGGATTTGTGCATAAATAATTAAGCCATTCTCTTCTATTTATATATCCATTTCCATCTGCATCCATTTCCTCTAAATCTCTTAAAACTCTTACTTTTGAAGGTTTTTCTCTTTCATAAGCATAAATCAAAAATTTTAAATTATCTGAATTAATTCTATTTTCTTGAGTTTAATCACAGCCGTCAAAAGCAGACCAAGCTTTTATTAATTAATCATATCCTTATTTCGCAATTTTTCCACTCTTTAATTATTAAAATTTTATAATATTATTATATATTTTTTATATTTAACTTCATATTTATCATTTTTTGAAAATAAAAATCTTTTTATCATTTTTTTTTATTTTTTATATTTTAATTTTTAATTTTACTTTAATATTAGGATATAAATATTTTGAGGTTCCTTCTAAAGAAGATATTAAAAGATCAATGGTTTCTTAAACATATTGAGGTCTGTTCATTTTTACCAAATCTTCGAAAATTTTGCTATCTATTTCATCTGAATCTGTGATTTCTTTAAATAATTTTTAAAAAAAATAATATGATTCGTCTGATTTTCTTATGACGTGTTCATATGTTTAAATATTAGCATGAATCTAAAACCAGTCTGTTAATTACCAACTTCCTTTTACCAAATTTATAAATTCATCTAAAGAAATTTGTTTATCATCATTTTTATCTGCTTCGAAAAACTATATTTAAATTAATTTTCGATACTATTTTTAGATTTTGTTTTTAGAATTTTATATATTAAAAATTAATATAATTATATTAAATATCAAAATTTTATTTACTAAACCACCTTGTACATAATCTTTAATTTGTGTAAGAGTTGGAGGTTCAATTCCTACAATTTTTGTTAAGGCTTTTATGACTGCTTGAGCTGTTAATATAAATTCGGTAATTTCCAAGTATTAACTTTGATCCTAAAATTAGGTAATAAAATTATTTAATTAATATTTTTTAGTAACAAATAAAATTCATAATACAAATGCTAAAAATATTTAATAATTTTAAATTTTATTACTGTATCAAAAAGTTAAAATAGAAATTCTAGTTTCCTTTCATACTCATCCGCATTTACCTAATTTTTTATTTAAAATAAGTTTTAATTTAATTTAAACAGTAAATAATAAAAAGTTGCAAAAATAAAAAATTCTAATAAAAAAAATAAAAATATCTGAAATAATTTTTAATTAATTAATATAATAGATAATATAATTTTTACTAAAGACATGAGTGCCAAAACTTCATATATATCGACTGTTTAATTTTTATTATTTTTCATTTTTTAAAATACTTCTTCTGTATATTGTTCAAAAAATTAATTAAAAATTTCTTCAAATTAATTTTAGTCGAAATCAGTAATTGCATAATAATATTCGTTTATATATGCACAAACATCGTTTACGTCGTCCATATTTTTTTTTTTATTTATAAAAAGAATTATTTATTTATTGTACTTTTGGTTAGATGTGTGTTTGTTAAGAAAATTGCCCATTTTATAAAATATTTAAAAACTTATTTAAGTTAATGGGTTTAAATTGTCAGGTAAACTTTTTTTTTTATTGATAATTTTAATTAATTAATTATTAATTTAAGTTTTATCATAGTTTATTTTAATATAATTTTTATTTTACTAGAATTTATAAATTATAAAATAGTTTTAATAAATATCTTTATAAAAATAAAATTTACCTTTTTATCATTGAAATACAAAATCTAATTTTAATTTACCAAAAATAGATATTTTATGTATTTTTATTACACTTAATTAATATTATACTTTTATATCAAAAAAGTATTGATAATTTATAAATAAAAAATTAATAAAGTATATTTATAAAAAAAAATGATAACTTTATAGTTAAATATTTTTAAATATGATAAACTTATTTATTTGTTTATAGAATATATTTTTTCATATATTTTTGGCATTTTCTAGAAGTTTTTTAAGGCTATCACATTCTTTCTATTAAAAATAGGATATATAATATTTATGTAATTAAAAGAATAATGACAAAATATATAAATTTAATTTACTTTTGATTCTTCAGGGTCTAAATTTTTTAGTAAGTCAGAAATAGTTTTTATTACTTCTTTGTCAGAATTGTTGTGCATATTGAAGGTTTTTGATACTTTTTAAACAATCTAGTATTTGTTTTAATAATAATTATCATTAATAAATAAAATAAGATAAAATTTTATATAAATTATTATCATTTTTACATCTTAATCTTTCCATCCAAATAGGAATAGAATTAAAAAATCTATTGATTCTAATATATTAAGTCCTAAATCTTGCTAGTTAAAAATTTAAATTAAAAATAAATAAATAAATATTATTTTTTTAAATTATATTTCATTCATTCTACAATATTATTAATAATAAATATTTTATTAAAAATTTACTTTTTTCATGTAAATAACCTCTTAAATTTCTTCATCGTCCATACCTTAATTTTTCATTTTATCTATGTAATTCGGATTATTCATTTATCTATCTATTTCATTTATATATCCAAAATAATAATTATGTAATTCGAAAAGTCTATCTATTTTTTCAAAATCACTTTCTCTAAATTTATTAACTACTCTTTCTTAATGTAAACTTTTGGTATCTTTTATTAAAGATCTAAAAATAGAAAATACCTATAAAATAAATATTAAATAATTTTTCAGTTTTATAATTTTATAATAAATAATTTACGGTACATACTTAAAATAATACGAAATAAAAATAGCTATTAATTTATTAATATATAATTAATAAAATTTATGACATTTTTATTTATTATTTTTACTTATTCATTAATTTATTTTTATTCCTCATCTTTTTTTGATTTTATTCCTTTCATTATCATAATAGGGGCTATATATTTTAAGCCTTAAACTTCAACAAAATAATTACATGAAACTGGGTTATTTAATAATGCATACATTAAAGTTTTTAAAGAGGGTTTAGAACAAAATATTTTTTCTTTTATCATTTTTAACATTAAATCTATACCTGATTTTACTCTGAACTCATCTTGTGCATTTCTTTTATTTATTTTTTTAGAAGAATTAATTTTATCATAAATAATAAATAAAAGTATTTAAAATTTAAAAATACACATATATAATACTATTTATTAATATTTATTATTTTTATTTTAAAAATATTTATTAATTACTTGTCAATGAGTAAAAGTTAAAGGGCTGCAAATAAATTTAATACATATTCTTTATCTTCTTCGTTGGTGGGATCTGTGCTTTTGTATTTCTTCATTTTTAAATTTAAAATTTAATATAAAATTTTATATATTTATTTATTTAAATTTCACATAAGAAAAATGTTTTACTGCTAATAATTCTATAACTTTTTCAACTCCTAAGTGTTTTTCTACAAATAAATATTAGGCTTCTTTATTAGAGAGTATTTAAACTAATATTTCTGAACAATATAATTTATTATCGTCTAATATTTTTCCCTATATTTTTAAAGCTATTCTTTTTAAAAGCCAGCTCAAAAATTCGGTATCATTGATGCTATATAAAAATTAATAAATAGGAATTTTTTTAAATGTTTATTTATCATTAAATAATTAATTTTTTAAAATTACAGAACGGTTATAAATTCTGATTATTGATTTAAAATTCCTTCAATTATTTCTAAAATTTTAAAAACTACTTCGAAATCTTCTTTTTTTTCTTCTTTAAGCTTGGTTAAGTTTTGGAATAATCCTTTGAAAAGTCCATACTTTACAAAATTATCTTATGCTTCATTTAAAACTATTGCATATTTTTCTTCTTCTTCTGGTTCCAATTCCATATTTACAAAATCTTTAATAAAGTTAATTACTTCATTTCTTATGTCAGAATTATCGTGTTATAATAGTAAAATCATATTTTAAATTGCCTTAAGTTAGTATGAAAAAATAAAGATATAATTATATTATAATTTATTATATTTTATAAATTATTGTTAAAATTTATATGATTTTGGTTAATAAATATATATTTTATTTAATTGATAGTTTTTTTTATTATTTTTTTTACACTAGACTAGACAAATATTTAAATTAATTCAGGGTAGGCTGACAAATGTGCAAATTTTTTAATTTTTTAATCCAATTCTATTTCACTTTCCATGAATTTTTCCGGCTTGTCTGGGAATTCAGATCTCAATTAACTATTTTTTAATATATTATGCTCAAATTATTTTATTAACTTTTCCAAATGTTCTGCATCGAATGCCAAATTTTCGTCATTTTCTGCCTTAATTTATATATATTTATGTAAAAATTTTAATAATATATAAGAAATATCAAAACTTGTTATATCTTAAAACCAATAGGTAAATAATAATTTTTATTTTATATTAATACATTTTTATTATTAAAACATTATTTTTCAAATTATATATTAAATTTAATTTACTTCTTAAATTGCTTGTAATAATTCATCTTAATCTATGTCTTCTATATCATCGGGTAACTCATAATCTTCTTCATCCTGCTCATCTTCATTTAATTTTGTTTTTTTATATGGACCTTGTTCTTCTTAATATTAATCATAATGAGATTATCTGTTTAAATTTGACATTTATTTTTTATTTGTTATTTAAATGTAATTTTTTTTTATGAAAATTTATTTTTAGATTTTAGTTTATTTTTTTGGTAATTTTTTTATTTTTTTAAATTATTAATTGGATTCATTTTTATAGTATGAATTTTCTATAAATTTCTATTTAATGCATAAAGTGTAAGATATTTAAATAAGAATTATAAATTGAACTTTATTTATTAAATTATAAAAATAAGTTAAATTTTATAATATAATTTTGAATAGTATGAAGAATACATAATATTTTATACATTCAACCTATTGTTTTTTTAAAACTTTAGATTTTTATATTAATAACTTTATTTTTTAGATTAGTACAAGATAAGTATAGAAGAATGCGATTTTTTATATTAATTATAAATTGTTATTATTAGAAGTAGGAGAAAATAAAAACCTAATTAAAAAAATAAAATAAAGAAAAATTTAATATTATGTCGTCTTAAAAAACTCAGAAAATTAAACTGGTTTTGACAAACACGGGTTTGAATTTTATGAAAGAACTTAAAGAAGAAAGAGAAAATTAAATAGAGAGCTAAAAAAATGGAAATTATTCTTTAAATGATTTGCCTCCTTTTTTAGAAGAGGGTGTATTAAATACGAATAAAAAAAATAACTGGGAAAAAATAAACGGTAATTGCGTGAATAAACCTTATTTTATTAATAAAACTAAGACTATAAAAAAAGAAATTGCAGCTTTTTTATAAGGAAATGAAATTAATAAATATGTGGTCAAGAAAAATTATACATAAAAAAATAATAACAATAATAAAAATTAAACTCAAGAAAATCAAAATAAATAATTTATTATAAGAGATAATTAAAAGTCACCAATTTCAACTGTATCTTTTAATTTATAACTAAATTCTAGTGATTTGAATTAAAAAAGTAAGTAAAAATCTCCTTTTAATAAAACATTATAATAACAGAATAATCTTAACATAAGTAATAATTAGAGCAGTTTTTTTAATGATTAATAATAATAGGTTACGGATTTATATTAGAATAAAAATGAATAAATTTAAAATTTTAAAAACAATAAAGAATAGATAAAATTTATAGATTATAATTAATTCAAAGAAAATGTAGATAAAAACCCTAGTTTGTTTTAAAAAACATTTAGAAATTCTACGTTATAACAACTTTAAATTGATTAATTAAAAAAAAAGAGTGATACTTAATTTGGTTTAATTAAATAAAATTAATAAAAGTAATCATTTTTTAAAGGTGATATAGAAAATATAAAATAATAAATCAAAATTAATCTATAATTAAGTGATAGAAATATATTAAAGATAAATAGTACACGGCCAAGTACATAATAAAGTTATTAAAGGGGTATTAATAAAAATTGTAACAATTAATCAAATAATAAATTAAATGTCATGTAAAGTACAAGAAATATTAATTTAATAAAAAAAAATGGACTTATCAATAATATTTAGACCTTTAATTCTATAAATAATATTAGTTGTTCTAATTTTTTTAATTAAAATAATGAAAATAATTTTTTAAATGAATATTTAATGGAAATGGAAGACCGAAAGTAAATGTAAAAAAGTGAATATGAAAAAAAAAAAAATATAGATTAATAAGCAATTAAAATGTAACTGGCTAAAATTCATGATGGATATTAAGATTCTGTTAAATATGCGACAAATTTTTTAGATAAATTAAAAAATTAAGATCAGGAAATTGAGAAAATGGAGTTTAAAAAATAATAACTAAGAAAAAGAGAAGTTTTAAAAGTTTATTAGGTATAAAAAAATAAGTATAAATAGTAGTGGGAATAATTTAATATACCTGGCGGAAATAAAGAAATTCTTAAATAATAGATAAATAAGTTACAGAGTAGTTTGGCCAATCCCAATTTAAAACATAATTTTTAAGAATATTTTATTTAGAATTAAAATAATATGCCTATCGATAAAATGGAAAGATAAAGGATTTATAATGAATATAATAGAAATAAAGATTTTAAATAAAATATAGAAAAATATGAAAATGAAGAAATAAATGAAAAAAATAAAAATAAGTAGAAAAAAGTTATGATATAATCTTAATAAATTGCAAAATTTAAAAAAAGTATAAATAATTACAATTCCAATAATAACTAAAAAAGTTTAGAAAAAAATTAGACTATAAACAAAAAAAATTGTAACCAAATCATTGAAGCTAGTTTTAATGTATGAAGTATATATTACTTTAAATTATAATATGAAATATAAATTTTTATATTTTATATTTTATATTATACATATAATAAATATATTTTGTTATTATATATCAAATTCACATTAGAAATTTATACTATTTTAAGTTATTATAATTAAAATAATATTCTAAGCTATTAAAACTAAAAAAAAAAAATTTTTATTATTATTTTTTATAAATCAAAAAAAATAATTATTGGAGAATTTAAATGTCTAAAATTTTGTAATCTTCAAAAAAGAGCTAAAACAAAAATGATAATTAAAATAATAAATAGAACGATTCTGCATTTTTAAATTTAACTTTAAATTAAAGTAAAGAAATATAATAAATAGTAAATTTTACGATATAAGAAAAGGAAAATTGGTTCGAGTAAAAGTTAAACAAGCAGGTGAAAAATGATATCCACTTAAATTTTTTCATAGATGAACCTAAATTGTTAAAAATTGTAGTCCCAATCATAAGTTAAAATGATAAATAAACAAAAATGTGAAAAATTAAAAATTATTTAATAAAATATTTTTAAAATAAGTTTTTAATTAAAATATTTTTTAAACAAAAAGAAAAGCTTTTAGAAATTTTAAATGTAGAAAACCTGAATGTGTTTATGCATATCAAGATTTATTAGAGCAATTTAGGAGTTCATAATATGATTAGAAAACCAATTTTATTTGTAGAAGTTGTAATAAAAATTTGAATTTAATGGGTTTTTACCATGATTTATCATTATAATAAATTATCGAAGAGTAAATAAAAAATATATTATTAATAATTTTAATGTTTATTATAATAATAATTAATGCAAAATTAATGAACAAAAGCATATATATAAATATTTGTATATAATAATTTAAAAGTTGTTTAAATATTTTTACGTATAAATATAGAGTTTGGTAAATTTACAATAGACAAAATAAGGTTCCATGCGAAAAAGTGATAATTTATAGAGATGGAAATTGGGAGCCATAAATTTCAAAGTATATGTAAGAAATAGATGAAAAATTAAGAGATATGTTAAAAATCTAAAAAGATAGAAGTAAGTTAAAAGGGGCAAGAAATATGTAGAAATATTAAAATATTAGCGACAGGTTAAATTAAAAAAAAATTTTGTTATTTGAAGATTTTAATTAAATAGAATATGATGATTTGATGAAAGAATTTCAAAATAAGGTAGGGAAAACTGAAAATTTATATGATAATTTTGTCGAAATTTTAGATGTTTAGTTAAATTATAGTTAGATTACTAATTTTGTTAAAGAAGTAAATTTATATATTAATTAAGTTCTATAAAAAATTTTTGTTTTTCATTTATATAAAATTTTGAATGAATAAATTATTTTATATAAATATATTTATACAAGTTTATTTTACTTAAAAAAAAATCGATTAACTTTTTAATTTTTAGATAGGTTTCGCTTAGGACTTGATTATTTTATATTTAAAGTACCTAAGTTTGGTTTTGAAGTGGGAACATCAAATAACTATGGATTTTTATATATTAAAATACAAAGAATTTAACTATTATAACAAAACTTTGGGCTATTAAACTTTATACGAGTAAATTGAAAGTGAAAATAGGTATTAAAGGCAATTTTAAATAATTTTTCTGAATTGTGAAGAAAGATGGATTGTAGGAATTTTCGAAAAAAAAGTTTTATAGTGTCAAATAGTGGATTTTTTAGATGGAGATTTAACTTAAATTAAAGAAGAAGATTTATATTATTACTTTATATCTTTGTATAAATAAGAATTAGGGGTTTAATTATAAAATCATAATTTTGAATTTTAAAAATAATGCTAGAAAATAGGAGAATATTAGGATTTGGGGATATATTAATGCGCTTATTTATAAAATTTTTTTAATAATATTAGCTAAAAACGGATAGGATAAATAAATTTGAATTATTTGTAAATTTAGTCCTTTAAAAAATTTTATTTATGGTTGATTTTTATAATGCCTTATTAATAGGATAAAAATAATAAGTATTATAAATTATACGATTAATCTGACGTTATAAAAGCAAAAGAAGAAAATAAGCTATTAGCTAAAAAATATTGGACATTTGAAGACGAAAATGAAAATGACTAAAATTATTAGAATTTTAATAATTAATTGTACAAAAATGATTAAAGTAATTTTTTAATTAACAGGTCTAAAAAAAATTAAAATGCGTCATTTTAAAATAGTTTTTTAAGTATCCATACTTATTAATCACGAAGTGAGTAAGATGAAAGTCAAATTGCTAAAAATTTAGTTAAATTTTAAGATATTAATTTAAGTAAAGATAAAAAAATAAATGATTCGTTAGGAATTTCGAAGTAAATGGAATAATCAAAACAATTTTTAGTTGAATAGAATACAAACATTGATCTTAATAATTTAAGTAAAATATATAAAATAATAAATGTTATATTATAGTTTAAAACTATAATTTTAATAATATAAATATATAAATTTATAAAAAAAGATAAAAATGTGAATGATTCAAATATGGAATATAGGAAATTATTAGAAGATTTGGATAGTAAAGGAGCGGGTTCTTAATAAAAAATTAAATTAAGTATTTTATAAAATTCTGGGGCAAGTTCTTTGAAGAGTCAGAGTTTTTTGGATAAAAGTTTTTATTCATAATAGTCATAAAAATTAAATGAATTTTCGATATTAAAAGATAAAAGTTAGAGTTAAATCGTGGAGGTTTCTTAAACACATTTAAATAGTTATTTGGAGTAGATGAGGAAAAATTATAAGAAGAAAAATGACTCTTAGTTTGATTTAAATCCTGAAACTTTAAAAATATTAACTGATAGTTAGAGAAGTTTTTAAAATGAATAAAATAAAAATAGCAGTACTTTTGAATAATATAATTAATAGCCTGTAAACTTAATTAATAAATTTAAATATAATAAAGTGATTAACAATAAATTTCTTTCTATAAAATTATACATATATTTATTTTATATAGAAATAAGTTGATCCAGTTTACTATATGTAATAAGAATAGATGTTAAAGGATTTAATTAAAAAAGAAATTGAAAAGAATTTTTAACCATAGGGAAATCCTTACTAAGGTTAATTGTAATAGAATAACAATGATTTTTAAAGCAGAAACTTTCAAACTTAAAATTAATTTAATAATAATAATTATAATAATAATAACATGAGTTAAACCAGAAGGTAATATAAATATATTATTACATAAATTTAGTATATAGTAAAATTGATATTAAATCATTTAATTTGACTTAAAATTTTATATTTAAATTAGTTCATAGCTAGAAAGTATAAGTTCTTTAAATAGTTTAGCTTAGAGGGACTGGAAAATGGAATGAAATAAAAATATTTTTTTATAATTAAATGCTAATCTTAATTAAATATATGATAAATTACTATTATAACAAAATTCAAACTACAAACTTTTTATAATTTTAAAAAGGTGATTAAATCTGATCAAATATTAAATTTATAAAAAATAGAAAAAATAAATAAAAATAAAGTCAAAAAAAAAAATTATAAAATGCTTTTATAAAGCCAAATTACTAAATAAACCAAATAATTTAAATTTTGTATACAAAATATTTTAGCCTAATAAAGAAATTTTTAAAGATAAAAATGTTAAAATTTTTATAATGTATAACTAGATTGTATAACATATATTAAACAACAAGAAATAAATATCATTTAAAATAAAATAATTTATTAATATAGTTAATAAAGAAAAAATAAACTAGACAAATATTATGCTTATATATAATTTTTGGAAACAATAAAAAATAATAGTAATAATTTTTTTACACAATATGAAAATAATTTATAAGAAAATGATTTGGCTTAAAAAATAGTAGATTCTGTGAATTTTCTATGTAGTGAAAACCGAAATGACTAAAAAAACCTACCTTTGAAATTTAGGATAAAAAATAAAAAATCTTAAAAATCTTAATAATAATAACTTTAATAATAAGATGGAAATTTTTCTCTTTTTTTTGTGGATTAATTTTTTTAAAATTTAAAATTTTTAAAAAAAATTAAGGTTTAAGATCCTTATCCTTATAATATAATAAAAGAGGTCGAAAAATAGTTAATGTTTAATAATTTTAGTTTTTTATTTTAAAAATTGGATGTTAATTAAATAAATGACGATTATTTATAATTATTGTTTATATTGTGCTTGTATCTAGTGAAAAATGTTGATGTTAATTCAGTTAAATGTAAAAAATTTTGTTTTAAAAAATCTGATAAAAATAAAATATAAGGTGATTTCATAGATGTTTATTATGAAACTGTTTAAATTGACAAAGAAACTTAAATTTCGAAAAGAGAAAAATATATTTGTCAATTAAGGCTAGTTAACAATGAAAAATATTGGGTTAAATAGAATAACAATTGTGAAGAAGATCAATAATAAAATAATGAATATAAATTAGGAAATATAAAAAGTCTATTAAATGTCGAATAAAAAAAGGCTTAATAAAATATTATCTAAATGTGTTACAGTTAAAATTTGATTTTTTTTGTGCAAAATTTTGTTAAAAATAAAAGTGACTTTTATAGTTTTAATAATAATTAACTAGGTTTTAATCTGGATATTATAGCAACAGAGAAATTTAAGCCATAATTTAAATTAGAATTATTTTTGTAGCCTTTAATTGAATTATAGGAAATCATTAATAATTAAAATATTAACTTAAATTTAAAATAGAATGATAAGAAATAAGTAATAAAACTGAATGAATGTATAGATTTTGTGAGAAATGATTTAGGATAAGAAAATTTATACTAATAAAATTTAAAGATTGTAAGATAAAAGTTGGAAAATGGTTTTAAAAAAGATTATGGATAATTTGCTATTTTAAAAGAAAAAATATAATTAGTTGAGCATTTATTTGCTTAGAAATAAAATAAAGATATGAAAAAAATTGAGGAAATTGTCGAAATAGAAATTTTTGAAGAATTATGTAAATTAATATAAGATGAAAATAGCATAAAATTGCCATTTATGAGAAAAAATATTGATATGAGATTTTTTTAGATTATAATGAATTTTATTTAAAATCATAATATTGATGAATAAATTAGAATCGAGAATTTAGAACCTTGGAATATTTTATAGCAATTTAATTTGGATAAAATTTTCGACGGTTTTAATTTTTAATATATAAAAGAATTCCACTTTAAGTTAGTATTTTTAATGTGTTTATTATACACAGAAAATGTGAATTAAAATTCAATAAGAGCAGAGAAATTTGTACCTAAAATAGTTTATAATTAAGAAAATTAAGTTAAAAATATTTCTGATGGATATATTGATATTTATTATGAAAATTCAGATGCAAGTTAAAAATATAAATTAGAATTAAAATAATAGAGTACATATTTTGGATACCTTGCTGATTTCAACGCTTTAAATTAGGTTAATAATTACTGTATACCTTATAGTTATGGCCAAGGGCTTATTGTGCATTTGGGAGGACCTTTTTATTAAATTTAAAAATCTGAATGTGCTTAACCTTAATTGGATATCGAGTATTTTTATAGTTAAATAATGGATATAAAAAATTATGATTATGAAAAATATGTTTGAAAATAATAATTATTATTAAAATTTAGTATTTAACGATAAAAAGTGAGAATTTTTTTTTTAACAATAACAGGTTTTGATAATATATTTTTATGAATTTATAATTTATATAATAAAAATTATAATTAAGAGTGCTTATATACTATATTATCAAATTTATTTATTAATTTTTTTTCAGTAATCAAATCATTAATTCATAGCTGCGACATTATCTTCTTATTATTATTTAAAGAATTTTTCAGCTACATTTCTGATAGGTTCATATCTTTCAGATTACAAAGTTTCTACAAGAAATTAGAAAGGGTCAATTTTTTTTAATTATTCGATATTTTTGCATTTTAAAATTTATTTCATTAAATTTTAACTAAAGCCAGAAATACAAATAACTCCTTTTTACTTGCTATCAACGACAAAATTTTAAACTTCGTTAGATGATCTTAAATTCCAGAAAATTATTACAGGTATTTTTTCTATAGGCAACTTATTTTTTTAAAATATTTTTTCTATTTCCTTATATGTTGTGGTCCATTATGGGTCTTATTCTGGTTCATCATCTGTTTCGATATCACTGCTATCGCTTTAAGAACTATTACCATTATTATTATAATTTCGATTTCGATTTCGATTTTAGGTATATCTTCTATAGGAGTAATTCCCATTTGCTTAGTTAAATTACATATCACTAAAAACAAAGACAGCATCGGGTAATCCCTCGGCCGAGCCAGCTTATTCGGCTATTAATTTCATAGTTTTGAAAAAATTCGTAGATCCACCCCAAGGAGCCTCTTTTATTTAGTGGATTCTTTTGAAATAAGAATCATTTTTTTATAATTTTATAAATTAAGGATTGTCGTCAAAAGTAATTAGGTTATTTTGATAATCTTCTAACTAATTAATTTCGTTAATTATTAATCCTAGTCCTATACAGGCATTCATTGGATTTCCACTCATACTTCCACTGACGTCACAAACAGCACAAACTTTTTTTAAAAAAGTGCCACTTTTTTTAACATCTTCAACTATATCTATCATTTAGGCGTTAATAGTTTATTACTAAATTTCAGTTGAATTATATTAATTTAATTAAAGAGCTTCTTCTACAATTGTGTCAATAAAAAGTCTTTTGGCGTTAATTTTGGCTCCATCTTTTTTTTCAGCTGCATTTTTTATGTGTTCTTCGTATTTTAATTTCAAAGCTTTTCTTTTTTCGTCGTCTATTTCTTTAGAGTTTAAAAAAACATTTTTGTACCTTTGGAAACAAATTGAAGGGACGTATTTGGGGTCAATTTCGTCCCATTTTTTTTAGGACATCAAGATTTCCGTAATTTATTTGTATTTTTTTAGAATAGAGGTGACCAACTACCTGTAGTTTTTGTCAGGAGTAGAAGACTCTGGAAACATGTGTTTTGCTAAATCTTATGCAAAAATATGGTATTTTTTTCTTTCTCTGGGGGCGTATTTGGCGCAGTTGTTTAATTGGTTCGAATTTTCGGTTTTGTTTTCTTCGTTTAGCTTTGCTGCGTAAATTTAGAGCAATTTATCCAAAATTTATTAATTATTAAAGAAATTTTATTTGAAAAAAGAGTAGAGTTTGCAAAGGTCCTTGAAGTACCCGAATTTGGGAATATATTGTAAAAGTTCGCAGACAAGGTCAGAATAACCTAACTTATTTAAGTAAATAAGTGATTCTGTGAAAGGTAATCTAAGGCCTTTTCCATTTTCAATATCTCTTGTATGGAAAATTAAGGCAATAGCTAAAGTTTTTGCTTCTAAATCGTTAGATTAGAAAATTCTTGTCAAAAATTTTTTGGAATTCTCGAAGTCATCTTTTTTGCATAAGGAATAGTTAAATCCTGCTAGAGCTGTTTCTGCGCTTTCTAGGTATTTTTATTCAGATATAGCGGTTTATCCGTTTGTAGTTTTTGTGTACATTTGCTTTTGTTTTTCTTTTATTTGTTATTTTTGTTTTTCTTTGTTTTGTTTTTATTTTATTTAATTAATTATTTTGAATCTTGGAAATTTTTGGGTTAAAGCCAAATTTTATTTTTTATTTTGTCAATAAAGTTTATTGTTTAATATATTCTGATAAAATATATTTTAATTATTAATTTTTTATTATAGACACAAAAATTGCAATTTAAAAACCAGAAACGAGGATCATATTAGTATAATAATATAAACTAAAAATAAAAAGATATTATTTTTAAATTATACATAATTTTAAAATATTTTTTTTATTTTACTTAGTTTTACTTACTCTACAAAATTATATAAAATAAATAACAGCATTCTAGACAAATTAATTTTTGCCACTTATCAAAATTTATTGAATTAATTAATTAAAAAACTACAATATTTTGTTATTTAAATATAAATTAAAATTATTAAAACAAAATTTTTCGATTTTAAATTAATTTTTAAATAATATAAGTTGAATTATAATAAAAATATAGATATTATAGAATATTTTAAATAATTATATCTAAAAGTTATATTTTGATATTTATAGTAATAAATTGTTTTTAAAAGTTATTATAATTTTAAATGTTATGATAGTAATTCAATACATAAAAAAATAAAACACCAATTAAACAAGTGAAAAAAAAAAAAAATAATATATTTTTACTTGCGTACAAATTTAAAATATAAATTAGTATTAAGACATTATACAATAATAAAAATAAGTTTTTTTAATAATTAATCTATGAAAAATAATAACAACAATTAAGAGTACAGATTATATTAAGATTGTAATCACAACAATATAGATAGAGAAAATTCATCTTAATCTAATAGAAATAGATATAAAAACAGAGTGTCATAAAAAAATTTAAATAATATTAATAATAGTAATTTTTTTAGTTAAGGAAGTGTTCAGTATATTCCAGTCCCTATGTAATAATATTACTATTCCTATCCTCATTAATAAAATCAGCCCAATTGTAATTAACCGTAACAATTTTAGTAATAATAACATATACCTAATTAAAAATAATGTCCAGTTCATTCAAATTAACATTAACATTAACATAAAAATTGTCATTAAAATTAAATATAATATTAAGGAAATAATTTTTAACCATTTTAGCAGCCTTAGTATAATTTTTCTAATAAATTTACGGCCAATCCTAATATTTAAAATTAGGGGGTAATAGGAAACGAAAATAGTTCATTTTATGGTTCATTTTATAAAAATAATAATGGTGAAAAAGGAAAAAATGAAAAAAAAAATTATGGTAAACTTAATAAACCTGATCCCTTTAAGTATAAAAGTCCTGATTAAATTGTGAATGAATTTAAAGCTTATTCTTTGCCGAAAATGAGGTTAAAAGGATTAGTAAAAATATAGGCCGCTATGAGAGGGTATTATGTTCGAAAATTTATTTTGCCTAAAAAAAAAACAGATAATAGAATTATGGAAAATTATGTAGACAGGTTAATGAAACATTATATAGAAGTAAGTTAAATAAAATATTTAATTTTTTATATAGGTTTTTATAAATTTATCAAAAATTTTTAATGATAATCTTATTCAAATGGATAATAAATGTTTTTTATCTAAAATTTAGATAATAATTAAAAAGTTTGTATTTAATGATTAATAATTTATTTTAGGATAAAATGATTCCAGATTTGGTTTTGGAAATTTTAACTTATAATAAATATAATGAAGATGTAAGTTTATATTCAACAGAGTATAGGTCACATTTGGAAATAATGGATAAGATTTTGAATAAAGTAGTAAAAGATATAGCATAACATACGGTACGGGAATCAACGGGTAGTTTAATAGAAAAGTAAAATTTAAATAATAAAAAAATTAAAAAAAATTTCATAATTGAAAATATATTAAATATTGATTTTTATTATAATTTAATTTAACTTTATTTTCTAAAATTTTTAATAGTATATTATCGAATTAGTAGAACAAAAAGAGCGAGGCTGAAAAGGACCCTTTTGCTTTAGTTTTATAAGATATAATTATGAATGTAGTTGAGGGAGAGTGTAAGGGGATGGGAAAAGAGTTGGTTTAAGAAACTACTTAAGATTATTTATCAGAAATTCATTTAAGATAGTTAATAAAAGATAGGTTTATAAATAAATAAGTGAAAGAGGTCGTAATTGATGCAATTGAAGAAATTATTATAGAAAAAATGGTAGATGATATGGCAGATAAACTAACTAAAGTAATTTTCTTTTGCTATTTTTTATATATTTTTATAATTATTTATATCTTATTGCTATTTAATATATAATTTTTATAGTGTGTATATGATCTATTTTATTAATTAATATTATTTAGGAATTATCATAACCCTTGGCATCTAGGATGTATGAAACTGTTTAATAAGAGGTGGAAGCAGTTGAGTTGGATAAAGCATTAGATAGTTATATTTATAGATAAATTTTGGATGTTGTTTTAGAAAATATTGGAGTATAAATGGATGAAAATAATAGAAAAGAAAAAGAATTGGAAAAATAAAAAAAGTAAGGCTCTAAATATGTTTAATGAAAGTTTTTATTATTTATAAAAATTATTATTAATGATAATTAAAATATAATAATATAGTGTTTATAAGAGTTATATTAATAATCTAATAATATAAAAAAATATTATATTAACTCCATTTAATTATTTATAAATATTTTTTATTTAGCTTTGAATGGGATCATCTTTTTAAAATACCTTTTTTTAATTTTTATATTACATAAACACCATTTTTAATTAAGGATGTACTTAATGCATTATAAATAACCATTCTTTTACTATAAAATCCGTTTTTTTTCTTGATTGAGTCGCTTAATGCCTAAAAAAAAAATTATTGAATGAAAAATTATTTTAAATTAATAATAAATTTAGTATAAAATTAATTTTGTAGTTAAGATTTATTTACCTTAGCCACATCTTTGGGATGAATTCTATTTAAACTTTCATAGCAATCTTTTTCTACTCCTGTGAATTCAGTTGCCAATCTGACAGGTATAGATTATATCAATTTATTAATATTATCTTCTTTTTATAAATTTAATTCTATTTCATCAATATATTAATCTGAAAATTTACAAATTTCGGGCAATGGGTTTAATTTAAAAACTTCCCTATAAAGTTTGTCAAAATTTTCATAGTTTCCTAAAAAAAAATATTTTATTTATTATAACATAAATTAATTTTTTTTAAAAGAACTAAATAATTAACCTTCAATTATATTTTGAACTTTATTTTAATTTTCAGCTCCTACTTTATACCTTACATCCCCAACATAACTTATAGAAGCGACAGTGGAAAAAAAAAGCATTGTGTCCATAATTTAGTTAAATTATTATTATGTGTCTTAATAACTATCTTACACAACAAATTTTTCAAAGGGATTTTTGTACTTTCCTTATTATTGTTATTATTCTTATTTTTTATTTTTTTAATTATTTTTAGTGGTTTTTTTTTAATGTTGTTCTTCTTCAGGAATTCCTTGCATTATTTCTTCATAATTTAGTAAAAAAGAAACACTTGTAGCTGAAACTAAGTTTTGCCAAAGAGCTTCTTGAATTTTTCCGTCTACGTCGTTATTTATTAAAATTTTAACTGGTTTGTGCAGTCTACCTGCGCAAATTAGAGTGTCCCAATTTGTAAGATCTCTTATAAATTTTCTTTTTTCAATGACACCTATTTTTAATAATTATTTATTATTATTTTTTAAAATAAATATAAATATATGTATTTATTAAATATTTTTCTATTTTAAATATATGATTTTAAAATATGTACCATATTTTATTTAAATATCATCAGTTAATTATATCATTGGATTAAAATGAATTGGTATTATATGTTTTTATAAAAATTCTAAGTATTTAGAGCCAAATATTTTTCCCAATCCTGAATAATGAGAAGGATTTAATTTTAAATTTTCCGAGTGAAATTCTTCTACATCATCAACGACAAAAATCAAGTCAATCATAGGATTTTTTTTTTTATCAGAATAATCATAAGAAGTTTAAGCGAAAACTCCTGATCCATATCCAAAAGCAAATTCTAATTTAGGGAATTTTTGTTATAAAATTTATGAAAATTCCTCTTTATTTATAAGGGATTATGGGGTCTTATAGGTATCTTCTTGGTTTTAGGTCATTTATTGGAAAATTTTTAATAATAAAAATATTTATTTTTGGAATTATAATTAATAAAATTTGTTTTTATTTTTACTAGTATTTTAATTAAAATAATGGAATCAAAATTTAATTTGTGGCATTTTTTTTGGGAGAATAATTATTAATTATAAATAAAATTACTAGAATTTTTATATAAAAGATTCCTAATTTATATAGTTTTTGAGTATTATCATTTACACATTTACATTTTGAAAAAAATAATGGAAATTAAAAAATTTTTAATTTTTAATAATTGATTTTTAATCATTTTTCCCAATTTAAAGCTCTAGGAATAGCTTTTTCCCAGTTTTTATAATATTATTGGAAAATTTCTCTATTTTATTAATTGTGTTGTATTTCTTCTTCTACTTCTATAAAAGACTTAATTTCATTTAGATCCTTATAAATTCCTGCACTTAATCCCGCAGCAAATGCAGCCCCCATACAAGTACTATCTAATATTTTATTTTTTATAATTGGTTTTTAAAGTAAATCAGATTAAAAATGCATTAAAAATTTGTTATCTGTAACTCCACCATCTACATTTAAATAATCAATTTTTATACCATTCTTTTCGACTTCATTTATGACCTAAATATTATATAAAATTTTTAAATATATATATTAAGCCACTCTATTTTCGGATAAGTTGATCTTAATTATCCATATGCCTTAAGTATTAATAGGGTAGAAAAGTGGATAAATTACAAAAAAATGAAAAAAATAACTTTTTCATAAATTGCTTAATTTTACATTATTTTAAGATATGTTTCAAAATTTTTAATTTTCTGTTACTTTTTTTGACATATTTTTTTAATTGATATTCCAATTAATTCATCTATTTAAGGCTTGTTAATTTAATCAGCATATAGTTAAAATAAAAACTTATCCGAAAGTCGAATAGGTTAATATATAAATATATACAAATTAATTATTTATATGGATAAACATTTATTTTTCATACATCTTTGGTTCTGTATGCAATAGATTCTAAAATACTTCTTAAAATATGTCCTTTTTAAGTATATAAAGACATTCCTACCATAGTTCCAGTGGCACTTGGGTCCCAATAAGGGGAAAAAGCGCCGTTTAAAGTGGGAACAAAATAAACGCCTCCATTATCTTAAACTGAGTCAATTTAACTTTATAAATCATTAAAATCAGTATATAAATTTAATTTATCTCTGGCCCAGTTAAGAGTTAGCGCGCCAGCTTCTATAGACCCTTCGAATGCATAAACTGGTTTCGCATTCTTTCCTTTATATTATAAAAAATTGTTATTAATATAAGTTTTAAATTGTTATCTATAATTAAATTAAATAAATAATAATTTTTATAATAGTTAATTTATAATATATTTTTTTTATTTTAAAAAGCTATTTTATTATATATGTATAATTTTACCTAACTAGTATAAAACAGTGGTCAGTAAATTGGTTTTTGGTTGAATTTATATATTTTCACCTTAATTTACAAGTAAAAAACAACCACTTCCATAAGTATTTTTAGAATTTCCTATGTCAAATAAACCATGTCCTAAAGATGCTGCTTGTTAATCGCCTAGAATAGATCCCAAGGGAATACCTGACAAAGGTTCAAATTTTATTTTATCATATTCTTCAGAAGAGGATCTGATTTCAGGAAGAGATTTGCCATTTATATCGAATTCTCTTTATATATTTAATTTTTAAAAAAAAAATTTATTTATTTTTAATTTTTTTTTTTAATTTATTTAGTTACTTTATTATGCTTTATTCGTATTTTAAGTTGTTTAAATTCATTAGATATGTTCTTGAAGCATTTGAAACATCAGTAATGTGTAATTTATTTGTTAAATTCTTGAAGATAAAATTAAAATAAAATTATTATATAGATAAATTTGACAGCTTTTTTTTTTTTTTTATTTTAAAATGTTTACCCAGACTATCCAACTATCCATGGTACCATATAAAACATTACCTTAATCTTATTCTTTTTTTAGTCCTTCCACATTTTCGAGGAGCCTTTTAATAAATTAATATTTAAAAAATATGCTATATAATATATTCTTTTAATTATAGAAATTTTAGTTAAAAATTAAAAATAAATTGTAAATTACCATTTTATTTTAAATGCAGAAAAATATGTATTTATAGGCAAACCATTTATTTAAGAATGAACGTTTTTATTTCCTTTATGTAAGTCTATCCATTTAGAACAAATATCAGAGGTTCTTTAATCATTCCAAACAATTGAATTGTAATAAGGCTTACCTATAAAAATATTTTTTGTTAATTATTATTATAAAAAAATTACGAAATAAATAAATAGATAAAAAAAATAATCAATAAAATGTTAAACACTATATTAATTTATAATATATAATACAAAATTTTTAAAAAAGTAGAATAAATTTAGTATATGAGTTTAAAATTGATTACCAGTGTGTTTATTCCATGCGACAACAGTTTCTCTTTAATTAGTAAGTCCAATTGTTTTAATATCTTCTTTTTAAATTCCATTTCTATAAGCATTAGTAAGACCTTATTATATTACTTTAAAACAATTATCTCTAATTTCTTCTGCATCATGTTCAAGCCAACCCTGATTAAAAATAAGAAATAAAATATATAATAAATTTTATATATATATATTATAATTATTATATTAAAAATTTAATTCATATAATAAAAGATAATATAAATGTGTATAAATATTAAAAATAAAGATGATATTTAATTTTTATTATTATTGTGATATTTTTATATGTTAATAATATAATATAATTTTAAGGTTTACTTGTTTTGGGGTGATTTATTTGTGATTTATTATGCTTCTTTCTATTATTGTTCCCTTTTTATTGAAAAGGATAAACTTAGTTGCAGTAGTTGATTAATCTATTACACCAATTAAAGCTTATCTAGACTAAAAAATAAAAAAATTGCTAAAAACATTATTTATTTATTTAAAAAGATAGTTATTTTTTTATTAATAAATACTTATAATTATTACCATTTTGAGTATTATAATATTTTTCAAATTTATTTTATTAGATATTATTTATTTTTTTATTTTTCTAATTGAATTAAACCAATTTTTAATTCTAATCAGAAAGAATAAATTTTATTTATAAAGGTGTTAAATCTTTATCTTATATTACAATATTTTACGTATTATATTAACATATGTAAGAATAAAAATTGTTATAAATTTATACATTATATTCTTTCCAAATTTAAATTTTTATAATTATTATAGTACATTTCAATTTGTTTATGGTAAAGAAATTTAAGCAGTATTTGAAAATTAGGTTTTTTAATGAAAATTTTATTAATGTAAATATATATATATAGATAAATAAATATATTATATATATATGAATTTTTATTAAGTTATTTTATTAGATATTTCAATCTTCTTCTTCATTTTAATTTTCTTAAATAATTTCCAATTTTCTTTATTCATGGAATGTTTTCCAAGTGTTGTCTTTTGATATTTTTGCATTTAAGTCCTCTTCTTTTTTTTTTATTTCTAATTACTTTAAAATTTCTTTTACTTTTATATATTATTCGAATATGTTTTTGTATAAAATTTCATTTAAATCCATTTCCAGAGCTTTAGAAAGGTACTCAAAGGCTTATTAAGGTTAATTTTTAGTTAATTTAAGACTTTTCAAATAATAAGCATATCCAATATATTTATTATTTTTTAAATAGTGATTGGTTTCTAATTTATCCAAAAGCGTTTCTAAATCTATAAAATTATCTTCAAAATTAACTGTATTATTATGGTAGAAATTTACAAGCATTTATAAAATTAGGGCTCTGAATCTGAGAATATGTAAATAATTTTCGAAAAAAAAGAAGTTGAATTTCAAAAGTTCTTACTCACTTTATTGTAAATTTTCCTTAGTTTTGAAATTATGTATTTTTTCGCTTTCTTTTTCTAAAATTTTTTAGAGATAATTTTATAAAGAAGAAAAGAAATTTTTAAATTTAGGATCAGATTCATCATTTTATTAAATTTCATTATTTTTTTCTTTTTCTGTATTTTAAATATTTAAGCTTAATTTTTCTAGGTCGGTTTTTTTAAGAGTTAAAATTTATTATAATATGTCAATTTGACCGAGTTCATATTATTTGTATTCTTCAATGAAAGTGTCTAAAATTAACTTGGATTTTTGCTCATAAAATCCTAAAATACTGTCTTTTTCTTTGTTATTATTATTAGTATTTTCTAAACTTTAGTTTTAATTTTAATTTTGCAAGAATTTGTTAATAAAATTTTCTTAAAATTCAAAGGATTTTTCAAAAGCCATTTATTCGTAATTAACAACTTATTTTAATATGGAATAGGCGAGTGCCTAAACAGGACAGTTTTTATTTGACTTTAAAATGGGAATTAATTGAGTGCAGTGGTCAGCTCTGATTCTGTTTGTGTAACTGGAGTAATTTTATTTACTGAAAAAAGTTTCATTTATTTTAGATAAAACTATACAATTAAGATCAAACATTTTAAGTTATTCGTATTTTTGCATTAAATAATTTATAGCTAAAAGTAGATATTTTTTCTTTTTGCTGCCATTTTTGTCTGAGTTTGGAAGGCCTTCTACTAGTTCTCTTTCCACTTGTTCGTATTTTTCCTGTAAAATGTCTAATAATTTAAAATAATCTAGTTTGTCGAGTTATTAATTAATTATTTCTTCTAATTCATCTAATTCTTGTTGGTCTTTGTCATTTATATTTCCATTTTATTGAATTCTTTTATTTATATACATACCTTAAATTTATTAAATTAATTTAATAAAGATTAATATAAAATATAAATAAATAGCTAATAATAACTATATTTTACCTATAGAAATAGCTACACAAAATATTCCGTCTTCTATTTAATTTTATTTAATAAATATATTTCCTATAGCTGCATCCAAATCAAATATAGGAGGAATATTATGATTAGTATAGAAAATAATACCATCACATTTAATATAATTTTTAAGAGCGGCGTCCAACATATTCCTTTCATCGTAAAATTTAGCAATTTTATACAATTTTTTGACATATTCCGGGTCTCTTTAAGTCAAGGTATTTTCCAAATGTCTGTCTAAATTTTGCAGTTATTTGACGAAAAAATCCGGTTCCAAGGGCTGTTAATCCTAGTCAACAAAGCTACTTCCTTCTTCATCTTCAATTTCAGCCAATTTTCTGTTAATAATTTCAAGAATAATTTCTTCTATGCCCGAGTCGCAAAGCTCAGTACAAACCCCAGCGTGCGTTATATCAGACTCTCCTATTATTTATCCTATCAATTTCACGTTTCTAGCTATGTTTTTTTCCCTTTGTTCTCTTAGCTTCTTGTTCAAAAGGGTTTCGTACACAGGAGGTTACTATAAATTATTTATACTATTATTTATATTATTATGAATATTATTTTAATTATTATTTTAATTATTATTTGTATTATTATTATTTGTGTTTTATTAAGCTTAGGTTTAACTTGTATTTTAAGTATTTTGGTTCGTGCTTTGTTAAGTTTATATATTATTATTAATATTAATATTATTATTTTCCTCTGGTTTGGGCTGCTTTAAGAGGTAAGAGAGGACAAATTGCTCTTTTAAGTTGAAATTTTGGAACTGGATTTTTAGTTGTTTTTGAAGGGGTTTGAGGGAAGCGAAGTCTTTTTCTCTGAATTATTCGCTTTCGAAAATTAGTTGTTCGAGGTTTTCAAAAACGGGTTTTTCGTTTTAAATAAAGTGTTTTTTAACTTGTTTTCCTGTTATGTTGTCTCCGTTTAGAATGGCTAGAATTTTGAGATTTTTTTATAATTTTTAGTTATTTTCTACAAGGGCTTCTAATGCTTCATCATTAAAGTTAACACAATTTTTAAAGGAAATAATTTCAAGTTAGTTTTATTCTTGTAGTTCGAAAAAGAATTGATAATAGGCTTTTTCTTGGGTTTGATTTGTCTGGATTTCTAAATGAGTTAAATTCTAAAAATTGGTTAATTTATCTAAATTGTTAAAAGTTCCTCCTCCGAATAAAACTAGTTCTTGCAGAGATGGACAATTTTGAGAAATTAAATTTAAAATATTTTCTCCTAAGAATTTATAGGCACCTTTTAACTCTTAATTTAAAGGGATTAAGTTTTAGAGTCTTATAACTTTCAAATTAATTTGTAAAAATGGTTCTAAGTAATCGTACTGGAAGGGGTTTGGAGCGTTAAATAACTCGTTTTCTTCCTCAGTTAAATTCTTTTAATTTTAAATATTTATTAAAAAATTAAATTAAAATATTAAAAAAATATAAATTTTAAAAATTTTTATACATTATTTTCTGCATTTTCTTGGGCTTTGACAGAGTCTGGCATTTTTAATTGCAATTTTTTTAGAGAAGAGAATTTTTTAGGATAATATTCGTTATAAGTCAAATAGCAATTGGTTAGCTTCAGTTTTTCAAGCACTTCATAAGTTCCTTCATGTTACAAAATATTGACCAAAATATCCGGAAAAGCTTGATCGTTAAAATTTGTAAGAGTTAAAGATTTCAAAGTTTTGAATTTTTGCAAAAAATCAAGTTTCAACAGATCTTGCACGACAAAGTTTCCGGACTGCGAAATTTTTATTTTTTCGGCCGATTTCAGGAACATTTCTTCTGCTTACACCGACTAAAAGAATGACTGCTAATAAATATTCGACAATTTTTGTCTATTTTTCGATAATTATTATTATTATTTAGAGCTGTTTTTTTGTTTAATTTTCGGGAGCGGAATTTCGACTATTTTTTTCATGAGCATTTCGGAGAATTATTTTTAAAGAATTTTGTCTTTTTTGGGAATGATTTGTTTGAGTTTGTCTTTGAGTTCAAAGGTCTTTATTTTGTAATTTTCGAGCAGTTAATTTTCGAGGCCTGTAAAGGCGCCGAGTTCATGGGCTTATTTTTACTCTTTTTTGTAGTTTTCTATTTCGTTTAGAGTGTTATTTTTTAGTTCTGTTAGGAATTTTTGGTTTTGGATATTTTTTTTTTTGAGGAAGGCAAAGTAGTTGGATAAAAGAAGTTGTTCGGGAAAATCTTGTCTGTTTTCCTCGATTATTTGCAGGATTTTTTCGATTATTTCGTTTGGTTTTTCGGCGCCCCTGATTTTTATTTAAATTCCTTTTTCTTATAGGGTTTTCTCTTTTTTAAAACAAGTTAAAAGAATGTCTATCCACCATAAATTAAACTCCTTTTCTTCTTGTTCCGGGTCTATTACTGTTTATGTAATAACACTTGTTAACTAATTTAACTCGCTTTAATTTGGCTATTATAGAACTGATTATTAAATTTGAGACTGATTTGGGTTTACAATTTGACTTGGATTTAGATTTTAACTAACAATGCTCGCATTTTAAGTGGGCAATTAAGAATTTGTATATTTTTATATATTTTGATAAAGTTGTGACTAGGTTGAGGTTCCATATTAAGACATGTTAGTTGAAATTTAAGTACTATTTAATATAGATTTGGAATTTTAAGTAGAAATATTTTAGAGCTACTTTTTAGCCTATTCATTAATTATGGTGAAATCGAAATAAATAGTTTTAAGTTTCTAGAATTTTTCGATCCATTCCTGCACATTTTAATTTTTAATATCTTCATAAGCTTTTTCGGATTTTAAACACTGATCACAGGTAATTGTGTTACAGGTAGCACATTGATGAGCCTAAACTTTTTATAAATTTCCGAATTTTTAGAGACAACCAACACAAACGAAAGAATTAGTAACCAAAGGTTTTTTTTCATGGGGACAAATTCTACTTATAATAAATTTTTTTTCATAAATTGTGTTTGAACAGAAATGAAGGGATTCTACGTTTGAAAGGGAATTTTTAGCTTGAGAAGCTGGATTTATTAAAAGAAATTGCTGTAAATGAGTGTGGTCTAAAAGTTTTATCGATTTTAAGTTATTTAAAGATTATTTATAAATTATTGCTTGGGAAAATCTTTCGTCTAAAATTTGGAAATGAGTTAAATTTTAAACTATGTTGTAAAGTTTCGTTAATTCTTCGGGTTTTAAGTAGGTGTTAGATTTGTTTATGAATTTCGGGTTTATTGTGTATTTTACGTAGTCTAGAGAAGAATTTAAGTTGGTGAAAATTCCTACTGTGTTCCAGTTTGCCCACCAGTTTTTATCTTATATTAAATGACTACCTGAAAATTTCAGTCTTTTTACCTATTTTGATAAAATATATGTTTAGTTAGGATAAAAAAAAAAATCAAAACAAAGAGTATATAATTAGAATTTAAAAATATTTTAAATAATAAATGTAATCAATAATCATTTATGTCAACTATCAAATATAAATCTATTTTTACCTATTTGAATTGTTTTATCATATTTAAAAGTGGGAGTTGTATGTCATTGTCAAAATTGACTCGTATTTCTTCCACTCTTATAGAAGCTGATTTAGAAAGTAAGTAATCTAAGGCTTTTTCCGAAGAAAAAACAAGGGCTGAAAATTTGAATTTATTCATATTTTTTACAATAATATTTAATAAATTTAGTCCATCTCCTAAAATTTTTTCTGATTAAATTTGTAGTTCAGTTTTTTCACAAATTTACATAATGGATACGAATTTTTCTAAAATTGGAACAGGGGTAATTTTGGGTCTAGAAATAAAAAGTTCGAGAGTGGCTGACTCAATTTTCATCTAAAAGATTTTATTTATTTTTTTTAATAATTATTAAATTATAAAAATTATAAAAAAATATGTTTTAATGTATTTTATTGATTTTTTATTCAATTAAATTATATTTATATTATAAGATTTACATTTTCAGTATTAATATATGAAAGAACAGAATAATCTTGGAAATTAATGGTTCCTTAGTTTTTCATGATAAAAGTGACACCACTTTCTCTATTAACATTTATTTTTTAAATATGAGTATTTTCTAGGCTTTTATTTCTTTTAATTTATTTTTCAATAGTTTTTTATTTCATTTTAGGGAAATTACACTATAAAAACCAACTTTAATACCGATCATCATAATAAGCTTGCACAGTAGAATTGGGCAAAACTAAGTTAAATATGGAAATATAAGCAGATTAAGGGTAATCACTGTCTTGGTCCTCTGAGTCTGAGGAAATCTAGTAATTTTCAGAATTTTCAGAATTTTTTAGATTTTTAATTAAATTTTCGTTATTTTCGTTATTTTTATCATTATCTTCTTAATTTTCTTAATTTTCATTAATTTAGTTATTTTCTGGATTAATTGGATTTTCGTCGGTTTATTTATTGTCTGGATTTTCCTGAATTTCTGTATTTTAATTTTATTCTTGCTCTTACTGTTCGTCGTCTAATTCTTCTTATTCCTATTATTTTCTTAATTTTTCCGCTTATTTTAGTTCTTTATATTATTAGTATTCGTTTTCTTCTTATTCCATTTATGATTTAGTTTTAAATAAAGTGGAAAAATCAAAATTGTTTAGGCAATTATAAAGATTTAGGAGATTTACTTATTAATTTTGAATTATGGTTAAAATTTAAACGGAATTTATAAAGGAGGATCTGGGAATTGTCAGTTTTTAAAGGTCGAATTTTAAAGGAAAAATGCAATTTTAATAAGAATCATTTATTTAAAAAGTTTCTCTAATATCCGATAAATCAATTAATTATTTGAAAATTTTTCCTATTGAAGTTGAGTTTTGCAAAAAAGGGTTGTAAATTTTTATGTTTTATCCTTCTGCATTTTAAGTTGTTTCTAGTAATTTTTCATCTACGTTTAAATTTTCTTCTAGTTCTACTTTTGCTAAAGATTGGTCCTCACAGTTTTCGTATTTGAAAATTTATCCTATTAATAAATTAAATTATTTTATTTATAATAATTTTAAAATGGTATATATAAATGAATAATTGTATTTATATTTACTAAAATCATTCATTATCCACTGATCTAATTCTTAAATATAGTAAATTTTTTCTGGAGAAATTGATTTTAAAGTTATATTGTGTTTATGAAGAAGGCCGATAAATAGGATAATGTCTTTAAATATTTTTAAAACTTCTTAAACTTATAATTCAACAAAATTAGAATCATTAGGATTAACTTCACCCATAAATTACTGTAGATTTTGAGTAGGTTTATCTTGTTCTATGATTAAAAAAGTGTTTGAATTGTGTTATATTAGCATTTTATTGTAAGTGTATAAACAGGGCTTATTAACATATTTTATCATTTCATTGTACATAATATCTAATATTTAAAGTTCTCCAACACTTTCCTATTTTATAATAATTAAATTTATTTTAATTTCTATTAAATTTTAAAATTAAGTTTATGGTATTTTAATAAATTTTATTTTATATTTTGTTACAATGGTGTCGAAATTAGAAAACTTCAAGATTCTCGGGGATAGAGGTAATTTATGTCTGTATGTTTAAAAAATTATTTGGGTTTGGGTAACTTCTAAGAGTTCTATTCTTTTAAAATCATAAATTTTATTAAGTTCAGGACTTAAAAAATAGGATTAAAAAATTGAGGTTATATATTCCTAAAATTGTTTTATTTCTTAGACTTTTTCTTCTTCTGTTAGTGCATTTTAGATTTTTTCAAATTCGTCTTTTAAATCTTAAAAGAAATTTTTAACTCCGTTCCAATGGCCACCTGATTCTTTGACTATTGTAAAATAAAAATAAATATAAATTTTACTAATTTTAATAAAAATATTTACATTTATATTCGTAATATTCGTTTAATATTTTAGCTTCTATTTTGAAATCTATGTCCAAATCTACCACTTCATCAATTACACCATCGTAATTAGGAGTTTATTCCTACACTTCTTCGTCAAAATTTTCAGTTTCCTCAACTTTAATTTCCTCTTCTTCTTATTCTTATTTTTAATTTTTGTTTTATTCTTAATTTTCCTAATTATTTTCATTCATTAACTAATTTAAACTTTCACTTTCTGCCTTGTTAGATTAAATAGAAATTTCATTGAGCATCTATGATAAAAAAAATATCATATAAAGAAAAAATAATAGTAATATAAATATAAATGGAAAAAATATGAGGATATATAAAAAATTAAGAATAAACAAGTAAATAAAATATTTAAATTAAAATTAATGAATTATATTTCTTTTATTACATTTTAGAATTTTTCTTATTTTTACGAGTCAGTATCATTTTTATTTTATTAATCTTTTTTTTCTTAATTTTCTATTTTTTCTTGTTGTTTTAGCTGTTCTTATTTATTAATTTTTTCTAGCAAGTCATCTTCCTAAACCTAAGACTCTTCCAAATCTTTATTTCTTAAACTTTTAAACATACTATAATCATTCATATTCATACTAATTTATTTCCTACTCGGCTACATTTCGCTTTGATCTTCGATAATTTCCTACAAGTACTCGCCCTAAGCTTCTTCCAAATCGTCATAATTTTCCGACATTTTCTTTTTTTTCGAATTTTTATTGCTAAAATGGTTGCCCTAATAATTTTAATTATCATCATAATTATCATTATAATTATTATTATTTCCGTTTATTTCGTCGAATTGGGTCTCTCTATTATTAAAATTATTATTATTATTGTTTTCGGAGGCGAGGCCCATTTTGTCTCTGATTTGGTGGGGGCTTTTGTTTTTTTTGTTGTTGGCCTGGTTCATGGACTCTTTTAGGTGTCTTTCTTTGAAGGACATGGTGGAGTAGTGGCTGTTTTCGGCTCTTTTTTTTCTTTTGCCTTTGTCTCTTTTTTTCGTTTCGCCTTCGCTTGTGCAGCAGATGGATTTGTTTGCGCCCATTTTATTTTTTATTATTTATTTATTTATAGATTTTTTTTTTTTATAGGTTTTTTGTTTAAACACCTTTTTTTTGCGTGTTTTTTAAGTTTTTATTTTATTTTTTTTTTATTTGGAATTTTTCTTTTTTTTTTATTCTTTTTATTGTTAATTGTAAAGAATAATTTATTTTTGTTTATTCTCTTTATTTTTTATTTTTAATATAAATATTAATTTTTTTTTTGGGAATCTATAAAAGGAAATTATAAGACGGGGAGAGCATGAGGAAATAAAAAGAAATTCTGTACTTTTAGTACGACTCTATTTATTTTTAACAAAAAATGTGATTAATTCTTTTTATCAAATTTTAGAAATTTTTATCTATATCTTTATCTTAAAGTGATAGATTATTTTTATTAGTATATATTTTAAAAATGGATAATTTTTTTTCAAAAAATAGATAAGATTTTTTATTTTTTTATGCCTTTTAAAATTTTTAATTTATTGATATTTATAATCATAGTATCATAAAAAATCCATTGATATTTTAATTTTGTTATAAAGTTATGGAATTCTGAATTTGTTAATAAAAATTATTATTTTAAGTGTAATATGGATTAAAATTAAGTATTGGTAGGTAATGAGTTAATTATTATTATTATTCTTTACACAATAAATAATATTGCACTATTAAGATAATAATTTAAGGCATAGATTTAATTAAATAAATAAAAGTTCTTTCACTTTATTTTTACCATTAAAAATTAAATGAATAATGAATAAATAATTATTAAATAAAAATATTTATTTTTTATAATTAAATAAATAATAATATACAAAAATAATAAAATAATAATAAAAATTTTTTTTCTACTATAAAAACAAAACGAATAAAAATGAAAGCTTTCAGACAAAACACTTTAAAGAACTTATTATAAGCCTAAGCTAAAGGATAATGGTCAAATATTCATATTCCTAGAGCCAATTAAAAAATCCCCAAAGAAGCTTCAGTTCTTCCTGGAGCTGGAATTGGACCCGAACTTACCAGTAAAAAAAATTGAAAAATATTTTAAATAAATTTGGAAAATCAAATTAAACTAGAGAAAAATCAAATTTTTTGAAAGAGTTAAAACTAAATAAAGATTTAAAAAAAACAAAAATAAAAGAATTAACAAAAAAAATTAAGATATAATGAAATAAAAAAATAATTGGTTGTTTTTTTTATTTTTTTATTTCTTTAGATGGTGGAAAATTAAAAATTAAAAATAAAAAAATATTAATGAAATTTTAAATAAATATTTTATATAATAAAAATAGGCAAATTTATTTTCAGTTTATAATTATTTTTAATTTTTTTAGATTCCGTTCTCGAAGTTTTCAAAGCCGCTAATGTTCCCGTTAAATTTTAAGAACATAAAGATTTTGATTTCAATAATCCTGAACACATTAAAGAATTAAATAGAGTTGTCTTATTAGGATGTCCCCCCAGATAAAATAAAATTAATAAATTCGCTTAACACTATAAATTCTATCAAAATTTAGGTACTTATTATCTTTGTTACATTTAAGCAAAATATATTAAAAAAATAAAATAGAAAAATTATTTTTGAATAAAAGTATTTTCATAATTTTTATATATTATATTAATATATAGATATATATTTAAAAATTTATTTATATATGTATATATTTAAAATTTTTTATATATTTATATATTAAATTTTTTAATTTTTTTAGGAATTTTTGCTAAAATTGTGTCCGCTTACAGTTTGCCCAACATTCCCATGAGACATTAAGGAGTTGATTGTGTTATTATTAGAGAAAGAAGTGAAGGAGAATATTCTGGTATTGAACACGAAGTTTACCCCGGAGTTGTTGAATCTATTAAATTAACTACTAGTTCTGCTTCTAGAAAAATCGCTGAATATGCTTTCAATTTCGCTTATTTGTCCGGAAGAAAGAAAGTTACTGCTGTTCACAAAGCTAACATTATGTAATTTTAAATGATTTTTTATTAATTTTAAAATATAAAAAAATAATAATAAATATAAATTGACTGTTATTTTTTATAATTGGTGAGATATTTAAATTTTAAATTTTTTATATTTCACAGATGAATTTAGTGTATAAATTAAAAAATTTATAAAAATACTAAAAATAATAGATAATCTTTAAATCTTTAAAATAAAATATTAATTTAATAAAAATTTAATTTCGTTAATAATTTTGGAATAATTTTTTTGATTAGGAAAATGGTCGACGGATGTTTTTTGACTGAATGCAGAGCAGTTGCCAAATAATTCCCCCATATTTAATACGAAGAAATGATTGTCGATAATTGTTCTATGCAATTAGTTAAAACCCCCAACCAATTCGATGTTATGTTAATGCCCAACTTATACGGAACTTTATGTTCTAACATTGCTTCTGGAATTACTGGAGGAAACGGAATGTAACCCGGAGTTTAAATTGGAGACAACTATTCCATTTTCTCTTAAGGAAATATGCACCCTGCTGTTGATATTGCTGGAAAAGATATATGTAACCCCACTGGTATTTTATTAAGTTCTTGTTAATTATTAAGGTAAAAAATAATATATATATATTAATTATTAGTTAAAATAAATTTTTTATATGTGTTTGTGCATTTATATTTATGTATAAAAAATTATTGAACTTAGATTTTATAATATTAAGGCTTATTTTAACCAATAAATTGTTTATGTTTTTATAATTATATTCATTTTTTCATATTTTTTTTAGACATATGGATTTACCTTAATTCGCCGATTAAATTACCGAAGCTATTACTACTACTTTAAAAGAAGGAAAAACTAGAACTTAAGATATTGGAGGAACCAGTACTAGAACTTAATATGTTAACGAAATTATCAATAATTTAAAATGAGTAATGTGAAGTGAAAACCAACAAAACCATTAAAAAGATATAAATATATTAATAGAATAATATTTATTTATTATAATTATAATTGAAAGATAAATAATATTTTATTAAAGCGATTAAATTTCTTGAAAATAAAAGTTTTATTTATTATTTCAATAAAAGTTTGAAAATATTTAATTTATTTAATTTAATTTTATTTTTCCTGTTGGTATATAGCATTTTATAAAACTATAATATCTTTTAATATAAAATTATTTTTTTCGCTCAGTTGTAATATTTACTTAAGTCTTCCTTTTTCTTTAATTTTAAATTTTATTAAATTTTTGATGATTGAAAATTTAGAGCATTTTTTACTATACAATCTATACTTGAAAATAAAAATGTAAAATGTAATTATTTGAAAATTTTTGAGCAAAATCAATATAATATTAAATATAAAAGAAATTATGAAATAAAATAAGTAAGAAAAATAACTTTTTTGTTTTATTAATATAAAATAATATTTATATGTAAATTATATTTTAAAGTAATTATTTTATAATTTAGAAGTATATATTTTATAATTATTTTATTTAAAATAAAATAATTATAATTATATTTAATATATTTATATATAATAAGTTTAATTTATATTGAACAATTTTTAGTTAATAATTATAATTTTGGATGTTTTTTATTAATAATTCATGCTAAATATCAAAATAATATATTTTAAGCTTTTTTAAAAAAAGTTAAAATTATCATTTTTATTTAGTTTTTTAAGGTGTTTTATTATTATTACTAGGAAGTATTTTAATTTTTTCAGTGGTTTTTTTTGTCATCAAATTTGTTTTAAAAAACATCAAATAAAACCAAGCAAGAAGCTCCGGAAATACACCTCAAACAATTAGATAAATTTCCTCTAAAATATCCGGCAAATCCCTCACTTTGATTGATGGCTCTAATACAGTCCCAGGTATTTTTGTATTTTAATTAAGTATTAGTGGTTTACATCATCATTTTTCTTTTTATAGTGTCTTAGGGATATGAAAGCGTTCCAGAAAGAATGGTAACAAATTAGGCAAAAGCGAATTTGGCCCAAAGTCCCTGCGACTAAAATTATTTGATATCTTTTTATTATTTTCCGAAGTCGTAAAGTCCAAAATAGGCACCTCTGTAAATAAAAATTCCGGAGATATTGATAGAAAAGCCCTTATAAAGTCCTCTAACGCCTTCGACTTTCAAAACTCTGGAAATGCAGTCGAAAAGTCCTTTAAATTATCTATTTTATTTGGACTGGCCCATGTCGACGCTGATCATCGTTCTTGCGAAGTCGAGGGGATAAACGAATAAATTAGACAAAACTCCTGCAGTTCCTCCGCTGGCTACTAATTTCGCGGCAAGTAATAATTAATTTTAATTATTATTATTATTTTTGACTTAGAAAATTTTGGCAGTTTGTTCTTTGAATCCGAAATTAAGGGCCTAGGTGGGGAAATACCTGGCTACATTGATGAAATTTCCCCTCCAAAGGGCGAAAACGCCTTCATTTTTCAAGACGTAGGAAAGACATTAAAGGCCGCCGGTTGTTTGCTGAGCGGTTTGGAATTTTATGTTTTATTTTGCAGTTTAAAGCAGAATTTTTACTCTTTCTAAAGGGGCTGACACTGTTTTGGCTATGCTTCCGGCCACACCTCCGGAAAGGGCGTTTATCAAAAATTGGGATCTTTCTAGTAGGTTGGGGGTGGGGGATTGGGTTAGTTGCATTTGGGAAATGTTAAATATTTAATATTTATGTATTTTATTTTATTATTTTATTATTTATTTATTTTAGTTGTATGGGTTTATTTATTTATTGTTTTTTTTTTTTTATTTTGTTTTTTTTTAATTATTTTTTTAATTAATTTATTAGAGTTATCGAATATTTTTTATGCTTTTATTCAGGCATTAAAAAATATAATAGTCGATTTTGTGTGAATAAGTTAGTTGAGGATAAATAATTATGGACGGTATTTTTGATATTAACTATTATATTTAAATATTATTATAATTTTAATAATAAGTAAAAAATTCCATACCCTATATTATTTGTTCAAATTTTTTGTCAGATTACATATTTTATAATTCTTTAAAATTTTATAATTGGTCTTATACTATTAATTGTAGAAAAGATTCAATAAATTATATTAATTTTAAAACTGAAGTAAATAAAAATAGCTTTTTTCTAAAAAAAAATAAATAAATGGGCATTTTAAAAATAATTTAATGATAATTTTTGTATATATTTTATACATCAATATTTATATTATTTAGCGTTTTAAGTATTATATTTTTATGTCGGATTGGATGCATATAAATTATAATAGCCTTTTTTTAATATTTTCTAGATATCTGACAAATTTTGTAGAATAATATTTTTATAGATATCGGAATGTTCCGGTAAAAAAATAATAAAAAGAATACAAATATAAAAATACTAAGATTTTTACTTTATCTGCTAGTATAAGTTAAATTTAGCCTTTTTTTTTAAAAAATGTAAAACTGCAATTTAAAAATTCAGGTAAATTATCTTATTTTAATTATGTTTTCATTTAACTTTAATAAAGTTAGTAAATCAATAATGAATTGTAATATTTTAGAGCAAAAACTTAAAATTTCATTATTTTTATATGTATTTAATATTAAATAGTTGTTTTAGTATATTTACAATTTATTAATGTCTTATAAAACACCTATTTTAAAGTATTATAATTAATGAGTATTTTTATATAAAATGACTAGGTTATTTTTAGATGAATAAATGAATGTTATAATGATAAATTTTAATTATAAATTAATATTTATAAATTTATAAAATAAATATATAAAAAAAATTTTAAAAATGAATGAGTTAGTTTATTTTTATGGTTGAATTAATAATATAAGAAAATGATTTTATTTTATATAACATAATTTAATAAAATCTGATAAGATTAAAATTGGGCATTATTTTTCCAAATTTAAAAAAGTAAATAAGGGCAAAATTGAATGTGTTTTTGAAAAAGTAAAAGCAATGTATTATTTTTTATTTTTTGGGTTTTAAAAGATTTTGTAAAAAAAATCTGTCTTAAATTTTATGTTTTTTGGTTGATACGAAATATAATAGTTTTACATATTAATTTATGTACGAAAATAAAAATTTAGGCAATTAAATATTTTTATTACTAATAAATTGTATAAAGCATTTAATATATAATATAATCACATTAAGTAATAGTATAGTTCGTATTAGAAAAGGATTTTTTGTAAATAAAAATCGTCATTTTTGCTCATTTTTTCAGAAATATTAAATTAAAACTTTGAATATGAAAATATGTTCTAATTTTATTAAATAAAGTAATATTAATTAAATTATATAATTATTATTATAAAAATATCAACTTATAATTTATCTATATTATTATAAAATTAAATAAATTATTTTAAACATATAAAATTGATTTTTTATATTTATTAATTTATTTAAGTTTTTTGTAGGAATTATATTATAAAAAATTAGACAAATATTAAACATTTTAAAAAGACATTATTATATACTTTATATAATAAGTTCTTATTCCATTTTGTAATCACATAAAATAAAATAATTTATCAAAAATACTATTATAGAATCCTATTAATCAGTTTAATTTAAATTTTTTCAAAACTTTTTTTTGACTATATTTCTATAAAAATCAATAGTAAAATTGTTTAATAAAATTGGCACGACATTTATATAAAAATTCATTTATAAAATAGAATTTAAATATAATTAATTTAAAAAAAAAAATTCTTAATATTTATATAAAAATTAAAGTATCTAACAAATTTACAATAATTTTACAGATATTTAATTTGTGAATATAAAATTTTACTTGAAATTTCGTAATAAAATAAATATTTTTATCGATTGATAAAAATTTATAAATAAATTGATAATAAACTTTATAAATCAAAATTTTTTATAATTTATTATATAACAAATAAAATTCAAATAAAAGTTATTTTAAGATAATTGGTTATTATAATAAAATTTAAATAGCAAACAAAAGTATAAAATATAATAATAAAAAGTTTAAAAATGGAAGATTAATAAGAAATAAAAAATTAAGATGAGTTAGAATAGATAAAATATTAAACTTAGATTTAAAATTTCGAGTTATAAAATGAGTCAAATAGAAACTCTAATAGTCAAAATGGGAACTATGAAAATTAATTTTAAGATCATAATAATTTATAAACAGAAGATACATTTTTGGAAAGCCATTTAGTAGAAATGGGCAGCAAACAAAAAAAAATAAAAAATCACTAATTGGATTTATTGGAATATGCAGTAAATAATTAATAAATCAATATATTATATACATTAACATTATTAATCAAAAAGTTAGTTTCTTTTTATTTAAATTATAATTCTGATATTTATAAAATAAAAAAACAAAAATTTTTATAATGTTTTATTATTTTTAAGGCTTGCAAATCTAAAAGAACTTTAAAGGAAAGTTAAGTTTTATCACCGAAAAATTAAACTAATGTATATGAACGATTGTACAACGAGAATTTTATTTTATAAGGAAAATAAGATAAAAAATAGAAATTATATAACGACTAATTAAAAGAACATGCAAAACAGTCGAAAATAATAAAATCAACGAATTAGGTATTAACAAGTAAATTAGAAAAATAAATAGCAGTTTCAATTAATGATGTAATTAATATTTATATTAAAAATGGTATTGAAAAAAAATAATATATATCAAATATGAAAAATTTTTATGTTTCATATACAATTTTTTTTTATTATTCTAACATTTATATTATAATAATATTATTATTTATAAAATAATTATATTAATGAAATTTTTATTATTAGATTGTGGGGGAAGATTAGAATATGAGTTTTGAGTAACTGGGCAGATTAATGACAGTTTTAGACATTTTTAGAGTTATTTTTTATGATGAAAATTGTGAATTTACAAATTCTGAGTTATTTGATGACCAATCATAAATGGACAATAAAAGAAAATTTTAAGAAATGGTATTACATGAATAATTATGGCAATTATTGTCAGGTATAATGAAAAAAATTACATTAAATTTTATAAATAATTAAAGATGATTATTTTATGTAATTTTATAAGATATGATATATTTATTTTTTTATTATTTTTATAGGTAAATAAGGAGATGAGTAAGATGAAGAAATTAGTTAAGTTCCAGTAAAATCAACCTTTTGTATAGTTAGGATTTTATTGGATCATAATAAATTATCAGATGAGTTAAGAGGAAGTTTAATTTAAGAAGTTTTGTCAAATGAGCTATAAAATTAAAATTCTTAAAGTTTAGAAGAAATAATAAAATTTGTGAAATATTGGAATGAGCTAAATATTGACGCTATTTCTTATAAAAAAATAGGGTATTTAAAACCCAATAAATTTGAAGAGTATATGTAATAAAAGTCATAGACTTTAACATTTAAGCCAAAAATTAATGAGGTTAATTATTTATTGGAATAAAATAATACTGCAAAATTTTTAAAAAAAAATCCTATAGAAGGAGTTAGTTAAGAATTATATTAGGGTGTAAATAACGATTAAGAAAATGATTTATATCCATAACTTTTATCGGGATAATTAGGGGTATTTTTTATATATAAATGAAAAAGAATTAAATTATGATAAATAAATATTTAGTATAAAAATAATAAAACTATAATTAAATTATTTTTCTAATTTTTTCAGTCGGGCAGATTAAATAGATCGTCACAAATGCAAAGCCCATAAAGAACAATGGACAGGGTAAAAATTTTGTATAAAAAATAAGAATTGAGAGATAAATAGATTGAAGAAAAATAAAAAGAAAAATTTTAAAGTGATTTTAAAGAATGCACTTTTAAACCAGATGTTACTATTAATAAAAAAGTTAATGAGTGGTCTGTTATTTCTAAATATGGGTAAAGTGGTATTTTTTAGAGATTATACACTTTGGAGCCTCACATTAAAAAAGAAATGATGTTTTAGCAAAATTTAATTTAAAAGCAGTAAGATGACCTAGATTAGTGTACATTTACTCCAAGTATATAAGAGGTAACTTAAAAGATATAATATATATATATTAGATTTTGATCTTAAATAAATATTGTAAATAAAAAAATTTACTCAATATATATATAAATAAATGAATAATAAATAAATTAAATATATATGTTTTATAAATGATAGACAAAAAGTTTATACGACAGAGACATTTATCACTAGAAGTAGGGCAAGAATTTGATAAGAGGGTACGAAAAGTAAGTGGGGAGATTAAGGTATGGAAATTAATAGAAATAAATTTTGCAGTAAAAATTGAACCATATTCCAGTTGGCGAAAATTTGGAGAAATAAAAGAGTAAGCCAGTTCAAGTTCCTAGTATGTTAAACAGGCCAAAAATTTAGAGAAGAGTGCCTTTTTACACTATAGATGTGTCGATGCGGGCAGGAAAAACTGGGAGAATTGCTGTTTATGAAGGAGATGACCCTTATACTGTAACTAATAATTTTGCAAAAAGTTTTTAAATTACTGGAGAAAATAAATAAGAATTGTTTTTGAGAGTTAAAACTTAGATTGACAAGCATAATGCAGAAAAAATGCTGTAAAAAATGGAAATGAATGGGGAAAATCCTTAAGAGTATATACAAAAATTAGAGAATTTATAGAATTAGTAGCAAGAGTAGAATTTAATATAATATTAGTAATAGTAGTTTTAAAATTAAAATTACAGTCAAAATTTTAAGAATTTTAATAACGAAAATAATGGAAATGTTGATGATTAAAAAGAAATTTAATATTATTAATAAAAATTAATTTAGGAATAATTGTAGCCCGAAAATTCTAATAACGATTTAAATGAAATTTAAAATTAAAATCTTAATTAATAAAATAATGACGAAAACAATAATATTAGTATGAGAGAACAATAAGAAGATGATTATGTAGAAGAAAATAAGCAAAATTAGGAATAATTTCAATAAGAATAATAATTTTAAAATTAGGATTAATAAAATAAATTATTAATGTAATAGTAAGAATAAATTAGATAATTATAATAACAGTTATTATTATAACAATAATAAAATAACATATAATAATAGTGAAATGAAATAATTTTAACGATTTTATATATTTAAAAATAAAAATTGTTTTTAATGTGCTTATAATATATAAAATTAAAATATATTAAAATTAGTTTATTCAATAAGAATTTTTAATTTTTAGGAAAATTTTTAATTTTTAATTTAATTAATAAAGTATTTTTATAAGTTAATACATTGGCCGGCTTTTTTCTTATTTTAAGTTTATTATTTTATTTCACTTTTATCTTTTTCATATATATATATTATTTTTTATTAAATAGGTTGAAAATTTCATTTTATTAATCATATAATTATAATAGATATAAATTATACATGTATATAGTTATTATTTTTTTAATAATAAATAAATAATAAATTACTTTGATTTATATATCTTTTCATTTTATCTTTTTAAGATATTTACTAGATGTTTTCCTTATTATTTGATTTAATTATTTTTACATTTAAGGAAATTATCATCAAAGATTTAATTTTTTGATATTTAATTTATAGCTATAGAAATTAATAATCAGCTATCTGATTTTTTGCTGGGAGGTTTAGTATTATTTAATTAATTTTTATTGGTTTATTTTGTTTTACTATTTTCTTCTTCATATTATTGTTTTTAGTTTTCTTTGTTTTTTCCATTTTCTATTACTTTTTCTTATTCTTTCAATTCATTTTATTTTAATATTTGTTATTCATTATTTTCCTGATTTTCGATCATTTAATTTTCGACTTCTTCTTATTTTGTCCACTCAATAACTTAGAAAAATTGCTGATTATATATATTTATTACTACTATCATGCATAATAAACTATAAAACAAATAATCTGGATTAGCTTAATAAAAGTCATCTTTTATGGTGGAACAAAATAGAGAAGAAACTAAAACCCAAGGTATAATTTTTGCCTAACTTGTAAAAAATAATGTTACTATCATACCTGATAGAAAAACATTAGTGGCTGGTAAATTTTTATATCTGAAATTCATTGCAATTAATTAAGATATTTTCCAATAACTAAACGTCAAAGCCCCATTTATTAAAATATCGCCTGTATCTAAATATTCCAATCCTGGTAAAAATTGCCAACTGATCCCTAAATTTTAATTATTAAACGTAAAAATTAGACATACATTATTTAAAAATAGAAAAAAGTTAAAAATACTTTATAAAACTTAAAATAGATAAAAATAAAATCCCTAAAATAATTCAATATATAAGTATGATAATTAATTTAACATTTTAAATTTTATAAAATATTTTTTTTGCTTAATAAATATTTTTTTCTTAAAAACAGTCAATTTTTAAATTTCAAAAATAATTAATAAATAAATATAAAAAATTAAATAAAATATATTAAATAATAATTTTTAATAATCTTTTACCCAAAGTGCCAAGTACATAAGCAACAGCCCTAGGCCCGGTAGTTTCAACCACAGGAAAGCTAGAAACAGGATCCTATATAACATTTTTAGGCAGTAAATAGAGAGCAACAATGCTGGAACTGGAAAGGGCCTGTCCACAAATGGAAAAGATATAAGGGTAAGAAAAGCCGGTAAAAAACTGGGCCATAAGGCCCACATACAACATACTTATATAGAAGGTGGAAAGAGACTTTTCGTAGAAGAATTTTGTGAGGGGGTCGTTTTCGATGAGGACGCCTAGTTTTTGGCTGTTAATTGTTTCTAGTTTTGCTTATAGTTGTTTTTTTTGCAGTTGGCGGGCTTGGAGGGCGGCTTGGGTTTTGGCCTGTTGGTTTTCGAAGTTTTGAGAGTATTTTTGGAGCAGTTTTTGACGGGGGTAGCTTTGCTGGATTTTTTGGTGTAGTTGCTGGTTTTTGAAGAGGTTTTTGCGGTATTGGAGGATGTAGGGGTCGATGAAGGGGTTGGAATTTATGCTTTTTGGGTTTTGGTTGTATTGGGTCGCTATTTGTTCGTAGGGGGTTTTTATTATGTATTGGTTTGGGTTTGTGGGGACGCTTTTATTAGAATTTTCTGATAGGAAATTGAACTTTAAAATTTGTTTTCCTAGATGTTCTATGGGGTTTCGGGAATTTTTTTAGGTTTTTTGCAGAAATTTATTGAATTTTTATTGTATTTACATTATAATTAAATTATTTTTATTTGTATGCTTTTGGTTTGGGTGGAGGTGGATTTAAATTTGTGCTTTTATTTTTTGTTAATTTACTTATATTTTTTTTTTTATTGATTTGAATAACCTGAAATTAAATTTTAATAATTAAAAATCGACCGACTCCTAATAATTTATGATGAGAACAAATTAGTAATTATATGATATTTCATTTAAAATTTTTAAAGAGAATAAATAAAATAAATAAGATAATTTTAGTGGTTATGATTGTTTTAACATTTTAAGTGGTTTATAGAATTATTTATTATATTATATTGTATTTACATAATGTATAAAATTTTATAAATTAATTTATATATAAAATTTGATAGTAATAATTTAAATTTTAATTTATTATAGTAGTTAGTAATTATTAATTTATTTTATGATTTATTAATTTATCATTTTACATAGTAAATTAATTTTTATTATTATTTTCGTATTAGTAACTTTTTTTGTTAGTAGCTTTTTAAAACGTATTAGTATTAATAATATTCTTCAATATCTATAAAATAAATAAAAGTAAATAAATAAAATAATTATGAAAATAAATATTATATATATATAATTTATATCAGTAGTAGTTGAATTAGTTGTTGATAGTATCCTCAATTGAAGATCAGATTGCAGTTAAATTAACATCATTATAAATTATTTATAATTTTATATTAATATATAGTAAAATTATATTTACCATTTACAAAGATTTTTTTCCTGAATAAATACTTCATTCCTATACATTTTCTTTAATTTATTAAATTTCGCATGTAAGCCCTAATTTTTAAAAAAGTATAAATATTTTTTTTATATTCATTTTAAAGTGAATTTTATAATGGATTAAATTATCAGAAGGTAGCCAAAATTTACATCAATAAAAAATTTAATTATGTTATCTTTATTTGTTTTTTTCCTCATTTTAAATTAATCCATTATTTTATATATTTATATATAATAAAATACAAATATTTTTTATTTTTTGATAAATATTTTTAAATATTTATTAAATTTTTTATTACCTTTAGTTTTTAAATCATAATAAAATTGGCCTGTAAACCCAAGAAACATAGTAAAAGGGACAATTAAAAGGGATTTTCTAGCCACCATTAAGCCTGTTCCTAAGGGAACTGTATAATAAAGGGAATTTATAAAGGAATTTTTTAGTTGGTCTTTAAAAGCGTTGTAAAAACTGGTTTTAAAATCTTGGATTTGGATTTTTTATTTTTCAATTTCTTATTGTTATATTTTTTCATCTTCCAATTTTTTTCGGTAGGCTATAACCTTCATGTCTATGTAGTGGGTGTCATTACTGGAATCGGGGTTACTGGGATTTTGGGCCATTTTTTATTTGTTAAAAAATGAAAAGGAAATTGGGCGCCTATTTAAAATTTGGCTATTTTTTATTTTTTTTCAAATATTGATTTTTTGTTTTTATATTTTTTTGAATTAGTTTAAATATTAATTAATTTGTACTAAATTGGATTTTTTTTGCATTTTGTATTTATATGAAAAATTTGTATTTAATTAATTGTAATGATAAATATTTGAGGTGATTATATGCCCTTATTTTATATGTATTGATTATTAATTTATTAATTAAAATTTTAATTTTTTAATTAATTATATTTCTTTTAAAATCTATCAAAATATTTACCTTAAATTAAAAAAAAATAGAAAAAATTAGAAAATAATAAATAAACAACTATAAATATATAAACAGTCTTTTTATATAAAAAATCAAAAATAAATTTAATAAAATAATATTAATATACAACATAATGTTCAATATTTACCAAAGCAGAGAAGAATTTATTGAAAATAATAAAGAATAATATGAAATTGAAAAATCAAAATAAATGTTGCTAATAAAAAAATTCAACACAGTTTTATCTAAAAGAAAATTTTAAGATTTATTGGATTTATAAGTAAAAATAAATAATTTTTATACAAATTACAAATTTTAAGTTTTAAAAATCCATTTTTTTATAAATTATAATAATAAAATTAGAAAAGATATACAAATTGCTAATTAGAATGTTATAGTTAGTTCAAAGATGATTTTAAAAGTGAAAATAGGTAATAATTATTGGATTGTAAAAATGAGTGTAAACAGCCGTTATATAATTTGCAAAATTTTTTAGATTAAATTAATTATTTATCTGAAAAAAAAATGAAAAATTGCACTAATAGATGCTATAATTAGGATTACGATGCCACTATAAAAAATCCGGAAATTTAATTAAATAATTGTAATTGGGTTTGTTATAATAAATTGGATAGAAGATATAGAGTTTATTGGACTGAACAAAGAGATGGTTTAAAAAAGAAATTTATGTGAAAATTAAAATAATATATAACTTTTTTATATGGAAGTTTTTTTTATTGGTTTTTCATAATATAAGTGGTTTTTGTATTTAATATCAGAACAAAAATTATGTTTATAAAATTAAATTAACTTATAATATATTATAAATTTAAAATTAAATATTTATTAAGCAATGAAATAATAAAATATTTTAAAATGACTTTAGGTTTTAATTTTTTTATAATATTTTTTAATTTTTGTTTATGGTTTAAAATTTTCTTTAACTTTAATAATTATATAAATTAAATAATCATTAATAATCTACAATATTTAAGTTTTATTTTTACTTTACTCCATAAATAGTGTTTTTTACATTTTATCATATTTTTTTGATTAATATCTTATAAGAAAATAGATAATAACCTATAATTAAAAAGGTACTAGAATTTAATATCTTTATAGAGAAAATTAAGATATTCTTTTTTTTTATCAAAATCAAATTAATTATTAATAAAATGTAAATTATCATTATTAACATCTTTTATATATAATTAAACTATGATTTAAACTATACTCTCAAAAATATTTCTATGCTCAATTAATTATATTTCCGATTTCTTTAGGGAAATTAAATTTATATTAAATTTAATTATAAGTTGAAGATTTACTTTATTTTTTAATCTTCAATATTTATGTATATAATTATGTTCATTTAAATATTATTTGTGTAATAATAATTTCTTTATTTGCTTTATATAAAGTAAAAAGCCAATAAATTTCTTTTGTTATTAAACTCGAATATCAGAAACCTTGAAATAAATAGACATTTTAATATAATAATTTTAATCAATTTAAGTTTATTTAATTTCCTATTAAAAAATGTATATTTTCTAATAAGTAATATAAAAAACTATTATATGTAATAAAAATATTAAAAGTATATTCTCAATAAAAAATTCAATTTTAATACGCTTAAAAATACATAGAATTTAATAGATTAATTAATTTACCTTTAATAGAAAAATTGGATTTTCTATATTAATTTATATATTTCTAAAATTTATTTTGAAATAAATGAATATTTAATAATGGCATTATTTCTAAAATAAAAATATAAAAATATATTTTTATTAATTAATTTAATATAACTCATTACGATAGTATTCTTAAAAATAAGATATAAAATTTAGGAAAATAATATAAAAAATTAATATTTAAATAGAAAAACAGTTCAATTATTAGAATAATTAATAATAAATAAAAAGAAAAGAATACTAAACTATTTAATAATTTATTTAATTATTTTTATTATTTATTGATAAATAAATAAATCACAATTTATCAAAAAAAAAAATATTAAATTAATCAATAAATCAATTAAAAAATAAAAAATGGGAAATTGTTGTTCTCATAAACCTTAACCTAAAAGAAAGGTTTCACCAAATTCCCCTATAAAATATAACAAACAAGAAACAGCATAAAATGTAAGTTAATAATAATAATCAGCCCCTGACTAAATTGGGCTAAAATAAGATACAGTTTAGGTTAAAGTTCCAAATTTGCCTGTAAATAATTATTAAATAATATATCACATTATAAAATATTATTTATTTAAAAAATTACGTAAATGTTAATATGTATGTATTATATTAAAAATATTTTATTATGTAGAAAAAAAAAAGAGTTAAAGAGACAGTTAAAATGGTTTAGAGTTTAGACGCTGATGTAAATTTTATATATTATAATTATTATGTGTTAATAAATAAAACTAGTTTGTTGTTTGTTTTTATTTTTTTGTGTTTTTTTGATTTTTTTTTCAGAGGTTAATAATAAATAAAGATGTAAGGAATTTAGTACTTTATATAAATTTTGAAGATTTTGCAAATATTTAAGTTATAACAAATATAACAGCTAATATATAGAATTTTTATAATATTAAATTATATTTGGTATTAGACAAAATTTATATATTAGTCATATTAATTGTAGACTAAAAACTGAAAAAATTTTGTAATTTAAATAATCTATTTTAATACAATTGAATTGAATTTTAAGCAATATTTTCAGATATAAAATTTTCAGTAAATATTTATATTAATTAGTAGAAATATAAATTTATCTTTTAGAAATAAATTTAATTAGTAAAATATTAATTTTACATTAAAAAAGTAAAATTTATGGTAAAAATCTAATTTCATTAAATAATATAATAGGATTTAAAACTTATAAGTATAGCTATAATGTTTTTATCTATATTTTTGATAATAATGCCATTAAAATCTTATATAAGATTAGAAAATTGTATTTTATAATATGATTTAATTGAAAATTATTATAGATATCAAATAATTATTTGAATATAAAAAAAAGCTCTATATAATTATAATCTTTTATTATTTCTATTATTAGGGTAATAAAATTTTAAATGAATACATACTGTAAGAGACATTGGGAAGAGGAGCTTTTGGAAAAGTGAAACGAGCAGTTTAAAAATCTACAGGTTAAACGTATGCAGTAAAAATTTTAAAAAAGAGTTAGCTTTAAAAAAGAAGAGAGTTTTTTGTAGATGATAAAGGAAGTAATAAAAATAAAATTAAAAAAAAATATAATTTACAAATTTTTTTATAAATTTATAATTTTCATAAATGAAGTTAAATATTTATAATTCATACTATTAAGATAAATTATAAATAATTAATTGACGTATTTTATTAAAAGAAAGAAGAATTAAAAGCGCATTAGATGATGTTAGAAGAGAAATTGCTATTATGAAAAAATTAAATCATGAAAATGTGGTCAAATTATATGAAGTAATTGAAAATTAAGATGAAGATAAAATATATATGGGTATTTAAAAAAAATAAAAAATATAAATAAAATTTAAATAAAAGTTTTAATTTATCTACTATATACTTTACTCTTTACAAATTTTATATAAATAAATAATTTTATAATTAGTAATGGATTTTGCTGATGATGGACAGTTAATCGACTGGGACGAAGAGGATTCAAAGTGGATTTTTCTAAAAGAAGATCATGATAAAGATTTTGGGGAAGAATAAATTAAAAATATATTAAGATAATGCGTTTGTGGTTTAAATTATTGTATACAAAAAAATTATTAAATTCCTATTTTAAACTAAAAATAATGTATGCCATTTTTTAATATATTTTTTTTATATATTTATAGTGCATAAACATAATATAATACACAGAGATATTAAGCCTTAAAATATTTTATTTAAAAATTTCGAAAAAACCGCTTTATTAGGAGATTTTGGTGTTTCTATGGTCGCAAAAGGAGGAGATGATACTTTAACTAATACTCAAGGAACGTATTTTTTCATGTCTCGTATAAATTATTTTAGTTTATTATATTAAAAATTTATAAAAACTATATGTTTAATATATTATTTAAAATAATATTATTTATGTTTCATTTTATTTTAGCGGAATCATTAGATAAAGACTAAAGTTCAAAGGGTTACTCTGGTAAAGCTGCCGATATTTGGTCTTTAGGAATTTCAATTTATTGCTTTGCTTATAAGTAGTAGCCTATTAATGCTGAGGATTATGTTGATTATATGGATAAAATTCATAAAACTGAAATTTAGTATCCCAGTTAATATAAATATTCTGAAGGGTTTAAAAATTTATTAAAATAAATGTTAATAAAAAATCCATAAAAAAGAATTACTTTAGATTAAATAGCTTAAGATAAATGGATAAATGAAGGACATGAAAATTAACCTTTGTCTGAATTGATGTAATTAAATTGTTTTTATTTATTTTTTATCTTTTTATTAAATATATTAATAAGGCATGTTAATAAATTGGAGGAGGTAAACGAAGAAGATATTAGAATGGCGTTGTAGTTATCTACTATAATAAGAATTGTAAAGAAAAAAATTAAATTACCTACAACTTTTTATAATTTTTTAATTTTTTATTTTTAGAAAACTTGGGTTTAAAAATGGAAGTCTAGCAGAAGATTTTCTAATAATTTATAAAAGACAATTATAGATGAAACTCAAAGTTAAAATTTTAATCATTAAAATTCAACTCTTTTAAATCCCTAATAAGTAAATATTTTATCAAATTGAAAATAAAATGTCAGTATACTGATAAAAAGGAGATTAAATGATAAATATATTTAATATAATAAATTTTAGAATTGCTATTTAAATTTTCATATATAAAAAAACCTTTTTATTTATTTAATAGATGACTTAAAATACTTAAATTTCTTAAAACTGAAGAAATTAAAATAATATTAATAAATTTTGTATATAGACATATATATATATTAGATAATTTATTAATGTATAATCTGTATTATATGTGCTTATTATATTAAATATAATTAATATATATAAATATATTGGTATTTAAAAATGTAAAGTTAATGTTAAATTTCCTTTAATTAATTTTATAAGAGATTATTTATTTATGGCCAGAAAATTTAGTCAATTTTAAAAATAAATTTTTTCTTTAATAATGCTTCAATTAAATTTGTATTTTACTTATTTCACTCTACTTAAATAATAATTGTATATTAGTTACACAGATTTTAAAAATGACGCCTTTCCCTTTATTTAATTGAATATACATATAATAAGTATGATTGAAAATATCATTATAACTATACTTAATACTCCTGGTAATATTCTGTATGGATATCTAAAATTATAATTTTTTTAAATAATATTTATTTATTATTATTTATTGATTTTCTACAAATTAATTTTTTTTTATATTAAAATTTACTATGATCCTGAGTATCCAAAAATTTGAAAAATATGGTCAAATAAATTGATTGGTATTATATAAATTGTTTATAGATCAACTAATATAAAACTAAAAATTATCATCATTAAATCACTTGTTAATAATGATATAAATTTAAAGAATATTTTAGAATTAAAGTATTCTTCTAAATCTGCATTTTGCATCATTTTTTAGTCTTTTTTATCGTCTAATTACATTATTTTTCAAAAAACCGAATGTTATTATTTTATTTTTTATTTTTTTTATTTGATTTAAATTTTAAATTTATAAATTCACTATTAAATAAATAGTAGAATTAAAATTTATGATTTTTTATTTTAATTATTTTATTGATAGTAAAATATTAAAATATAAGAGTCCTTTATACAGATACATATTTTATATAAATAAAAATTATAATCAAAATTTTATTGTAATATCAAAATTTATTCAGTCATCTTAATTTTCTTCATTTAAATTTGTTTCTTCTTTATTTTAGACTAAATATGTTTCTTAAAATTATTATTCCACTGCCTTTTTGACAATATTGGCTTTTTGTAAAGCAAAAGCTAATTGGCTTTTATCTTTACTTAAACAAAAACCAATAACAAACATATCATTTAATGCACATAATATAACATTTCCTAATAATAAAATATGATTAATACTAATTATATAATTATAACATTTCTTTTCATTAAAATTAAGATTTATAAATTATTTTATTTTCTTCTATAAAATATATTAATGAAAACCCATAAATTATAATATTATTTAAAAAATGTTCTATTTAAAAATCTATGGGTAAAAATATTGTATCATATAATTTTTCATATTTATTAATTTATATAATTTTAATCTTATATAATATTTCTTATCGTGTAAAATACTATGATAATTTTTATATTTATATATTTATACCTTTTTCATGTTCGACTATACATTAATTGAGTGGTTGTTATTTTTATTTATCTTCATTGTATAAATTTAGTCTTGCTATAACTGAACAATCTTCCCAAAGAGAAGTTAAAGCACTGTAAAAATATTTATCTTTTTAATTAGAGGATGCGACTACGCTTCCTTCATTAATAGTTATAAAAATATTTTCAAATTCTTAAAAATCTTCTACAATTTAGTCAAGATATTATTGTAATTTATTGGGCCTGATCATAATAAAGAAATTAAGAAATATTTTTTAGACAGTTTTTTAGGGATTTAAATTTTGTTTTCTAATTTTTTTGTGAATTATTTATTTTATTTTTTAAAATAACTTTAGTTAAATATTTTTAAGAAGAATTGTGAAAGAATTTATAATATATTTTATTAAATGATAATATTATAGTAAAATTTTTAAGGAATTTTTTTAAGTTATCATTATAATATGGCATAATATAAGCTTATAATAAATAAAAATATAAAAAAAATATTTATTTATTTAAAAGCAATATAATCCTGTTTTAAAAATATTTTGTTTTAATAATTTTTTTTTTCCATTATAAGTATGTTGGGGGATTAGTTTATTTATTTTTCGCTTCATTATATTTTATTATGAAATTAAATTCAATAAAGTGATTAGAGTAATAATTTATTACGGCAAAATAAAAAATAATTTCATAAAAATCATAATTAAAGTCTAAAAACAAAAACTAATATATAAGATTACCGACTAATATTTAAAATAAATAATACATAAAAATGAGTAAATTTTTGCAAAAATCAACAATTCCATTTAACAGGTAAAAAATTAAAATATTTATTTATTTTTTATATAATTTAGAGAAAAACATTATAATTACAGAAAATAATAAAATAAATAATAAAATAAATTAGAAATTAAATTTTTTACTAAAAATACTTTTTCGTTTAAAAAATAAATAAAACTGATTATATTTAATATAGAAACCTAATTAATTATTTTGACATTAATAATTTTAATAAGTGCAACCCCTATTGGTAAAGATGAATAAAAAAAACTAACTGTAATTGTTTAGTCTTTATTTGATAATAATGATGCAGTTGAATTTAAAACTCCTGTAGATTGGGAGGGTAAACTAATAAATATCATATATGTATAATTTTTAAAAAAAATAAAATTAATAACCGCTATATTTATTATGTATAACTTTTGTAAATTATATATATTGGTTTTTAAAACTTTAAAATAGTAATAAATTATATGTCGTTGTGTGGTATTTATAAATAAGCGGGCAATATTAATATTTAAATATAAATAGACTTGAATTTTTATTTAAATATAATTTTAAAAATTTTTGTTGAAAATTATGTTAAAATCGTTAATATATAATAAACTTAATTTTATTTTTTAAATTCAGCTTTAGGAATTACCGATTATCCTGAAGTAATTGAATATCCTATGGACTTATCATCTGTTAAATAATCTTTAAGTAATGGAAAATATACATATGTAGAAGAATGTTTAGATGAAATTTAATTGATTTGGGATAATTGTAAATTATACAATGATGATAAATCAGTAAAAAATTTTTATTAAATATTAATGTTTTAAATAAATATCCTGTACTTAAATTAATTATAATGTAAAAAATAATTTAGTGGATTCATGGAATTGCAGTAAAATTAGAAAAACATTTTAGAAAATTAGTTAAAAATTATATGCCAAACTTGTCAATGCCTTCAACAAATAGCAGTAAAAGTATAGTTATCCTAATTGTGAATTTTATTTTTTTACTAATAAATAGAAATTTTATAACTTTTTTATTTTTAATAAAGACAAGTCATAAACCCATTCATCTATGTAAGAATCTTCCAAGTAAAAAATTTGCATATAATTTATATTTTTAAATATATTTTTTAAACCAAATTAATAAAATTATTAGTATACATTAAAAATCTGAAGATGTATTTTAAGAAGAAGTAGAAGATGAATAAAGGACTTAAAGTTAGGTATAAGAAATTCCAGTAGTAGAAATGATTCCTAAGGCTGAGAAAATTAAATTTACTTAAAAAGTTTAAAATTTAACTTCAGCCTAATTAAATATAATAATTACTATATTAAAAGACAATAGTCCCAATGCATTTATATAGACTGGCGATGACAGGGCTTAAATTATAGTTGATAACATAGAATCATCTACTTTTAGAACTTTAAATGAGTATATAAATATAAATAATACCAAATAATTACTATACTTAAATTAATTTAAATTATTCATAAATAATAATCTTTTATTATTATAATAATACAATAGTAATATTTAATTTATTTAAAATTTTATACTTTTTATTTAGCGAAATAGATGTTTGGCTTAGTGATGTTTAAGATAATGTTTATAAAAAGGTTAAAAGATGAATAAATTTAAATAAATGTTTAAATACTTATATAATGTAGTATATAATTTTAATGTATTTGTAAAATTTTAAGCTGTTTATAAATGATTTTTATTTAATAAGGCCGAATTAAAAATTTAATTATTCTTCTAATTTCGACAATTATCCAAGTTTTTTGTTTTATTTATAAATTTGATTGCAGAATATAAAATATTAATTTAAATATTAACTTTTATTTACAATATAATATATCTATTACAAATAACAATAAAATTGGAAATGTACTAATATATTTTTATAAATAGTTAACTATTTTTAACTTAGTAATTTAATAATTTTAATTATTTTAATTTTTAATATAAAAATATGTTAAAATACTATTAAATAAAATTTGAAATTTTATTAATTTATTACATTAGTAACAATATATTTTTATTCTTTGTATTAATTTTTATTTTTATTTAATTCCTCTTTATTATAAAAATGAGTTATTATATATTATTATTATGTATTTGTGAATTTTATTTAGGAAAATAAATAAATTATTTTGGAAAAATAAAATAAAATTAAAAAAAATAAAAAAATAACAATCTTTAAAAAAGATAATAAACTACTAAAATAAACTTAAAAACATTAAACAAAAATAATCATGTATCACTAATAATCTTAACAAGAAGAACCCTACTAATTTGTTACCTAATAACATTAACAACCATAATAATATTAATATTCTAACTATCAACAATAAAACTACAATAATTACACTTAATAAGTAGATTCCTCTTCTTCTCAATATAGAGTTACTGGAACTAGTTAATAAATACATTAAGTCGATGTCGACCCTTTAAAAGTTAATCCTTCTGAATGGAAAAGAGTAGATTAACCTCCTACTTAAGTTTAATAAGAAACTAGAGTATATACTAATAAAACTTCTAATTATTCTTAATAATAAGAATAAAGTCCTTAAGTTCACGAAGAGGAAGTTACTACTACTTATACTTCTTAGCCTATTTAATAATAATCTTCGGTAAATATAAAGAAGAAATTAAAGAATAAATTTGTGTTTATTATATTTTTGGAAAGGATTATTATTAAAAAAGACTATCATATTAATCTATTTTCTAATTTTTTATAAAATATTTGAAAATAGATAAAATAACTAAATTTAAAATTAAACTGGACCTTTTTTATATAAAATATACACAAATTTTACTTTAGTTGAGAATTTGACAATTTTTTTATTATCATTTTTATTCAAAATTTTTTAGTACACTTCTTAAGTCTACACTAGTACTGTTCCTTAATATAGTGAAATTATTACATCATCACCCTAATATTATTATACTTCATAGGTATCTCAATAACCAGTAAGTTATATTACTTAAACATCTACACAAGTTTAACCATAAGTTTAAACTGAAAGTTCATACGTTTAAAGATAATCAAGAATTGAATATGTTCCTTATGAAAGATAAGTAATTGAATATGAACCTGTTTAATAATAGGAATAATAATTATAGTAATAAGAATAATAATAGTAATAAGCTAGCTTTGGTCAAGAATAGTAATAGATCGCTGGTGCTTAAAAGTAAAAAAAAAAAAAACAGAAATTTTTTTTAAATAATTAATTTTTAAATTTTATTTATAGCTTCTAAACAAACTATTGGTATTATCCTCAGTAGTAAGCTTTAGCAAATTTTTTATTATAGAGCAGACTTTTATTTAAACATCTTTTTTTACATTTTTTTTAATTTTTTAATATATAATTTATTGAAAAAAGTCTTTTTATAATAAAAAAATAAAAATCAAGTACTTTATTAATTTGGCTTTAACTTTGATAATAGCGTAAATAAATTATACTTATAATATTTATATTTTATTTAAAATTTAGCACTGAAACTTATTTACAATAATAACCTGTTACTTATGTTAACTATACTCCTACTTAATATGTTAATTAATAATAATAACCTGTGATTTATTCTGAATAACCTTAATATTATTATGTTAATTAATAATAATAACCTATTACTTACACTTATGCACCTGTAAGTTATTAAAATTCTGGTTATAGTTATGTTTAGCCTAGTTATGGAGTTTTAGGAGAACAACAGAATTTTGTATACTATTAATAAAATCCCTAAATTATTACCAGTTAGATTGTCCCTAATGAATAAATATTAGGGCAAAATTTGGGTAGTGTATAATAATAAGATAGCTAATAATAATAGTAATAATAGTAGTAACCTACTGCTAATGCTAAAGAGGAATAACCTTGGTATAAATAATTATTTAACTGATTTTACCATATATTTTGTTGAAAATTATTTATTATTAAAAATTATAAGATATTATTTTTTTATTGTTTATTGATTTTTTGTATAATTAAAATTCTTTATTTATTATTATAGTTTATATTATATTTAATATAATATAATTATGATTATAAATTGATATATAATATAGTATTTTAAAATTGTTCTAGTGAATTAAATTAAAATTTAAAATAAAACCAATTTCATGAGTTTTACTATATTTAATTAATGAATAAATTTTAATTGAGGTGATGGTATTTATTTGATAAATTTATTATTTTATTAAAAATTAGAATAATAATTAAAATTTTTACTATAATTAATTAATTGCTTAATAAAAAAAAATTAGAAAAATACTAAATTAGCAAATAAATTTATTCGAAAAACAAATAGATAAAAATAATAATATTTATAAGAAATATAAAAAAAATGATTAAAAATTTAAACTTCTTGGGAAAATTTGGTTTTACTAGAAAAATGGGGGAAAAAATGAGTTTCAAATAGAAGCTTCAGGTAAAAAAAGAAAGTTAATTTTAAGAAATGTTAAAAGAATAGTAATAAAATTAAAAAGAATAACAAGAATTATAAGAAGAGTTAAAAGAACATTTTGACGAAAAATTTTTGATGGCAAAATAAAATATAAACGCAGTTGAAATTCCGAAATTAATTTAAAGAAGAGCTTAATAAGTTTTTAGTAAGTATCACGTTAAAGATATTAGAGATATGGGATAGAATTTTATAAATTTATATTAAAAATTACATTAAGGTGAAAAACCTTAAGATTATTTGACAGTTGATCCTTTTATCAGCTCTTTTGATATTAAAAAAGATTTATCAAGTGGTGCAAATGATTATATATATTTAAGAGACTCTAAATTGTCTAAGGTGGAGGCAGACGCTTTAGCAGAAAAAAAAAGACAGGAAAGAGTTTAAAAATAAAAGGAAAATAGAGAAAAAACTGAAAAAGCAAGGTAAAATTCTAGGTAAGATGATGAAGATATTGACGAATTAAATATTGATAATAGGTTTTAATAGAAAGAATAAACCAATGAAGAAATTATACGTAAATAAAATTAAGAAAACCCTAATTAATAATTGTTAAAATATAACTAAAATATGGCAATTGCATATTTATTAAGGAAATTGCCTGGGACTTATGCCGTTTAAAAAAGAATTATAAATGAAATTAAAAAAAGATTACCAGAATTTTAGCCTACTTCTTTTTTAGATTATGGGGCTGGTTTGGGTAAAAAATAAAAAATAATTCATATTAAATAATTTAATTTATTGATATTTTTTTAAAATAAGTTAATAAATTAATTTAAATTTATGTTTAGGTCAATCTTCACATATTATAAATGAATATTATCCTGACTTAAAAAAATAGATTTTACTAGAACCTTCTACTGTAATGAGGAAATTGGGAAAACATATAACTTAAGATATTGAAAATAATTTATGGGTTGATAATTTGGCAAGAATGGCAACTATTCCAAATACACAAAGTTTTGACTTGATTTTATGTTCTTTTGTTTTAGAAGAAGTTCCAAGTGCATATGGTAAAAATAAATATCTAGGAATAATATTTATAATTGTATAATAAATAATAAACTTTATATATTCGTATATTATTTTTATAAATACGAGCTAAAAATTTATATAAAAGCTAGACAACTAATTATTGACACTTTATGGAATAAATTGAGTAAAAATGGAATTTTAATTTTTATTTCCCCTGGTTCTCCAATGGGGTCCAGATTCACCCACGATGTGAGAAATCATATATTAAATAACAAAAGTGAAAGCGATCCTTATATAATTGCCCCTTGTGCACATTAAGGAAAATGTCCTTTGGCTTAAAATAAGGAAACTTGGTGCCATTTTGAATAAAAATATTATAAATACAAAAAAGATGTTTTTCCCAAAAAAAATACAGAAAATAATTATGGAACTGAAAAATATTCGTATGTTGTTATTTAAAAAGGCAAAAATTTTGAGTTCGATATAGATAATTATGAAGAAATATAATAGTTGGAAAGTAATTTCAGATTATTAATTTTTCAATGTTAATTTATATATTATTCTTTTATATTTAATTTTTATTTTAAAAATTAAATTTCTATAATTTTAAATTAATTTTTTTATAATAAATTTTTGTATTAAATTTTTATTTTTTGATATTAAATTTGTAATTTATTTTTATATTTTTTCACTTTTATTGCTATTTTTTATTGTTTTTAATCTTGTTTATATTATTATAGCTTGGCAATAATCATTTAGTTGGAATAGGATTTTGTTTCCAAGTATAAAAAAAGGTGGACATATTATTTTAAATTTGTGCAGCAATGAAGGAGAATATGAAAGAAGAATTATTACCAAGTCACATAAAGAATTTGGACCTAAAGGGTATAAAGAATTGAAAAAATTAAACTGGGGTGACTTTTGGAGATTTGAGAAAAGAATTCCCAATAAATTTAGAAAAGAAGGCTTAAGAGGGAAAAGGCTTTGGTGATATATTGATTAAATTTTAATTTTTTTTATTAAAGTAATTTATAAGTTATTTGTCTTATATTTATTTTATAATTTTATTAAATTTTTTATATTATATTAATTTATTAAAATTTAATTTATAAATTTCATTACAATATTAATTTATTGATTTTTGTTTCATTTTAATTTTTTAGATAAACTTATATAATTTAGTTATTAAAAAATTTATTTGGCAATTGATTTTAATAAGATTTGCTTATTAATTTAAATTTTATTATATGATTTTATTGGTGCTTTATATAAAAATAATAAATTTTATTCTAAATAAATTTTATTTATGTAAATAATTGTGGAACAAATAATATGTTGTTAAACAAATTTTGTAATTCAGCAATCTTAAATTAAAAATACTATTTTTTTTATTTTAATAAACAAAAAATAATTATTCAAAAAATTGTGAAATTAATAAAAAAATAAAAAAAGCCATTAAATAAATTCATAAATCAATAAATATAAATATAAATGAATAATAATAATATAAATACAAACGGAAAAATTATTTATAATTAGCATAAAAACTTAACAATTTTAACCTCCCCAAGTAATAACAATAACAGTTAAAACAGATAGATAAATTTAAACAGCAGTACTAATTTCAATTAAAATTAAAATAGGGAGACTTCTCCCATAATAAATAGTAACTAACAAAATTTTACCCCAATTCGTTCTAATTTAAGTATTTCTGGTTCTTAAAAGCAATTATTTACCTCATAAAATAAATTAATAATTTCATAAAATAATTAATAAAGCTGCAAAAATTATAGTACAAATTAGTTTTAAAGTGTAAACAATAATAACAATAATAATAATATCAGTAATAATTTTTAATACAGTGTAAATATTAATTAACAATAAAATTAAAATTTGAGTCCTGTTAATTTAAGTCCTATAAATCGATTGAATAACAATAACAGTTTTATTGTAAGTAATTAAAATTAAAATATTTAAAGGATTTATAGATCTACAAGTTAATTTTTACCTAGTAATTAAAATTAATAATAAATTATTAATATAAACCAAAATTATGATTAGAATTTGAGTTAAAGTTAGAAAAATTTTTAATTATAAAAATAATAGTAAGCATAAAATAGTGGTTAACTAAACATAAGTAAAAGCTAAAATTTACTTTTACATTAAGATTTGAATATGAGTTAAAATAGTACTAATAATATTAATAATTAAAGTAGCTGTAAAAATTAGAAAAATTAATAGCAATTATCCTTTATTTAAAATTTATCATAGAATTAGAGTTAGAATAATTTTTTTTAACAGTCTCCATAAAAATAAATTTATAAAGAAAATAATAGTAATAATAAAAAATAGGTTTCTGGAAGGATTTAAACAATTTCTCCTCCTAATATAAAAACTGAGTAAAAATTTTAAAATATTTCGGAGAATTAAGATAAAATCTAAAATATTTAAGGAAGTACTGTTAAAAAATAAACTTAATTACAAATAAATTAAAATTAAAACAATACATATAATAATTTTGGACCTGGCATAAGATTAATGAAAGAAATTTAAAGTGTAAAGAATTTGGAATAAAAATAACATATACAACAACAAAAGCCACAAGTATAATAAAAATAGCCTTAATTTATAAGAAAAAAAGTTAATTAAAATTAGTAAAAAATAATATTATTTAAATTATAATTAATATTTTTTTATATGTTTTTTTATTATTTTCAGACAAAATAATTAATAAACTTAGTAGTTATAATAAATGCAATAATAAGAAAATGAATAGTATAATTAATAAGATTAATAATTATAATAATAATAGAATGGGAGAAAAAATTGCCCATAATTATAATTGGGATATAAAATTGTCACTAATGATTTTGATGATGTTATTTAAAGTTTCAGAGATGCTAGGGAAGAATTAGATGCTTGGAAAAATAAGTGTAAATTAATAAAAGCAATTGCTGAAACACCGCCTCCTCGAGTTCCTTAGTAAATATAACAAAAATTACATTTTAAATTTTTAAAATTAATGAATAAGTATAATAAACTTAGTATTTGTACAAAAAATATTATTAATGTTTTAAAGATTTAATAAAAAATTAATAATTAATATAAATAAAATTTAAAGTAACTTGTAAATTAAAATTATAATATTTATTTTATATTATAAAAATTCAAGATAATATTTTATTTATTTTAAATTATCAAAAATTTAATATAATTTATAAAAGAAAAGCATATGAATATAGTAGCAAAGCTAAGGAATAAATAGGTGAATAGTTAAATTAAGTTGGAAAATTAAATGAAACATTAAGTAGGGTTGAAAGAGATTTGGAAAAAACTAAAAAATAGTAATTTAAAATTTTTTATTTTTAAATAAACTCCTTTATAAATTTAATATGTTTAATATAATATAAAATTATATATTTTTTTTATTTTATTAAGAATTATCAAAGAAAATTAAGATAGAACAAATAGGGAGTAGTTAGAAAGATTAAATTAAGAAAAAGAAAGGTAAATAGAAGATTTAATTTAAGCTTTAGAAAAGGCAAATTAGGTGATAGAGGAATAGGAGAATAAAAAAATGTAAAAAAAAAAAATTTATTTTTTTTGTGTTTTGTATAAATTTTTTATTAATAATAAAATTTAGTTAAAAAAAAATGAAAAAGTTAGGAGAATAGTAAAAAATTAGTGAAAATCAAAAAAGCTAAATTGAGAATTTATAAGCAGAAATTAACGAAATAGAGGAGTATATATAAAAAAAAGTATTTAAATTTTAAACAACTAAATAGTATGAAGTTGATTTAAGAGATAGTTAAAAATATGGCCAAAACTAGCTTTTAAAAAAAATTTAGAATATTTTTTAGAGTTACGAAAATGTAGATTAATAAAATTACTCTTAAATTACAAATTTATTAAAAAAAGAAATTGAATATAGTAAAATGTAAGATGACCTTCAAAAATAGTTGAAAGAAGTTCAAAATTAATATTATTCTGTAAAAATATTAATTAATTGTATTTTATTTAGTATTTTTAACATCCTTAATTTTTTATTTTTTATTTTATATAATTATATAGCTTAAGAATCAAAAGTAATAAGAATAATAAGAATTTGAAAATTAGATAAAATAATTTAAATTGGAAAATGAAAGATAAAATACATAAAGTTATGTTTAATTTGAGTAAGAAAAATAAAGTTTGTAAAAAGAAATTGAATCATTAAAACAAGTAAGAATAGAAAATTGATTTTTATATTTAAAAATTATTAAAATATAAATTTTTTTACTTTTTCAAAGCAACTTTCAGATAATTATTTGCATTAAGAAGAAATAGGATAAAATTTTGATAGAATTTCTTAGGAAAAATAGAGGTTAGAAAATGAAAATACGAAAAAATAGTAGTATATTAATGAAATAAGTGAATTAATTGAAACATTATAATTGGTATAAATAAATTTTCATAACAAAAAGTTACTAATTAAAAATTGTTTAATAGAATTTTATTTTAATTTAATTTAAGGAAAAATAAGAAGAGTAAATATATAAATAGGAATAAGAGTAAAAACTTAAAGACTTGAATAATTAATTATTAGAAAGCAACATTTAGAATAATAAGTACAAGGAAAATATCGATTAATTAGAAGATGTAATATTATTTTTTTTTTTAAAAAATAATAAAATAATAATTAAAACATTTATTAATATTTTATTAGAAAATTAAATTATTGAACGAGAAAAATGAAGAAGAAATTAATAAAAGGATTAAATTGGAAAAAAATTTAGGAATCTAAATTTAAAATAATGAATAGTTATAAATTTAATTATAGGAAAATAATAAATAATAAATTGAGTAGTAAAAAATTTAGTAAAATTTGGAGGAAAATTGGCAAGAGGAAAAAAAATTAATTGAGCAACTTAAAAATAATTTAAAATAAAAGGAAATGGAAATTGAATAAATTTAAAATTAAAATTAAAATGAAAGTAATTCACAATAATTATAAATATATTAACAATAAATTGCTAATTTGAATGAAGAAAATAGAGAATTAAGTGGAAAATTAGAGTAGTTTTAGCAAGAATCAAATAAAATAAATGATGATTAATTTGAATAAAAATAAAAATACTAATAAAAAATTGATGAATTATATGAAAAAATATAGAAAAAAAATGAAGAAATTGAAATTTTCATGGAAAAAAATTTTTAATTTGAATAATTGGAAAATGATAATAAAGAAATGGTATAATAACTTGAATAATTTTAAAATATTTAAGAGTAAAATTAGCAGTTAAAGGCAAATATAATGTAAATATATTAATCATTTGATAGATTTTATTATGACTTAAATGGACAGTCAGTTTCATTATAATAGTAAAAAGAATAGGTTTTAAATATATAGTAAAATAATAATTTGAAAAGCATTTTGTCAAATTTGAATTAGTTGAATGAAATTATCATATAAGAATAAAATTAAAATAAATAGAAATTCGATCATTAAAACGAAAATAATTCTTAATATAAAGAAAAAATTGAAAACTAAAGTTAAAATTATAATGAAAATAAAGAATAGTTTTAAGATTAAAGAACAATAATTGATAGTTTAAAAGGGTTATTAAATTAATAAGTTTCTATTAATAATAATTCTAAAACTGTAGCTAGTGATGAAAGTGGATATGCGTATAATGGAAATAATAGTAATAACAATTAAATTAATAATAAAAGTTTAAATAGTAGTTATATGTTTACTAATCCAAATTTACACAATATCTTTAGTTAAAACAGTATTAAAAATAAATAAAAAATTTAGGATTTGTTAAATAGAACAAATTAAAATTTAAGGAATTAGGAGACATTTAGGAGTTATAAAAAATAATAACAATAATAATAATAGAAAAGTGAAGAATAGGATGAATAAAGTTAATAATAACTATAATAATAATAATCAAATACAAATAATTCAATAACAAATTCTAATTAGAATTAAAACTAAGTATAAGAATAAGAATATAATTAAAAACTGACTTAATCTATGCAACTTTATTAGGAAAATCAAGATTAAATTTTTTATAATAGACCTTATAGTTAAACTCAAGGGTAAAAAATATTTATACTATATGATAAATATGATCATATTTTTTTGACCAATTAAATTTAAAATGATATTTTTATTTTATATTTATTTATGATATATTTTAATTTTTTTTTAGTTAATTTTCATAGTTCAAAAATTAGTAACAATAAGATATAAACTTTGAAAGTTAATTGAGAGTTTCATTTGAGAAATTTAAGGCTGGAACTTAAGAAAACTAAACAATAAATTAATAAAAATAAGAAGAATAAAAATTGGATTAAAATAATGAGCTTAAAAGTTAATATTAAAGTCAGGATTTTATGAATAATTCTTAATAAAGAAAAGAATAATAGTAATAGTAGTATTCTTAATAATAAGTTTAACATTAACATAGTATTCATTTAGCTTAACTTTAGCAAAGTGACAGTAAAAATTCAGTAAGAAGTTTTTCAGTTCATTCTTAATAATAATAAAAAGAAGAATAAAATTAATAAAATTTATAGGAATCATTTAACGATGAAAATTTATTTTAAAATTTAGAATATTAAGGGGAATATTAAATTTAGAATTAAAATAATGAGTAACCTATAAATTTTAATAAAAATATAAATTTGAAAGAAAGTTTTTATAAATTTTAATAAAATGAGGAAGAAAATAAAAATTAATAATAATTATAAGAGTCGTATATGAATTATGTTTAAAATTAAGAGAATTTAAGAGTTGAAAACACTGATTAAAGAAGATTTTCGTTAGCAGAGTCATTCGGGGGCTAACAATCCTAAATGTTTTAAGATGAACAAAATTAAAATTAAAAATAAATTTAGAATGAATAAAATAATGATGAATATATAAATTATTAAAACAATGAATAAAGTAGTGATAAATTAATGAATTAGGAAACAATTTAATAATATAATAAAAATGAGAATAATAGTAATAATGATAATGATGAAGATAGTATTGATAAAAATGAAATAAATTTAGAATAATAACAATAATAAGATTTATAATAAAATTATAACTAAAATTAATAACTGGATTAAATATAAGAGTAAGAAAATGAGAATACAGCAGATTTTAGAGAAAGTTAGAATTAAAGTTTAGTTTGTAATATATAGGGAGTTAATTTAAGCGATTTTAAATCGTCAAATAGTGATACTTAATTTTAAAATTAATAAATATAACTATTATAATATGAGTAAATGTAATAATAATAACAGTATGAAAATAAGGATCTTAATGAGATTTAGTTTTAATAATTTTAATAATAGCAATAATTGAGAAAAAAATAGTATATTTAGTAGAATGATGAAGAAGAAGATGAATAAGATGAAGAAGAAGAAGAATAAGAAGATCAAGATTAATAATTATAAAAATAAGATGAGGAAAATGAGGAAAAATTTTAAAATATAAATCATGAGATCGAATCGTAAAATTTAATTTAAGAATAAAATGATTAAAGTTTAGAATAAATATAAGATGGTGAAAATGACTATGATGATAATGAAAAAGTGATTGAAAATAAAAATTATTAGTAAAATCAGTAGAATTCTAGTGAAAGTGAAAAAAATGAAAGTGAGGAAGATGATCCTATACAGGCTTTGAATAATAAATGTAGTGAAATGCTTTAAAAAGCGTAGTAAAAGTTATATCGATGATTTTAAAATTATAATTAAATATAAGATTAAACTTATAATTAAAATTAAATTTATTATTTATTTAAATTTATTTTAACATATCGATTACTTTTTGTAAATTTTATCAAAATAATTAAATATTAAACTCCAATGAAATTTTATATTGTACTAGGAAATGGGTTATTTAATTTTGAATTATACATAAATTTATTTTTTAAATAATAATAATTAATAAATTAATAAAATAACAATAAAAAATATAAAAATGATCAAGAATATTAAAAATATAAATTAAATAATAAATAATATTCAGTATTTTTAGAATTTTTGTGTAGCTAATAGGTACTAATTTTCTTCTGGTAAATATAGTATATAACTTATATAAATTTAGTAATTCTAGAATTCTTTATTTGTAATTAATAATAATTTAGTTGTATATTTATTATTAATATTTGATTTACACTATATTTGTTGGTTTTAATGAAATTTATATATCAGATATTGATGTGTAAATCTTTTTTTCTTTTCAAAAATTTATTAAAAAAACAAAATAAAAATAAATACCCTATTAAAAAAAAATTAATAAATAATTTATTAAATGGCTGAACCTTAAATTTAAAAAAAAGTTAAAAAAAACCCCGTTGATTACATGTAAGATGTCGTTACCGATAAAGCCCCCAAAGCTATTGGTAAATATATAATACCAAATTTTAAATAAGCAAAAAAAACAAATTATATATTAATTATTTATTTATAAATAAATTTATATATATATTATAATAAAATAATTTTAAAGGCCCCTATGTTCAAGGAAAAATTTTGAATCCTGGAGCTAAATTATTCTACAGTTCTGGAGTTATTCCTATGATTCCTGAAGTAATTATTATTATTTTTATTATAAATATTTTTAATAAAAATGTTTGAAAAAAACTGTATTAAATTATTGTTAAATACTTAATTTTAAATTAAACTTAAGACCGGAGAATTAGTTTCTTAAGATATTACTGAATAATCTGAAAGAGTAATTTATGATTAGATTTTGTTACTTTAATTTTTATTTTAAAACTTAAAAAAAAAATTATTTTAGGTATTGTAATCTATCGGTGGAATTTTATAAGATGCTGGTAGTGATTATTAATATGTATTGAAAAGCATGATTTTCTTAGATGTAATAAAATGTTATTTAATACCTATTATTTATTAATAAAAAATATAATTAATTATAAATTTTATTTAAGGATATGGATAATTTCGCTAAATTTAATGAAGTATATTCCAAATATTTTGGTGGAGAAAGTAAACCTGCCAGAAGTTGTGTTGCTGTTAAAACTTTACCTAAAAACGTTAAAGTTGAAATGGAAGTCATTGCTATTGTTCCTGAAGATGCATGAAAAAATTAATATCATTACAATTTATTAATTTTTTTTTTATATTATAATTTACAAATGAAAAAGTTATATAATTCTGTGTTTACAAAAAAAAAAAATAGTGACTTTTTTGCTATTTTATTACTTCTATATTCATCATAATATTAAATAAAAAAATAAAAAAAAGTCTAATATTATATTTTTTAAATATTAACATTTTAATATTATTAAGAAAATATTTATCATTTTTAATAATATTTGACAACATCTTCTAATTCAGGAGGTAAATTTTCAGGGAAATTCTATTTTATTTATTCATTAATATTGCTAATAAACTGTTTTAAATATTATTTTTCTGCCTTGCTTAAAAATCCTGGTACTTGGAATTAAAAATCTTTGAGTTTCGATAATTCTAACAAAATAATTAAATGAATTATATTATAAGTAATAAAAATATGTTAATAAATTTAATTTTATCTTTATATACCATGTAAAAAATGTACAATAAATAACATTTCTTCTATATTTTTGTTAGGGACAATTGCATTTTTAAATACAAAATCAAAAACATCTAAAATTTTATTAAAATAAGCTATATCAAAGTCCATCATAAATATTTTTTTTATACTGTCATAATTTTAAGCCTTTAATAACCTTAATGATTATAAAATTGATAAAATGCGTTAGATATATAATATAAATATTCAAAATATACTTAAAACAATTTTTAATATATTTTACATATAAACTATTTATGCAGTTACTTCATTTAAATCTTTTTAATAAAATTTATCGAAATTTTTTCTAAATTCTCTAAAATTTTTAGCTATTAATTCTGATTTTCCCAATTATTCTGCAATTATGATATTAAATGCTTCTGTTTCTTGTTAATTTCTCATTGAAAGATCATTTACATTATTAAATGTAGTTTACTCTGAATTTAAAACCACTTTTTTTCTATCATAAATTCCAGATAAACTGGAATCTTCCCCTTAAGAAAATTTATTTAAATCATTTGATTTTATACTAAATAAATGGGCTCCCAATACCATTTATCTAAATCCTTCATAATCATAACCTATTATATATTTTTTCAAAATAAATATTTACTCATATATATATTTATTTTACAAAATTATTCTTGTTTTTATTTTGAAATATAAAAAAAATTATACTATTTAGTTTAATTATTTTATATTTAAAGTTAAATAGTTACCATATAAAACTGCCCTTTTTTTGGCTGAATCTATATTTGACCTTTTATTCTCATAATCAATTGCTTCTTCTAATTCTTCTCTAGTTTTCGTCACAGAAAGAACTAAATCTGATTATTTTAATGGTTTTTCACCGTAGGTTCTATTCATTTAATTTTTTTTTAAGTTTTTCTTTTTTTAGTTTTTACTATTTTATATATTAATTTTTTGATTTTCTAAATATTAATTATATTTATAGTATAGTATTATAGGCTTTTTAAAATTTTGAAAAGTTTTAATATATATTAGATTATGAAATATGCTTAAAATCAAACAAATTGAAAAGTTTAACAATTGTTTAGGTTATTTAGTGTATACAATTTTAAAAAAATAAAACTTAAGCAAAAATTGTATATTGTAAGCTTGTAATGAAAAAAATTTATATTTTAATTAAACATGGTAAAATATAAAAATATTTATATTTAGAATACAACGATCAATGTAATAGGATAATAAAAAATGGGGGCATTATTTTTAATAGGGTACTATAAATCTATAAAAAGATTAGATATGAATATAAAATATATTAGAAAGTTAAATTTAAACGATATATATTGAATTATAATATAATTATTTTAATGAATAAAGAAAGACTCATAATGTGTAATGAGAAGATAAAAGATATTGGACTGTATATTCTTTTAAAACGGATAGGAAAAAAAAAAAAAATGTTTATATAAATATTACCAAATTTATTTGACATGTTAAAATTAAATAAAATTAACAATATTATTATGCCTAAAATACCTTTAATATAATATTTTATTTTTATTTAAAAAAAATTTTCAATCAGATTTTACAAGTGGTATTAAAAAATTAGAGTTAAATAGGTCGGTTGTAATTAGTTATTCAATTATACTAAAATTAAAATATTAATATATTTATAAGGTTAGAATAAACTATAATTAAAATTAATAAAAAAATTTTGAAATATAAAAAAAAAGTAAAAAAAATATATATAATAAATTAAAATGTCTTTTTTGGGAATATATTTAGTAATTGCAGGTAATTAATTATATTTGAAAAAAATTTTGTAATGAATTTAATATTTTTGAATGAAAATTATTATTATAGTACATACTTTATTATATATATTTTTAATAAATATACATAATAGTTTATTTTTTAATAATTTTATATTTAAGGGATTTTGGTCATAGTATATATAACTCTATCAATAGTTTTATTCGTTAAAATTGATGGTTTTAATTAAGCATTTAATAAGTAGGTAAATTATTAATAAAGTATGTTTAGTGACGAATTGTAGTTAATTGATACTAATCTAATAGCAGATATTTAAATTGTTATAGGGAGTTAAAATTGCCCAGATGAATATTCAGACAATTTGTTTTAGTATACTTATTATGGTACATAATAAGGTTGCTAATGTTATTCTTCTTATTAATTAGGTATTATCAAAGAATCTTGTTGTAAACAAGGAGAATCTGATACTGGATATTATAAGTATTTTTTTTTTTAATATTTTTTATTTGATTTTTGTAAGAAAATTATTTAAGTTATATGTTTATTCATTATTAATTAATTATAAAAATATATTTTAAAGAACTGAATATTACGAAGAATACAACTCAACAACTGTAAAACAAATAAAACATTTTTAATGAAAATTTAATAGTTTTTAAATATTTATATAAATTAAAGGAATAATATGAAACTAAGACAAAATAAGTTTATGTTCCTCCTGATTGTACTTGCTACGGTGAAGAAATTAAATCAATTGAATAAAAAATTCTAAAAAAATTTTAAATGTATAATTAAAACAGTAATTAATATGAAAACATAAAAGGGTGCTTAAAATATTTAGAAGGTAAAAAATTAGAAAAAATTTTGAATCATTTAATTCAATACAATTCAAATTAAAAGATAGGATATTTTTTAAAAATAAAAATAAAAAAAAGGTTACACATTTAAAACTAAGAGTCCGTTATTAGATGAAGAAAACAATTTATATTGTAAAGATTAAAATGACAAGCCATGTGGAAACGAAAATAATGGAATTTGTTATCCTAAAAATATAGGTTGCCCTATAGTTAACATATATTTTTCCGATTCATTTCCTAGTTCATAATATGACGGTGAAGATGATGTTATGGAATAAGTAATTTCCAGTAATTTTTAAACAAAAGCTTATATATAAAGAATGGGTGAAAATGATGAAAACCCTTTGACTTAGTTTTATGTCACAGAAGGATAGGGTATGAAAAAAAAAAATATAATAAAATATAATTAAAAATTATTTTTAATTTTTATTTTTTATTTTTTATTTAATTTATTTTTATATTTTTTTTTTATTTTTCACTTTCTTTAAAAATTATATTTAAATAAAAAAGGCGTATGTTCGGGAATACATAATAATTTTTCACCTAATAGAGAATCTTATATATTAGAAATTTAGTAAAGAAATATGTGTTAAGATGTAGATTCTGGGTTTAGGACTGCTAATATTGAAATACAAGAAATTGATTTTTTTGAAATTAATGATTCTAATTATTATGATAGGTTATAAGATTTGCCTGAATGGGTAGACTTTGATAATAGTTATGAATATTAATTATACTAGTCAGATATTTAAGGAATGATTATATATTGTAGGTAATTTTATGATTTGTATGATGGCTTTTAATAAATAATTATAGATATTAAAAGTAGAGTTAGTAATATTAGTTCGGCATTGATTGGATTTGGAATTCTTTATTTAATTTTAAATCCTACCTAGTTATTTTTCGGAATATATGTTTTAGATAAGTAGGTTTGTATTGGAATGTCATTCAATATATTTTTTACGCTTATAAAGATTGTAAAAAAAAAAAAATCATAATTATTAGTGCAATTTATATCTATACAATAAAATTACTAATTTAGAAAATATAATATTTAATATTTATTTTCATTATAATATTACAATTATTAGGCAATTTTTTAACCAGTATTTTGGACATACCATGCAAATTACTATAAAGAACTATAAAATTTGGATTAGTACAAAATAATTGTGAATTCAGATTATGATTGCCCTGGAAAGGATGAACTTTTTAATATTTTTAAAAGTCTAGATGATGATATTTAAAATAAATTGAATTTTTTAAAGATTTTTTTTATAAATTTAAATGTATTTTCACCAGAAGGTCTTTTTTGTGGCGGCTTAATAATTGCTGTTTTAATTACCCTTATTTATGTAACTTTAGATTAAATTTCATAAATAGGTTGTGATAAGTGCTTAAAAAAGATGTGTTATATTTTTACTTGTTGTTTTTGCGGCTATGGGATATATTAGAATATACTGAGAAAAAAAGAATAGAAAAGAGAAAAAGAAAAATAAAAAAAAATAAAAGATACAAAGGTTTTGTAGGAATAATTAGATAAAAAATAAAAAAATGAAATTAAAATTGATATGAATAGAAGAAACAGTTATTAGCATATAATGAAAGGTGAAAATTAATTAAAAAGAGGCGGTTCTTTAAGAAATATATCTATAACTTAGGATAAGACTGAAGTTCCTACAAAAAAACAAGAAAATAAAGACTTAAAAAAAATTAAAATTAATCAAAAACAATAGGATTCTACTATTTAATTGATCAAAAATACAATTTTAGAACCAAAAAAATCTAAAAAAAATACAATTATAATAAATGATTAATTGGAATAAAATTGTACAATTCCAATCAAAGACTAAAATGAAATAAATTAAAATTCATTCGAAAAAATCAACACTGGTGATAAACCTTAATGTATAAAAATTATTTAAAATTTAATATATATGGAAATTAAAAATTTTTAATTTTTTTATAAATTAATTAATTTAGTTTCTAGTTTTCTTATTTAAAAAATTTAATATATTTTTATATATTTTAAAGAATAAATTAAACATGGTATTGAAACAAATTCTAACACCTGTCATAATGTTAGCCCAAAAGAAAATAAAAGTGCAAGGTATAAAATACAATAAAGTTCTTTTTCGGAATAAGAAGAAGAAAAAGAAGAGAAAAAAGAAAATTATTAAAACAAAAATATATAAAAGAATAATTATGTTGGATAAAATGAAATATATATAAATAATGATTTTTAGAAAAATAAAGTTGAAAAAAAAAATAGTGTGGACAAAAACTAAGGAGATAATATAAGTATGGAATCTTTTACTAGTTCAGAAATTAGTAGTTCAAGTTGGGAAAGCGATAGTGCTAGTAGTAATAGTTATACTAATAGAAATAGTTAAGAAAACAAATACAATTAAAAAAAAGACAAACCAAATGAAGATTTAAAAAATTAAAGATAAAAATATTAATTGTAGGAATTAAAAAAACAAAATTTAAACATTAAAAGTGGTGAAAATAAAAAAAACTATCATAACTATATTAATAGTGATAGTGAAAGCTATGATAGTGAATTAGAGGAATCAAGCTAAGAAAATAGTAGATATCGAAGTTAATATAGTAATTATGACAATGAGTAATTGCAAAAAAGTGAAAATAGTTACTAAAATAAGAGCTTAGAAATTTAGAAACCATAAAATCCATTTATAGTATAAAATATGGGGGATTAAAATACTCAGGAAAAAGATTAAAAAAAAGAAAAGGCAGTTAATTTTTAATAAAAAAGAATTAATCCATATTACTCTAAAATAAAAAACAAAAAGAAAAAATTGTTTAATTATAACTTGAAAGAATAAGTGTTGGATAATAGGGAATATAATAGAAATAATAATTTTGGAATATTAGAACCAAATATAATCGCTAAAAATTAAATTATGAAATCATATTTGAATTATAATTATCCTGAAGAAGAATGAAAAATTAAAAAATATTTTTTTTTTTTTTTGAATATTAGGTATATATAATTTTTTATATTAAAATATATTTTAACAGTTAATTAATTATTAAGCAATTAACTTAAAAATAAATTAATTATTATACAATTAACTTAAAAATAAGTTAATTTATAAACAAAGTTTTTACAAATATAAATAAATATGATTCCTAATTTATGATTAAATATAGTGCTTTTTATATTAATTATAAAAAATACTATAATATGGTTAAAATTTTATCTATAATTATATTAACTTATCATTATAATGAAAAAATTTATTATACAGTTATGTATTTTATTAACCTTACAATAGTTTTTAATTAAATTATTTTTGCGTTAGTTTGAAATTTATTTATTTTTACTTATAAAGCGTTTTTTATTTAATTTTTCTAATAATAATTAATATATTATTAAAATTTTTTAATTAGAGACTTTTTTGCATTAAATTATAACCTTAACCATTTTTAATTTAAATTATTTATAAATTAGTTCTACTTTCTACTTATATATTATTTTTTTAATAAAAATAATAAATATTGATCATATCTAGTAAATTTATTCTGATTTATTTAAATTTTATATATTATTGATACTAATTAAAATAGTAATACATATTTAATTTAATAACATCATAAAATTTTAGAATTAATTAATATTTATTAAAAATTACAAATTAATTAATACTCAATTATATATTATAAAATCTGTGAACTATTAAAAAATTAATCATATTTATAAGCTTTATCAATACAATTTTTTTTAAAATATAATTTAATTATTTGATATTTAAAATTAAAAATATTATAAAGTATTTTTATTTTTTTTCTTTCAAATTTTTCTAAATAATATTAAAATTCTATTAATAATAAATATATTTGAATATTAAATATAATGGTAATCTTTAGTTAATGTAATTGTTTAATTTAATATATAATGAAAATAGAAATTTTACAGTTAGCTTACCTTTCTTTCAATAATTAAAAAATCTATCCAATAAAATTTATTTAATTAAATATAATGGGAATATATCGAAATTAAAAATTTTAGAATCCAATACTTCTACCAAAAAAATTATAATATTAAGCTAATAATTAATTATCAAAATTATGATTAATTAAATAGAAAATTACTACAAATATGATAATCAATATATATATATTATTTTATAAATATATAACTTTATCTTTAATATTCTTATGAACTAAAAATATTTAAATCGAAATATATAGTGAACATTTTAATTTTTATTCTTTATAAATTTATACAATTATATTAATAAGTACTATTTATATTCTAAATATTTTGAATTTGTTTGATTTATAATTTATACTACATAATATCATTATGGTCATAATTAGAAGTGCTTAATTAAAAATGCCATTCGAATTAATTTTTAAATTATAAATAGTAATAATTCGATTTATCTAAATCAAAAATAAAAAAAAAACAAAAAAAAAAAGTCTTAAAAATAATAAACTAAATAAAAATATTCCTAGAGTTGATAACTTCAGTAGATCAAAAAGAATTACAAATTAATATGTAAAATATTTTAAATATTTTTATATTAATATTTAATTATTTTTATTCAAATTTAATTTAAATAGCTATAACAAAATATTTTTTATCGCATAAACGATATACTTTGACAATAAATTAATAGTCTCTTTTAATCATAATTATAACCTATTTAATTCAAAAAAATAAGTAATAATAATTATTAAAAAATTTTAAAATGCTTAAGTTTTAACTATTTTTCAATTTTTTGTTTATGATTATTAACTTAATTTTGGCTGTTAATTATTTGTTATAAAAATAGATTTTTGTTATTTATTTATAATGCAATTATAAAAAAGACTAATTCTATTAAAAAATGATGAAACATATAAAGTATTATATTTAAATTAAATGTTTTAATTATAATTTTTATATTTAACTTATCTTCAATGTTTGATCATAAATTTAATTGAATCATATTTTAAGATATAGATTTTATAGATTTACAATTTTTTTTTATATTATAAATATAATATATTTCTAATATAAATTTTTGTACTGGTAGCTAATGTTAAATATATTATATTTTTAATTTAAAAACAATAAATACTTATTTAAATCATTATTAATATTAATAATTCTGAATTTAATATACCTTTATAATATAAACATATTTATTTATTTTAATTAAAAACTAATTTTTAAATTTATAGAAAATGATTCTTGATTTATAAAAAATGCTAAATTTATCATATATTCCTAGTAGTAAAAATAATTTAAATATAAAGTTATATGTAATTTTTTTAAACTAATTATTATTTATTTTTTAGTTCTAATTGCTTTCTTTTATGCTATATTCAGTGTAATACAGAGTTGTAATTAATAGTTTTATTGTATATCTTAATATCCGTGAAATTGGATTATAAATCGATTTTAACACTTTATTTATTATTAAAGTTATAACAATTCAAATTTGTTAATTCATGTTTACAATGTTTAAACAATTAAATTAATTTATATTTTTTAATTCAATAATATAAAAATTTTAAATTAATTAAAAATTCAAAAAAGATAGATTTTTTAATATTTGAAAATTAAGAACATATTTTATTAACTATTATTACAACTCTGATATACTATTTTTATTATGTTGGTAAATCAATTAAAACACAATTCCATGAGGATATTTATGAAAAAAGAAATATTTTTGATAAAACTCAATTTTATAGCCCATTTCTTATTGCTGATATTAAATTTGTGATAAAAAATGAAAAATGTCCTAATGGTTATGAAGATGATTTATTTCATTATGAATATTAAGGAACAAAACCTGGGTGTTATTGTAACGACCCATATAAAAAATATGTAAAAGAGGGATACTGCTGTAATTCAGACTCAAAGTATTAAAATTAATAGAGGTAAATTTATATTTTATTATACAACTTTTTTATTAAAAATTTTATATTAATAGGTCAAATGAGAAACTTAATAATGAATAGGTAAATAATAAGTACCAAAATATATTATTTTTATATATTTTTTAAATTAATGGTCATATATATATATATTAAGAATGAAAAAGAAGCAAATTCTAGAAAACTTTCTAATAAAGAAGATTGTCCTTGCAACGGTTAGGACATAAATCCAGTTGAATCTAAAGTGTTAAAATACCTAAGTTTTTACAATTAAAATAATGGTTAATAGGAAAGAGTAAAAGGATGCTATTTGTATTTAGATGGTAAATATAAGTGAAAAATTAAAAAAATTATAAATTAATTTATTTATTTATATTTATAAAAGATTATACATTTGAAACTAAAACTCCTTCAGTAAAACAATCAGGATCTATGTATTGCGAAAATAAAAATGATATTTTATGCGGTTCAGATTATAATGCTATTTGTTTTCCAAAATATTTTGGTTGTCCTATAGTTAGAATACATTTTGATGATAATAACGGTGATCCAGATTATTTATTCGATAAAAATGATGATTTGGAAAAAATTGAAATATCAGACAATTATCCCTTCTATTTTTATATTTAAAGAATGAGTAAATATGATGAAGATCCCTTAACGCCTGATAGTTTTGTTATTTCTGAGGGAAACGGTATAAAAAAAATCTTATATTAAAAATAATTTAAACTTAAAATTTAAATATATATTTATTTAATAGGACCTTGTGAAGACAATTAATAAAATTTTTCTTCAAATAGAGACAAATATAGTTTAGAAATTTAATAGAGAGAAGAGTGCGACAATATTGATATAGGATATTTGCCTGTAGGAATTTAATTTGGGGAAGATTAATTTTTTAAAATTAATGGTTAAGGATACTACAATAGATTGAAGAACTTGCCAAAATGGGAAAAATTTGATAATTAATATAAATATAGAATGTATTAAAAAGGAATAAGAGGTGAAAGCGTATAATGTAGACAATATTAATAATTATATTAATAATTTAAACAAAAAATTGAAAAACTGGATGAAAAAGTATAACCTATTGTAAAAGTAGTTATTGGGTTTTCAAAAACTCTTTTTGGTATAGGAATTTTTTTATTTGTTTTTAAATCTATAATGATGAAATGGAAAATTAAAGAGAAATATGAAATAAAAAAAATTATATTTACAAATATAGTTCTTGATCTCTTTATTAATATTATGATATGGGTATATATTTATTTATTGAATTTATTATAAAAATATTAATTTATTAAATAATTATTAATTTATAGATTATTTTTTTATCTATGTGGCCTAACTATGATGCTTATTATGATTAAACTTATGATTTAAATGATTATAAAGCAATAGTTAAAAGTGAAAAAGATTGTCCAGGTAAGTTGGAATTGCAATATATATTTGAAAGTTTAGAAGGTGATATAAAATAAAATATGGAAACTTCAAGAAAAGTTTATGTTTGGATGACCGCTCTACCTATATAATTTTTCGTATTTTTAATTTTACTTGGTTTTGGGCTAAAGCATTTATATAATATTATCATAAATTTATATAAGAAAATAAACTTTAAAAAAGTTTGGGGTAAAATTATTTATTACATAACCTGTAAGAAAAATGATAAATATCTGAAAAAATTAGAATAGGAATAAATATTAAAATAAATTTAAGAAGAAAATAAAAAGAAAAATTAATAATTATAAAAAAAATAATAATAGGAATAAAAATAAAACTTAGAAAAAGTTAAAATTCCTATTAATAATTATTAAGAGTAACCAAAATTTTAAAAAGAAAAAGTATATTAATGCAATAATAATTAATAAGACGATTATAAAATGGAAGATAACAAAAATTAAGAATTTTAATTTTAAACAGAGGAAGCTTTAATGAGTTAACAAGGAAAATTTTTACATGAATATTATAAGTAAGAAGATATTATACAAATCAATAACCAAAATGATAATAATTTCTATAATTAACAAAAATATTTTTGGCCTTAATAATAAGATTATCCTTTGTATCCATTGTAGTCATAATATTATGAAGAAAAATATGATATAAACTAATATAATAATTAACATTTATATAAAAAACATGATAAAAATATAAATAATGATAGAGAAAAAGATGGAAAACAATAATTTAAAAATTAGAAAGAATAAAAATTTTCAATAAAGTAGATAAAATTATAATAAAGTAAATTAGATAGTAATTAAGGTGATATGATAAATGTTAATCCATTGATTGAATTTCCATAAGATTAAATTAGTAGCGAAAATTCTGAGAGGAAATTTAATATTACAAAAAACAGTAATAATAAAAATAAATTAGATTTACAGAAACCTTATAATCCATTTGCAAGTAAATAGTTAAGTGAATAAAATGGAGGAGAAATTGATGAAAAAAAAGTAAATCCATATTTGATATAAAATGATAAAAGTCTGATGTTGAATTATAATAAATAAAAACAGGCATAATAAAAAGATTTCGAAATTAAAAGATTAGAGTCAATTAATTTAGATTTTTAAAAAGAAAATTATACATAAATTAAAAAATGATTTAATATAATATATTTATATAAAATTTATTTTTGTAAATATTTAACTAATGACTGTTCGATTTAGATTAAATTAATAAAATTTTAAAAATTAAATAAATTGTTAGATATTATAATATTAGGATTAAATAAATTCATTTTATTCTTCTGCTACATAACTTGATTGATTTGCCGAATCCAGTCAACAAATAAGTTAAAAAATTTACTTTTCATTAAAAAGAAAGCAACTTTCAATTTTAAATTATTTATTTTTGCTATCATGTAATAAATCAAAATAAAATAAATCAAAAATTTTCCCTATATTATCTTTAACCACTATTTAATAATATAATTTCATTTTTATCATTAAATACAAAATTAACTTTAAAATAAATTAAATTACTAATAAATACATAATTTTTATTTTATTAATATACATTATAAGATTATACATTTTACTTTAAAACATTTTATTTTTTTAGCAAGTATCATAATTTTAGGGATAAAATAAAATCTTAAATTTAGATAAAATTGTACCCTATTTTTTAATATATGTAAAATTATAGAATTATATTTTTTTTTTTAACAAAATTTAAAAAAACAATATTTCTAAATTAATTTAATTTATATTTATTAATATATCAAAACAACACAAACCCATATAGTTATATTTATAAAATAAAGTTATACATAAAAAAGAGTTTTTTAATTATGAACCTTATTTTGCTTTTTATTCCTACTTAGGAACAAATCATAACCATTTATTTATTAAATTTATCATTAAAAAATTAAAAAAAAAAAATATTTATTAAAAACTTTTATTAATTTGCATTCTAAAGTAAATTTTTATTATTTATTATTATTTTAAATTATTTAGACTCTAATTTCTATATCTTTCTTTGGTAGAATAAGGTAATAGTAATTAATTTAAATAATAAAATTTTTTTATGCAATAAATTAATATTAATTAACATATTAATACATTATTAATTTAACAATATCATAAAACGCTAGAATTATTTAATATTTATTAAAAATTACAAATTAATTAATATTCCATTATATATTTTGTAAAATATGAAGTGACAAAAGATAGATATATCTTTTTTATAGAATTATAAAGAAAAATATAATAAAAATCAAAAGAACAATATTTCAAGCTAATCTGAAATTTTAAATATTTTCTTACTATTTTTTTTATTATGTAAATTTTTAATTTATTTAATTTTTATATTTTATATGTAATTACTAAAGGATTTTAACATTATCTCATATTTTTTATAATAGTTATGATAAATATTTTATATATTTTTATTATCAAATTTAATTAATTTAATATAAACTGAATCAGCTATGATTTATAATATTAGAATCAAATACTACTACTGAAATCAATATAATATAAAGTTAACAAATAATTAGGCGTTAATTTGGAGTTAACTAAATAGTTAATTCCCAAAATTAAAAATTAAATTATTTATTGGTACATTCATAGAGAATTTATTTACAAAAATTTATTTCTTTTTGAATTAAAACTATTTAAAAGAAAATAAAATCTTTTAATTTATTTTATTAAACTAATATTTTATTTATAGATCATATTTTTATTGTATATATAAACATATACAATTTTTAATTAAAAATATTTAGGATTATATGCATTATAATTTAATCTCTAATTTATGCCATTATAATAATAAAGAAAAATGAGTAGAATACTTTATTATAATTTTATATAATAACATTTAAAAATTATAAATAGTAATTACTTATTTTAAACAAAAGTAAAAATAAAAAATAAATAATAAAAAAAAGTATAAAAAACAAAAAGCCTAATAAAACAATATTTAAATATAGTTATACAAAGTTTCCATAAATATTACAGATTTGTAGAAATAAATAATAATAAGTAATATATTTTATATTTTAAATTAAATATTTTTTACCGTATTATTTATTAATAATTAGAAATTATTACTTTTAATATTATATAAATGTATTATAATCAATAATATACTTAAAAACTAAATTTTTAGTTTCTTTATATCGAAATTTTATCCTATTTAATTCAATAAAATAGGGAATAATAACTATTAGCAATTTTATAGCATATTTCTAATTCTTTATATACTTTTATTATTAGTTAAATGATGTTGTATCAGACTACTTTTTTTTCAATTAAAAAAAAAGATTGAACATTATTAATAATTGGTTTTAAAATATAAAACATTTATATTTAATTTATGCATAAATTATAATATTTAAAATTTACTTACTATCTTAACATAAATAAAATTACTTATTTTCTTTAAAAAAGATATCTAAGATATTTTATTAATTTTGATTTATAGGTTCACATAAAATATATTACATCTTTAAATTTTTAAAAAATTAAAACGAATTTATTATAAAATTTAATTTTTATTACTAATAACACTGCATACCTTAATGATATAAAAATATACAATTAATATAATAATAAAATAATTTTCTAAATTTGTAGATAATGATTATTGATTTCCAAAAAATGTTAAAGCTAGCATATATTCCTAATAGTAAATATTATTAAAATATAAAATTTAAATTAATTTTTTTAGACTAATTATTTTTAAATTCATAGTACTAATTGCATTTTTCTATGCTATATTCAATGTATCACAGAGCTGTATTAAATAGTTTTATTCTATACCACAATATTCATTTAATATAATTATAAATGTGCATTAATTAATTAAATGATTTATTATACAGTCTAATTTTATTATTTTTTTTAAATAATAAAAAAAAAAAAACCCTAATTTGCTTATTAATGAATATAATATTTTATTATCAAATTATTTATAAAATTATATTATAACATATTTTAAAATAAAAAAAAAGCCAATTTATTTTATATTTTTTTTAATTTGAAAATTGTGAACATTTTCATATTATCTATTTATTACAACTCTGATATTTTATTTCTATAATATTGGGATATTGATTTAAACATAATTTAATGAGGATGTTTATGAAAAGAAAAATATTTTTGATAATACGTAATTTTATAGCCCTTATCTTATAGCCGATATTAAATTTAAGAATAAAAATGAAGATTGTCCAAAAGACTATAATGATGATTTATTTTATTATGAATATAAAGGGACGAAAGCTGGGTGTTATTGTAATGACCCGTATGAAAGATATGTCGAAGAGGGATATTGTTGTAATTCAGACTCGAAGGATAAAAATTAATAGAAGTAAATATATTTTTGATTGATTTTATAATATTTTTAAAATTTAATTTACGATTAGTGCTATGTCAAGTGAAGAACTTTAAAATGATTAGGTATATATTATTTATAATTAATTATTTTTATATTTTTGTAACTTAATCATGTCATATATAAAATAAGATGGAAAATGAAACAAAATCTCGAAAACTGTCTGATAAATAAAATTGTCCTTGTTATGGTCAGAATATAGAACCAATAGAATCTAAAGTTTTAAAACATATAATTTTGTAATATTGTAGGCTGTGTACATAAAATGTAATTAAAGGATGCTATATTTATTTAAAGGGTAATTTTATAAGCTTAATTTAGAAAGAATTTTACTTATTTATTTATTTATTTATTTATTTATTTATTTATCAGTGATAAAACTGTAATCTTTAATATCTTATTTATTGTATTTCTTTTATTTATATCTATGTTAAATTTTTTCTTGTTAACCTCTTTTCATAACCTATGAAAGATATATATTATATATATTTTTTATATGTTTATTTATTCATTTTTATTAAAGATTATACTTTTGAAAAAAAAACTCCCAAAGTAAATCTATTAGGAGATATGTATTGTGAAAATAAAAATGATATTTTATGTGGTTCGAATTATAATGCAATTTGTTTTCCAAAACACTTCGGTTGCCCTATTGTAAGGCTAAATTTAAATAGTATTACAAATTATAGCTTATAATTTGATAAAAATGATGATGTGGAAAAAATTTTTATAAATTCATCACCTTATTTTTTTTAAATACAAAGAATGAGTAGATATGATGAAGATCCTTTAACACCTGATAGCTTTGTATTTACCGAAGGAAGTGGTAAAAAATTAATAAAAAGTTGCTCATATTTAAATTTAAAAATGATATTTTTGAAATAGGTCCCTGTATAGATGGGTAGTAGAATTTTTCCCCTAATAGGAAAAAATATAAGTTAGAGATAAAATAGAGGGAAAGTTGTGACAATATAGATACAAGTTATTTGTAAGCAGGTTTTTCAGTTTCTGAAGAAATTTTTTTTAGAATTAATAATTACACGTATTATGATTAATTGAGAAATTTACCAAAATGGGAAACGTTTTTTAGTTAATATAGATATGCACTTTATTAAAAAGGAATTAGAGGTGAAAGTATATAATGTAGAAAAAATTAAGAATTATACAAATAATTTAAAGAAAAAATTGAGATACTGAATGAAAAAGTATAATCTATAGTTATAATGATTATTATTTTTGCAGAAACTCTTTTTGGTCTTGGAATTTTTTTATTTATTTTTAAATCTTTAATGATGAAATGGAGAATTAATGAAAGATATGAAATAAAAAAAAATCTAATTACAAATTTAGTAATTGATCTCATTAGTAATATCGTGATATGGGTAAAAATTTATAAATATAAATTTAGAAACATCTTTTAGAAAATTTTAAAAAATTTTAGGTAATTTTTTTATCTAATTGGCCTAAATATAATGCATATTACAATCAAATTCATGATTTAAATGATTACAAAAGAATAGTAGAAAATGAATATGATTGTCCAGGAAAAATAGAATTATAGTATGTGTTTGAAAGTTTAGAAGGTAGAATATAACAAAATATGGAAATTTCTAGAAAAGTTTATACTTTGATGACCGCTTTACCTATTTAATTTTTTGTGTTTTTTATATTACTTTGTTTCGGAATATCACTTTTATATAAATTTATCTTAAAATTATATAAGATAATAAATTTTAAATAAGTTTGGGGTAAAATTATTTATTACGTAACCTGTAAGAAAAATGATAAATATCTGAAAAAATTAGAATAAGAAAAAATACTAAAATAAATTTAAGAAGAAAATAAAAAGAAAAATTAATAATTATAAAAAAAATAATAATAGGAATAAAAATAAAACTTAGAAAAAGTTAAAATTTATAATAATATTTATTAAGAGTAACCAAAATTTTAAAAAGAAAATTAATATTAATGTAATAATAAGGAATAAGACAATTATAATATGGAAGATAACAAAATTTAAGAATTTTAATTTTAAACAGAGGAAGCTTTAATGAGTTAACAAGGAAATTTACATGAATATTATAAGTAAGAAGATATTATACAAATCAATAACCAAAATGATAATAATTTCTATAATTAACAAAAATATTTTTGGCCTTAATAATAAGATTATCCTTTGTATCCATTGTAGTCATAATATTATGAAGAAAAATATGATATAAACTAATATAATAATTAACATTTATATAAAAAACATGATAAAAATATAAATAATGATAGAGAAAAAGATGGAAAACAATAATTTAAAAATTAGAAAGAATAAAAATTTTCAATAAAGTAGATAAAATTATAATAAAGTAAATTAGATAGTAATTAAGGTGATATGATAAATGTTAATCCATTGATTGAATTTCCATAAGATTAAATTAGTAGCGAAAATTCTGAGAGGAAATTTAATATTACAAAAAACAGTAATAATAAAAATAAATTAGATTTATAGAAACCTTATAATCCATTTGAAAGTAAATAGTTAAGTGAATAAAATGGAGGAGAAATTGATGAAAAAAAAGTAAATCCATATTTGATATAAAATGATAAAAGTCTGATGTTGAATTACAATAAATAAAAACAGGCATAATAAAAAGATTTCGAAATTAAAAGATTAGAGTCAATTAATATAGATTATAAAGAAGAAAATAAAATGGAAGTTAAAAAATGATATAATATAAACTAAATATGGAATTTTAAATAATAAATAAAAAATTTATATTGATTATTATTTATTAAAATTTATAAAAAATGTAAAATTTCTTAAATTAATAAAGTATAATATTATTAATTCATTAAAGTTTATTTTTTGAATAGATAGACGTCATAAATTAATGTATTATATATATAATAAAACTAAACTAATATTATAAATAATTAATAATTATAATAAAATATGAATTATATACAATTTTAGTAATTTTTATTAATATTTATGACAATTATATCAATAGACAAAGTTTATACATTTTAATAATAAATATATTTAGTGTCTTAAATTAAATAGATTAAGTGATTAATTCACTTTGGTTTTAAAGCACAAGCTCTATAAAAAGTTGGTTCTTAAAAATTAAAAAATGAGTATTCTTAACATTTTTTTATAAATAAAATTTCTTTATGAAACTTTATCATTTTCTTTTTCATCTATTATATTTTAATTTGTATTAATTTTTGGATTTTTTTGTTCCACTTGCTTGACATAAGGAAAGAAAATTTTGGTAAAGGTATATTTTGAAGTTATTATTTGTTTTTTTACCAAATGTTTAACATGAAAATAAAAAATTTTTATATCTTTTTCTGTATAACCTTTATTTATAAAAGAATTTTATATATTTTATTTATCATCTTCTAATGATTTTATGAAAAGTCTAGAAATATTTTTCCACATATTTTTTTTATAATTTTTTTGCTGTAGCGTTTATTATTATCTTTTCCCTTTTATATTTTAGGGTTTTTAATTTTAAATTTTTTCAGCTTATTTTTTTTTTTTTTTATATATTTTAGATTATATTTAAGCGTATATTTATTAGGAATCTTAATAGGGTATATCTTACATTAATTGTTAATGTTATAAAATATTATTATCTTCTATTATTTTTCCTTAATTTTATTATTATGCATTTTCTTATTTTTGTTGAAATTTATCCTTTTAAAAACTGCTAGTATTATTATATTCTTATTTGATATTACATTAATTTGAAAATTCAATATCTTATCTATTATCGTCATTATTTATTAAATTGCACAACTGTGTTTAATTTTATTGAAAACATGACTGTTAAAAATTTTATTATTTATCAATATAAAAAATGTTTTCTTCCTACTAATTATTATTTTTTTAATTGTATTAAGGATTGTTATTTAGACTGGTATTGCAATTATTGTTTTATATAACACTTTGTTTTTATTGTATGATAAAATTTTATTAGTATTGTAAATTTTTATCATTTATGTATATAAAATCTGAATTTTACTGATTCTAATGAATATGATTATTATTTCATTTAGGTTGTTTTTCTTAAACCTTATTTAATAAAAAAATAATAAGTGATCTGATGATTTTAAAGATAATGGTATTTAATCTACAAAAAATATATATTAAATTATATATAGTTTATTTTTTAGTTTTTATTTATTTAATTTAATTCAGTGAGATTTTTTTTTTAATTTAAATTAATGTGATGTTGAAAAAAAAAAAAACTTTATAAAAACAAAATAAGAAATTTAAATTAAATATTACTTTTTCTTTAAGAATATTTATTTCGTGCTATTCTTATATTTTTTAAGATACTGTATGATCACTAGTATTTTAGGACTCAGATTTAAAATATCTTTCAAATATATCCTCATCTTCTGATAAACTTACACTTTTTATTAAATTTTTTTTATTACATTATATTGATTAGATATCTTTATTCTAACTTCTGGTTTGTATACCTTGATTCATAAATAAATCATATTCTTTAAAATATTAGGGAGAGTTTTTTAATATATAGTTTCCTTTCATCAAAAATTAAATGTCTTATTATTTTTTTTATTTTTAAAATTTTTTATGGGATAAAAAAAATCGAAAATTCAACAAATTTTTAATAATAAATAAAATAAAAAAAATTTATAAAAAAATATATAATTTTTTAAATTACTTTCATCTTCATAAAATTATTCTTTAACTTAATTATTATTATTATAATCTGCTTTGTTAGAAATATATTACTAATCAATTTATCCTAATTTATTACTAATTTACTAAAATTATGAATTCCCCATTACTTCTTGGTTATGTTAATTATAGTAATTTAGACAATTTTCATTTTACTTTTCCATATTTTTTAAGGCTTCATTTAATTTTTTGAAAGTCATATTATGGATTTGTTAATCTTCTAAAAATTTTTATTACATATCGTTATTAATTTTGTTGTTAAAGTTCATATTTTATACTATCTTAAGATTATTTTTATAAGGTTAAAATTTTGTGTTTTAATTTTTTAAATTAGGTGTCTTTTTTAAGTTTGATTTTAAGGAGCAAAAATTATTTTATTTTTTTATTAATATTTACATTTTAAAATGTCTTTTATTTAAGGGTTTTATTATAATTATATAAATATGTAGGCGTATAAAAAATCTACCTTGTTCTGTTTTCTATGTAAAAATGATAGTTATTGAAACAACAATTATTTTTAAATATAACAACTTTTTAAATTAATTTTAATTATTACTATACAAGTTATTCATATTAAAAATTTAACTTTTATTTTATTTAAATTTAAATTATTTTTATTAAAATTATATACAAAATAAAAGTACAATGATGAGTTTATTAGTATAGGATTTTTTTTTTAATTTTTGTATAAATTAATTTTATTTTGTTTTTGAGTATTAATTTAGTAAATTAGTTATTTGTGAATTTGTAGAAAATCTATGAGAATTTTTTTTTTATGAAAAAATAAAATAATAAAAAAATAAAAATTAGTATTTTTTAATTTTATTTTTATAAAAGTGATATTTTTTTATTTTTTAATTTTTAATTTTTTTTTGTATAAAATGTTATAAAAAAAGATGATAAATAAGAATAATTTTTTTTTTATATAACAAGTATAATTTAAATTAATTTTTGAAGCCTTAAAAAAAAGTATACATGTAATTATTTTATAAATTTTTTTATTTAAAGTGTATATTAAAATACCGATTAAATTATATTATAATATCCTTTATATATATATTAAAATTATTATATTTTTATAATTTGTTTTAATAAATATAGAAAATACCGAAATATTTACATTTACATTTAATACCTAAATCAATAATATTTTTCGAGTATTAATTTTTCTAATTTTTTGTATAGTTTTTAATTCATTTTTTTTTATATGTATTTAATTAATAATCAAAAATAATTTTATTAAAATTTATCAAAATTCTGTTTTTTACAACCCTTTTGATTTTTTTATATGATTTTTTTTTTTTAATCAAACCCATATAATATAAGGGTATGATTAAATAATAAACAGGCAAAAAAATATATAATAACAAAGTAAAACAATATTGTTGATTATTATTTTTTTTGGGTTTGATTACTATAAAAATTTGGTAAAAAAAACAAAAAGATAGTAAAGACAAATAAGATATACTATGCTTTTTATTAAATTATTTATAGGAATTTTATCATTATATTCTCAGACATTTATATTTTTTTAGTATAATTAAAATATTTTCTATATAATAACTCGATGAAAATGTTTTATCAAATATAAATATAAATTTTATTTATAAATATTAATAATACTCTAATTATATTATTAATATATTTATTATATAATAATCAATTATTTTTTTTTTGTAAAAATAATAATTTTTTATTTTCATTAAAAATTTAATTTTCTTGTATGTTTTATTGTTATTTATTTATTAATAAAATCAATTTAATTTCATTCTTATTATTATAAATTAAACTAATTTTTTAGCTATTCTTGTTCTTATTTCTGATTTTATTATTACTACTAATGTTACTGTTACTATAAATTAAATTCTGATGTTTATTATTATTATTGTATAAGCTATTATTAATACATTTTTTCCATAAATTCTTTTTCTTCCTATATAACCTTTAAGGTTTCTTTTTTAATTTCTATAAATTCATGTATTAATTAACTAATTTAAAAGCTTTATAAGGTATTAAATCGAAAATCGATATCTTATTCTTCTTTTATATTTAGAATAATACTTTAATGGTGGACAGATATATTTTCTATTTGGTCTAAATCGTATTCTTTTATAGTTTTTTTATCAATGGTTGTTAAAAAAATAATTCTATCGTATTTTATACCTAAATATATGTTTGAAGGTAATTCTATGTTTTTTTTTTGACAATCTTCTTTAGTTTTTTTATAGGTTTAAACAAAATATTAAGTAACACCATATAGTTGGTGACCTTTAATTGAATTTATTACAACTATTTCTGCTAACATTTATTTCTCGGTATAAATTTACCTAGTTTCATCATCTTACTGATTTTATAATTGTTGCTCTAAATTTTATATTTGAGATTCCTAATAAAGTTTAAGTTACAATAATTAAAAACTACATATATATTTAGAAAAAAATTATATTATAATTGCATTTTAATTTAAATATTTAAAATATTATTTGTTTATATTGATATTTATATATATTTACTTCTATTCTATAAGAATCTCTATTTTATTCCTAAATTTTATCTAATTATTAATTGACTGAAATAATAAATTTTTTTATACTTGTAACCCAAATATCTTGTTTTTCGGCCTTAAAAATAATTTCAGGTAGAAATTATTAAGCTTTGGCTAAAATACTGTCTCTTTAAATTTAGTTCATTTTGTCTCCATTTTTATTTAAGTAAGTAATTAAGTTTTTAACAAATTTTGGGTCATTTATTATAATATAGAGAGCAGAAAATAGATGATATAAAGTAAAATCTAAAGGGTACTATAAATTACTTATGTCTTCTAAAATTTAACACCTAATTAAACTTAATCTAACAAAATCCTTTTTATAATCGATTTCTTCTAATTCTTATCCAAGCCATAAGTATTTTTTAAAAATAATTTTGAAATTACTTTCTTTTTTAATACCAAATTTTTCTAGTACACTTTTAGAGCTTTTAATTTAAAAGATTTTACTTATAACTTCATCATCATCTAATAATCTGGTATTAGTTTTTTCGTCCATGAAATAAAGTTTAAAATCCAGGAATTATTTTAATTTAATTTGCTAAGCAATTTATTGAACAACTTCAAAACACCTAGATTAATTGGTAATTGTTACATTTAAACTGGTTCCATCTAATAAATAAACTTAAATTTCGTAGGTTTTTTCGTCTTCTTATCCAGTAAAAACCTGCGAAATTCTTTGTCCTGAATACCTATTATTATATAAAACGACTTAAACTCCAAGTGACTTTTTTTTTTGTTCAGCTAAAATATCGGAAGCGGAAGTTTTTTGGTTAGAAATGTAAGAAATTCTTTGAGATAGCGAGCTTTATCTGGGGTCATAAAGGCTTTGGTAATGACTCTCTCTGCTGTTTAAAATTTTATCAAGATTTATTTGGGATTCTTTTACTTCAGTTACTATTTGGGGGAGCTCATAAAATTTAGGTGGTAAACCTTGATAAAAATAAATAAATAAATAAATAAATAAATAAATAAATAAACATAACATAACATAACATAACTTAACTTAACTTAACAAATAATTAAAAAATAAATTAAATATATAAACCAATAAAACAATTAACAAAGGAATAAAGACAATAGAGTGACTGAGTTATCATTTTAAAATAAAAAATTATTGGCTTAAAATTTTTATTTTTAAATTAATTGCAAAAAACTAAGTTAAATTTAATAAAAATAAAGTTTATTTTTACCTAATAAATCTAGAATAGATGTGTTGGTTTAAGAATATTTAATAACCTCGGAATTCGATAGAACTTTTTAAAGGAAATCTTCTATATTAATTTTTCGCGTTTCAATGGTCTTTGTTTTGTGGGCAGTTATTAAATTATAAGTTTTCAAATTTGGAACTTATATTCCAGGAAAATCTTTCTTAATTTTTTTTTCAAAATCTACCATATTAGAATATCTTACAAAAATATTTTGGGCTATGTTTTCAATTTTAACTTCTGCTATGTATATAGTAAACTATTTAAAACCTTGGCTATTTCTCTCTTCTGTCCCTAATCTGTAATTATAAATGTTAATTTTCAAATTATAAAATATATATGATGATATTTTTTTATAATATAAATATTTGTACACTGTAACTTCAATTTCAGGAATTTTTGTTTTTCCACTTTCTTGACTAATTTTTTTTAAGTTATTTATGATATTTTATAAATTATTCAATTTTTTTTATTTGTCATTTTCGTCATCACCCATAAATGTTAGACAATCAGTTTTTCCTTTTACTTTAAAAATATTTTTGTAATACTTGAGATCATTAATTCCTTTCGCAAAACTAGTTTCGTCCAATTGTACTTTTTTATTATACAAATTAATATTAATTTATTAAAATTAAGTAATAAATTAATTAAAGCTTATAAATTAATTGGTTTTTAACTCAAGTATAAAAATTATATATATTAAGTTTACAAAACCCAACTAATTTTTTTTATTAAATATCTTCTGTGACCTATTTGCTATTATCTGTTGATAATTGATTATGCATATTTTTTAAAATATTATTATTTTCCTATTTTTCCGTAATTAGTAAAATATCTGTAAAATGGTAAATTGTAACTCTTTTAACTTATTTTTGATCAACATATAAATATTCTTCTTCTGATACAAATTCCCTTTCATTATCAAATAAATTTAATTAAGAATTTCCAAATTACTGCTATAATTCTACTTTTTTTTTATTATTTATGTAAACCTTAACTTTATTATCTAAATTTTAGTTAATTTCATCTGCCTTATATAAAATTAATTATTTTAAATGATTTATATTTTTATTTATAAAAATTAATATAATTTACAAGTTTTATAGCTTTTTCGATATTTAAATAATCTTAGTGTTCTTTATCAGTATTTTTCAATAATCTTTCAAATAAAAGTCCATATTTTGAAAGTCTAGAAACTGAATCATACATTAAAAGGCCATAATTTTTTTGGAATTTTTTTTTAATTTAATCATCTTATTATTTCAAAAACTAATCGAACTCATCATCATTTGCCCTTTTATCTGACAAAAATTTTTCTGCATCTGGGTAGTTAGCATAATATTTTGCATACATCTTAAAATATGGTATTTATTTAATTGCGATATCTGCTATTTTTATGTGTTATGGTATTTTTTAATACTATTCAATTCTTTTTTGCATTTATTCTAAAAATGTACGATTAAGAGTTATTATGATATCTAATTCACTAAAAATTTTATTTGCAATTTCTTCTCCATATTTTTCTTATATTGGAATTTAAACATAATCTTTTAACACATTAAGATTATTAACATAGTTTTCCTCAGTATAAATTATTTCTTTTATAGCTCCTCTTCTTTCATTTGATCGTTTTAGTATTTTTTTGTATACTACTCTAAAATTTTAATAAAAAATTAATGGTAAATTTTTTTTAACTTTTATGGTTATTTTGTGATTTAATTTAAAGTATATATCGTTTGTTTTTATCATTAAAATTTTTAAAAATATATAAAATATTTGTTTACTTTCTTATTTAATTTCCTCTCCAATAAGATTAGATTTTAATGATTTATACTATGTATTAAATATAGTTATCATTACTAAATTTTGGGATTTTGCTCTATTTTATAATAATTTCTGTGTTTTAAGTGTTTTCCTCTTATTCTATAAATAGTATTATTATTTAATGTTATAACTAAGTAAATATAATTATTTTAAATTTTTATTAATTTATATAATTCATTTTCTTATAATATATTTATATATATATAGTTACTTAGAAATTAAATTCCTTAAGAATAAGAATTCTCGGCCATTATTTTTTTTAGATATATTAAATTATATAATTTTCTTTTAATACTAGTTATTAAGATTTATTCGTTCTTTAAACTATTATTTAAATTATTTTTTTAAGTTTTTTATTTAGTATTTTTTTATTAGAAATTATATATATTTCGTAATATATTTAAGAATAATGTAAAGAATTAATATATTTTATTTTTTTAATTTTTTATTGGATTTTTATTAACATGAAATAATAATAAAATAATGAATTAATTATCACCATACAATTTTTCTTTTTATTTCTAATTAATATGAATTTAAAATGTTAAATATTATATTTTCTACGATTTAGAATTAAATAGCCTAATAAATTTATGAATAAAATATTAAATTTCTTTATTCTTATAAAAACTATAAATTTTTAATAAAATTATAAATATATTTATCGTGTTAATATTATGAATATTAATGATTGGAATTATTAAATGTTTGTAATTTATTAATTTAAATACATATACAATATTTACTTTTTTTATTAATTTTGAGGTAAGATTTTCGATTAATTAAATATTAATTAATTATTTTTAATTACAAATAAGCTTTATAAAGAAAAGTATTATTTTTTTTCATGTTTTAATTAAAGGTGAAAATAAAATGTAATTATAACTACAATAAGTATTTATTTCATAATAATAATTAATTTTGTTTGTAAATAAATAAAAATCAATCACGCGAATTGAAATATAAAAGTAAATAAAATATTATAAAATAAAAATAAAAAATAAGTAGAGATAATAAAAAATAAAAAAAAAGAATTTATTGTAAAATTTGAAATGGATCTTTATAAGCAAGTTAAATTAGAATCTTCTAAATATGGTAATTTTAATTTGATTTTAATTAAATAAAAAAAAATATTAAAGAATATTATATTGTATATTTTTAATATAAAGATTATATTTTAATTATTTGATAAATTAAAAAACATTTTTTTAATTTTTACTAGTTGATATAAATTCAGTTTTATCTAAGTTAAATGATAAAGGATATATTTAGTAACTAGGTGAATTGTTAGAAAAAATATTTCACGAAGAATAGGCTTTTACTATATAGGGTAAAAATATTTAACTAAATAATTATATAATATATAAATTTTAATTTTATTAATAATTCCAATGTTAAAAATAAGTAACTATTATAAAAAATTAAAACATGAATTAAATGTTTAACATATTTATGTTTATTATATTAAAAACTAGAATTAAGCAGATTAATGAAAAATTTATCAAAGGATAAATATTTTGATATGGACATGTAATTTAAAATGAATACTTCTATCTTTAAAGCTAATTTTGAAGTTATAATTGGTATTCTGTGTAATTTAATAATATATAATTATAAAAAATTATATAATATATAATATATTTTATAATTGATCTTTTAAAATATTATATTTATAGACAACAACATATGGAACAAAGTTACCTAAGAATTTTCGGTAAACATAAAATAAAATCTATAAAATTAAATATAATTAATAATTCTAATGCCTAATTTAAATTTATAAATAGAATGGAAATTAAAATAATAGAGATGATGGACAATAATAGGAGTAAATTAATTAATAAAATTAATAACAGGTTGAATAAAATAGCTATGATGGTCAAATTTAGTAGTAACAACCATAATAGTAGTAATAAGTTTACAATTAATATAACACTTTACAACAATAATAACTTTAATAGTAATAATAATAGCAATAATTATAACAGTAAAACTAGTAAAATTAAAGTAAAAATTAAGCTTAAAATTAATAGTAATAGTAATAATCTTAATTGTAAAATTAAAATTAAGGAATTAAAAAATTATAATAATACCCTTAATAATAAAGTTAATATAACAGTTTATAAATTAATAATAGCAATGTTAGCGGAGTTTTGAATATTTCTGGGGACGGATGGGTTAGAAAATAATTAAAAAATAATGCAGATAAAAATTAGTATAACAGTAATATTTCTATAAATAATAATAATAGTTAAATGCTAAATAAATCAGGTGTCGACTTGTATGAGGGAAAAAGAGGAAATATAGTTAAAAATACTTCTAATATTAATTTGTCAGTTTTATCTAATAGAAAAAAAACCTCCAATTATTTATTGTAGAATACTTCTAAAGCTTCAATTTCTTCAGTAAGAAGTGCCAATAGCATTTCCAAAATCGGAGGACAAGTGCCTTTTGTAAATAAAATATTTAATAATTTATACATATAATATGAATTATATTTTTTTTTAAATTAATATAAATTATTTTTAGAGTGAAATTTCTGGAATTTAGGATTAGAATTTCAGAGCATAATCTCCCGGTTTAAATAGCAGTTTTAGTCGAGCCCCAAGAGATTTAGACAGGTCTAGTTTCGATTAAAGCCCAGGTCCCTCTGATTATAACCCAAATAATTCGATAAATAAAGTGAGGTAAGCAAGTCCAAGTACAAAATTCGGAAAAAGCGCAAGAATAAGTTGGATAGATGAAAAATTAAGGTATGATTCTAGTGTGTAAACTCCTGGGGCTATATATGATTATAATAAGAAAAGTTTATCTAAGCCCTTGAAATCTAATAAAAAATAATGATAGGTTTTGTATTTTTTAGTATATATGTACTTTTTTTTATTAAATTTTTAATTGCTTATATTTTATATTAAGTTATATTATTTTTATATTGTTTAATTAAAATAAGTTAAAATTTTTTTATTTTTATTTTATTTTAAAAGTATAAATATAAATAAATTGAATTTTTAGTTTTAAAAAACTTCTTGATTTTTATTAATATAATTATATATAATTTCTTCTGATACTTCAAAGTAATCATCAAATAATTATACATTATAAACACTAAACTATTAAAAAACACATAACTATATTAAAATAATTATTTTTATAATTAAAAATTAAAACAAAAACAAATAAAATATAAATAAATACTAAAATCCTTAAAATAAGGTAGTTACTAAAAAATAAGATATTAAAACGTTATGACTTAAGGAAATAACAGATAAATATCCTAAAAAAAATATTAAACTAAAGATTAATAAGAAAAAGATTAGCAAAAATCTAAATAAAAAAGTAATGAGAATTTCTAAAATGATTAAAATTTTATGTCAATTTTAATTATACCATTATTGACTTTATTAGAGACAAGTAATAATATATAAATATAAATACTTTATTATTATTTTAAATAAATAAGTACCTATATATTATATTAAAATATAATAATTAAAAATATATAAATAAATAAATACATATTAAAGTATTTTTAATAATATTTTTAGCGTTTTTTATTATAATTATTGATAATTTTTAAAATATTTAAAATAAAATTTTTATAGGTTATTTGATTTACATAATGGTAGACAATTTTAATAATGAATAATATGTTTATTTTTGGTTAATTTTCGCAATTATGTTGATAGAAAGGTTAATAAATTTAACAGTGGTTAATTGGTATTTCGTAGATGTTCATAATGATTTGGATTGTACAATGATATTTTTTTTAACTATTTTTTTGAATTTCACATATTTAGACAATTTATACATATCTTATAATGCTATGAAATACGAAGAGAGATAAGTAATAACTGAGCAAAATAGCTAAAAAAATACAGACACAGTTATTTTAGAGCATAAAAATATTAATAATGGAGTTTTTAGGTCTGGGATAATTCTATTTGTTATTAGTCATCAAATAATAAATTAAAAATATAAGGTTTTATTAGAAGATGGGGAAGAAAATACAAGTTAATACACTAGTTAGCCTAGATTAATTTTTTTGTTTAGTATTAGTTTAATTTTATTTTCTTTTAGTAATATGTATTATTTTTATATTTATTGCACATATGAGTTGTATAAGGTTAGAAAATTCTTTTAAAATTGGTAATTTAAAAAAATTTGCATATTATAATTATAAATATTAAAATTTTTTATATTATTTAGGGAAAAATTGTACTATTTTTTTATTTCGTTTTTCGAAATGCTGGCTAAAGTACTTATTTGGGCTTTGTTGGCTGAGTTATTTAATTAAAAATCTATTTATTCATTAATTATTGTAGATTTTTTTTTCGCTTGTCTTTTAACCTATATTAAGGAAAAAAATATGTAAAAGCCTTATATATATTTTATGAATATTATGAGATTAGTTCTATATTTTCGAGCTGAACCATTTATAAAAAGTGGGCTATTGGCACAACCTTAATCTAGGTATTAGACTAAATATAATTTAAATTATTTAAATTATAATGTTAAGTTTGATTAAGTAATTGATTAATTTTAGATAAATCTATTTAAAGAAAATTTTTGGATATCCCTCTAGATTTTTTAATTATTATAGACTTCTTTAAAATTTGACGACCATTATTGTAGGATCTGTCAAATTTTACAAATAAGACGATAAGTTCATTCATGAATTTGAATATATTATGATTATGAGTTTTATCGCCGTAAGTGTTTAATTAGTAAACACTATTTTAGAAGAGTCTATAAAATTGTAAAAATTTTTATAAATTAAAACAAATATTAAATTTATTAGTAAAAGTATATGAAAATTTTTATATTTTTTTTTTTTTTTTTAAAGATTTTAGTGTATTTAATACGACTGGAAAGCTAATTTATATTTATGCTGTGATGTAGAAAATGACTCTGATGGAACTTCAGTATAAGATAAAGAAGAACATTTAGAAGAGGTTTAGAGTAGTAGAGAACTTTAATAGTAGTAACAGTAATCTTAGCAAGGAAATCAATAAAAATAAACAATTTTTATAAATTAAGAACAATAATAATAATAAAATAATTTACCCATTGTTGTTTAGAGTAGTAATATATAAAATAAATATTTGAGCTAAATATAAAATCCGAATTAGCAAATGAATATGGATTCAATTGGCGAAGAGATTCAATACTCTAATAATTAATTTATTTCTGCAGATAACAACAATTAAAAGTCTGGAAATAATTAATAAGAAGCATATTATTATTAATAAATACATAAAATAGATTCTATAAATAATAGGTAAATTGACAGTATTAACAGATCTTAATAAAATAGTATTAGAAAAAATAGAGGATCTATAAAGATAATCAATAATAGATAATAAATAAATGGGTTAAATAAAAGTGTAAAACAAAAAGATTTCAGTAGTAAAGAATATGATTAATAAGAAGATTTAAAATTTAGTTCAAATGCCCAATAAGAATAAAAATAAAATTAAAGTTTTGTGAGCGCTTTAAAAAATAATTTAAAGTAAAATAACAGTAATAAAGAAAAAATGAATGTGAATTTTGAATAAGGTACTATGCTTTCTGATTATAGTAATAAAAATAATAGTAACGATAAATAAAAAAATAATAATAATAGTAAGTTAAAAATATTGACGAAATAAAAATAAAGTAGTAATATATAAAAATAATGAATTGATACGAAACAATCATTCATGTTACTATTTTTTAAAAATTTATAAAATAACTTATAATATAAATGTAGGTATGGTATATAATATTTTTAAATTTTATTTATTTATTTTTCATTTAATAATATAATTATATTTCCTTATAGTCTTATATTAAATTTTTTTTGAATATAAAAGTATTTATAAATTTTTTTAGAAAATGTTATATGATTAGTATTTTATTATTTGAGGAATTATAAAAATTGTTAAAAAGTGATTCTGAAATATAATTATTTAAAGACTTCTCCAAATTTTTCATTATTTTTTATTATAACATATAGTAATTTTTAAAAATTTATATTAATTATAGGAAATTTACAAAAATTATTATAATTAATAAAAAAAAATAAACTACAAAAATATAATAAAAATTTAACTAGAATTTCACAATTAATATTATTTTAAAATTAAAAAAAAATGAGTGAAGAATTACATCACAAAATGTGCAAAAAGGTTGCATAATTAACAAGAGTCATTTTTTATTTAAACACCAAAAACGATGAATATGAGTAAAATTTAAAAGGTAAAAAAATTAAGTTTCTTTAAAAATAATTTGAGTTAGTTTTAGAAAATTTAGAAAATTTATAAACCAATTTTAAACCGGAAATCAAATAATAAAAATTTTACTTATATTTTTTTAATAAAAATTAATTTTTTGTAAATATATTAGCCGTGGTAAATGGTTATGAATAATAGTTAGACTCAAATATTAAAGAATGTAATGCAATTGTTTCTCGGTATAAAGATGCAGTTGATAGATTATAAAAAAATGACAGTTTGGAAAAAGAGTTATAAAAATATAAAAAATAAGTAGAAGCAGACAAATCTTAGTCGCAATAAGAATTTAGCAGATTTAAAAGTGCTTAAGAAGAAAAAATTAATGGAATTTAAAGAGAGGTGAAATAAATTTAATTTTTGTCTTTAAATTATATTTATAAATTAAATAACTTTTTGATTTTATTTCTTTGAATTTTTAATTTAACGTTAAAAATAAAAAAATAAAAATACAACTAATTATTATATTATAATTATTTAAAATTTTATTTTATTTTTTAAATTTTGTATTTTGAAAAAGGCAGAGATCAAGATTTAGTAGTATAGATCTGATTCTGAATACTGTAAATAAAAAGTCAGTGATTTAGGGAATAATTTAGATAAATTATTGCAAAATACAGAAGATTTAAAGAAAAAACATGAAAAAGAATTAGCCGATTATGTTAAAGAATAAAACAGTAAGTATAATTAATTATTAAAATAAAAAATGGATATAGAAGATTAGTTGGATGAGGCAAACAAAAAAATTTAATAAATGAGAAAAGAAATTTAAAGTTTATAAGAAAGATTATAAAGAGATTTGGCAAATGCTAAGGGGTCGACTGAATAAATGATAAATGAGATGGTAAATAATAATAATATTATTATATCTTTATTTGATATCTTGAAATTATTTACTTTTTATAATATTTTATAAATTAGAAAAAATAATACTAAGATTAAATTCAAAGTTTGGAAAATGAAATTAATAGCTTAAAAGGGCAGGTAAAATAACTAAGTGGAGAAAAAGATTAGCTTTAAAATTAAATTTAATAAAAAAATGAATAAATTAAGTAAATAGAAGGAGAACTGTAATAAGCTTAGCAAAAAATTATATAACTAGAAAAAATTATAAAAGATCAAGAGGAATAAATTAATAATTTTAAAGATTTAAATAACAAATAAGAATAATAAATCTAAAGTTTATAAGTATTTATTTAATAATGAAATTTTTTTTATTATAAATTAATTATTTTTGAAATATTTTATTTATAAATTAATTATTTATTTATTTATTATTTCAATTTTAATATATACTATTTTTATAGGGGACAAAAGAATCTTTAGAACAAAAAGTTAGAGACTTATAAGGTTAAATTGACTTAATGGGAAGAGAAGGAAGTGGTCTGCAGAATGAGTTGTAAAAATAAAGACAAGAATTTTTAAATTAAATAAAAGAAAAAGATTAGGAAATATAAAATCTAAAAAGTTAAATTTTGGAATTGACAAATAAAAATGGGCATTTGGATAATAGTTTGGCTTCTGAAAGAAAAGAGCATCAAAATACTAAAAATGAAAAAAATGAAGAAATTTCTAACTTGAATAAAACAATTTAAGAATTGAAAGATAAAATAGAATAATTAACATAGAATTCTTCGGGCGCAATTTAGGATTTAGAAAAGGTAAATTAATTAAATAAATATATACATTTTTTTTAATTTAAATAAATATATACGTATTTTAATTTTTATCATTTTATTATTGTACATTATTATTTTTTCATTAAATTTTAATTTTATTTAGGAATTAAAAAGAAAATAATAGGAGTGGGAAGATGAAAGAAAAAAATTGATTTAAGATTACGAAGATTAATTATTAAAAAGAAAGGAAGATTATGAGAATTAAATAAAATAAATATAATAAGAGAATGAATAAAATTTAAGTAAAACTAACAATGAATGGGAAAATAAATATAATACTAAAGTTTTAGAATTAGAGGAGATAATAAAAGTAAATAAAATATAATAATATAAAGTGTAAAAATTTATCATATAAATATTTTAATTTTTATAGAAATTAAATGAACAAATGGAAGAATAAAGAAAGAATATGGAGGATTCGGCAGGATACTTAAAAAAAGAATATGAGTAAAAAATGAAAAATTTAGAAGACGAGATAAAATAAAAAGATTAAGAAATAAACTCATTAAAATAATAAGTGGAGAATTTGACAAACGATAAATAAAATTTAAATTCAAAAGTATAAATGAATATTTTTTATAAAAAGATATAGTATATTATTAATTCTAATTTTTTTTTAATAAGTGTTAAGAGTAAGAATAGTAAATAAACGATTTATAAAAAAAAATAGATGATTTGAATTAGTAAATTTTAAATTTGAAGTAGGACGGTTCAAGTTTAAGTGAGTAATTGTAAAAATAAATAGAATAATTAAACTAAAAAATTAAAGAAAATGAAGCACACCACAAATAAGAAATTTAAAAATTGAAAAATGAGTCTTAAGATGAATTAAATAGATAGTTATAAAATTTAAGATAATAATATGAAGAAGAAATGAGAAAATTAAGGGAATAGAATTAGATGAATATTTAAAGAATTAGCGTAAAAATAAAAAAATTTAAAACGAAATTATATATTATTAAATATATATTTTTAATATTTATAATTAAATAGTATATTTTAAAATTAAAAATTGGTAAATATGAATATTTTTAATTAATAAATTATAGGAAGAAAAATAGTTGATAATTGATAATTTAAGGAAAGAAATTTTTGATTTGTAAAAGAATAGTTAATCTTCTAGTGAGGGTTGGGAAAAGAAATTTAGATAAAGAGAGTAGGAATTATTAGACTAAATTGAAAAAATGAATAAAAAACATAATTAAGAAATGCAAGATACTGAGAAAAATTTTGAGAATAAAATTAATAAAATAAAATAGGAAAACGAAGATAATATAACTAATTTGAAAGAAAAATTGGAAAGAGAAAAATAAGATGGTATAAAAAAAATGGAAGAAGAGAAAAATAGCGAAGTAATTTTTTTTTGTGAATTTATTATAGCTAATTAGCATTTCATATTATTTATTTAATTAATATAATTATTTTTAAAATTTTTATAAATTTATACAGATTTAGAATTTAATAAAAAAATATGAAGACTAAATGGAGGAATTAAAAAAAAATTTTGAATAATAAATAATGAAATTAAAAAGAGATTACGAAGCATAACTGGAAAACCTTAAAAAATAATTATAAACCGAATAAGTAAGAATATTTACTTTTAAACTTATTTTTTTTATTAATTTGGTAAATTATATTATATGATTATTTTCTTTTAAAAGGAAAATCATTAACAAACAAAACAAGAAAAAGAAAAATTAATTGCTGCTTTAAAAGACAAAACTGGTTAATATGAAGAGTTATAGAAAAAATCTAATAAGATAATATAAGACTTATAATAAGAAGTCGCTTAATAATTATAATTTGTGGAAGAGTTAAAAAAAAAACATGATTATGAATTAAAAGAAAAAGATGAAGAAGTTTAACATATAAGATCTGAGTTTAAAAGAAAAGAGGTTATATATTTTATTTATTTATTTATTTATTTATTTATTTATTTATTTTTGATTTTAAATTTTAGAATTTGGCATAATTATTTTATTATTTTATTATTTTATTATTTAATTATTATTTTTAGTCTTATATAAAAAATTAAAATTTATTAATAAATTTAATAGTAAGGAGTTATGAACTTGGCCAAGTCAAAGATTGATGATGCCTTAAAAAAATAATTAGGATAATTTGAGTCTTTAAAATAAGAATTTGATGAAATAGAAAATATTTTAAATAAAAAAATTTTGAGTTTAGAAAGTGAGTAAATAAAAATATTATAAAAATATTACTTTATCAATTATTTATTTTTATATTTTTTATTTTTAAAATTAATAGATATATTATAATTTAAACTTTTATTTAAAAACAAATTTGAACCATTAATTTTTTTTTTACAGAAACTAAGAATTATAGTAATTATTTGAAGAAAGGCCTAGTAGACCTGAAGATATAGAGACAATAAAAATGTTACATTAAGAAATATTATTAAGAGATTAATCTATTGATAAAATGAAAGAATAAATGAAATTTTTCAAATTAGAGTTAATTAATAGAGAAAATAATTTTAATAAAGTATTTAATAATAATCCAAATGTAGGAACAATGGATGTTTTGGGACAAAAAGTAAAATATTTTTATATAAATATTTAAAAAATTTATAAATTATATAATAAAATTGATTTAATATGATTAATAAAAAAATATAAAAATTTAATTATTTTTTAATTAAATTTTAAAATATTAATTCTTAGAAATAATCAGTTAATATGGGAAATTAATAGTTTGGGTCGTTTGGAAAAGGAGGAGCTGTTTTAAATGTTGGAAATCCATAGTAATAATTTTAGTAATAAAGATAAAATAAAGGATAGGGATTTATATGAGATTTTGAAATTAATTATTTTATTTTATTTATTTATTTTTTTTCATTAAAACTTATAAAATAAATAATAAATTATTAAATATGTAATTACTTTAAGTTTAAGTTTTATTTTAATTTTAAAATTATTTATTTGTATAAAAATATAATATTGTATAAGAGCATTTAATATGACTACTTTCTTAAATATTTTTTTTTATATTAAATAGAGATTTCAAATAATCAAAATTATTTTTCCATAAGCACAAAGCTGACATCGGAAATATTTCCTTTAGGAGTTTCCATAAATAAGGCATGGAATCTTCTGCTTACTTCTGTATACATTGACAAAATTTAAAGTACTTTTTCATCTTCCAAAAAATTACTGTATAAAATAATAAAAACCGGTTTTTATTAAAAAATAACATTTTGTATAAATTCTGCTGGATTTTCAAATAATTATTCAGATTCTGACCCTTTTCCTCTAAATTAGGGAGAACAATCGGGAAAATTTAACTATATATTTTATTAGTGTAAAAAACTTTGGTGAGGGGTTTAATGGCACTCAGTAAAAAAATAGGCATTAATTTTATTATTATCATTTAAATTAATATTATTTTCTAAATTTTCTAGTTTTTATTGTAATATTTTTTATTAAGGGTCTAGCTGAATTTAATTTTTTTACTATAAATTGTTGTAAATATCTATTCTTTGGGTAAAATCCTCCATTATAGGTATAGAAGCTCTGTTATGCAAAAATCCCATGAATATAAATAGAGGAATATTTGTTATTATTATTATGCTTTTAACAAGTTTATTTTTGAAGATTTTTTCGAGGCCAAAAGCTGTTATAGCAAAAATAATAGGGAAAAATGGCAGCAAAAACCTGTCTTCTTTATGTGATTACGTAGAAATAAATAAAATTGAAGCAAATAGGTAATAAATATAGGAAAATTATTTTAATTTAAGCAATTTATATATTCCAGCTATAAAAAATGGAAAGAGTCCCATAAGTAAATAAGGTAAACCCTAAGTAAAATACCAGAAAAAATTTTGAGTTCCATACAAATTTGCCATATCTTGGATATAGTTGAACTGTAAAAAGTTATAGGTTGTGATTACAAGTTTATTATAATAAAGTGAGTCGATTAAAGCTGCCGAAAATACCATAATTATTAAGTTAAAAATATTAATAAATAAGATTTTTGCAATTTTTTTATAGTCTCTATTTTTTGTGAAAATGGCTTTGAAAAAAGGATGGCTCATAATAAAAATCTAAGGAATAATAGAAGTTGGTCTTACTATAAAGTTTAAAGTTGCAAAAAATCTGCTAATTATGTGGTATTTTTCTTGTTTTTCTTAGTTATATTTTTCCCAATAAAATAAGTTAATAGCGAAAATCATAGCTTCAAATGCATTAATGATGTTTCTTGGCATTGCAAAAAGAGAAAACCAGTCACATATGTGTATAAAAACAATTAATTAGAGTAATTTTTTTAATTTTGGTTGGTTTAGGTTCATTTGCTGATTTAATTCCTCCAGTTTTAGTTGGTTATCTATTTCTTAATTCATATTTCTAGTATTTCTCATAATTTAGCTTATCTTATTTATTATTTTAAAATTTATAAATAAGATATAAAATATAATATTAATCATTATTTATATATAAAGATACTTATTTTTAAAAGGTTTAAAGTTAATTATTTTATTTTACTATTTTTTTTGCATTTCTAACTTATATTTTTTGAACACCAGAGTAGAAGAGTATGAAGAATTTGATGCTGAAAATATCAAAAAGCGTGGCATAAACAGCTCCAAATAATTTCGGAATAAGTCTAATTATAAAAACATGGTCAATTTGGAAATATTTACATATATAAAAAGCCAAAGAAACGGGTAAATTATATAAAGGACTTCTTATAGGGTTATCTATGGTCCATTCCCAGGTTTTATATCCATAATTAAATACGTCAAAATGCGAAATTTCTGAGCCTTACCAGTACTCATCTGGCGCGAAATAAGTTCTTATTACTATACTGTTAAAAATTCTGAAAATCAGTATTTTTACGTAAAGGTAATTATAAGGTAATTTTAATGGCATAATATAATTATTTATGTTTTTTTTATATATTTATTTTTAGAGCAATTATAGGTTATGTTATTGAAATGAGCTTATTGATTTTTTTCCTCTATTTCTGTTTAATTATTTTTTTTGTGGTGTTAAATTTTTTTAATGTGTTTTTTTTTTTTCTTTTTTTTTTTTCTATTAAATTTTTCAATAATTTTCTAATAAATTTAAGATCTGATCAATTTTGTAAATTTTTAAGGTTTTGTTTTTTGTATTTAAAGATGAATATTTTTAAATTTTTTTTTTTAGTTATTATTTAAAAATTTAAGAATTTTTAATTTAATAGAACAGAATGCAGAATGTTGCATTTACTATTAATTATAGGGATATCAATTTTAAATATAGTTTTTAACTATTTTTAATAGGATAGTATAGATTATTGGCCTTAATTTATATTCGATAAAATTATAGAAATTAGCTATAAATTTTTTGGTTTTTATATGGTAAGAATTTTGTGGCTATATCCTTTATTGTTATGGTCAAAGATAGTTTGAAATTTTTAATAGTTTTATATAAATTTAAGCGGAAATCGAAAGACTTGTATAATAGCATGTAATAATGTCGGAACAAATTCATTTTGTTTAAATTGGATTATTATTGATAAAAAAATTGATTCCAAATAGGTTTAATTTTAATAATTAAATTTAAAGCACGAAAAAAAAAAATAATAAAATTAACTTTTTACTAAAAAATTTAAAAAAAAAATAAAAGAAAAGAATAAAAAAAATAAACAATAAAATAAAATAAATTTTTTAGCATTTAAAAAAAAAAAAAAAGAAATAAAAAGATTAATATGTACAACAATTATAACATGAACCCCATGATGTAACAACAATATTAATAGATGCAAAGCATGTAATAATAAATGCCATACTAAATGATGAACGCCCAGCACCAATAAGGGGGATTCAACCAATAAAAAAATAATAATAATAATTAGGGACAAATGAGCCAAGGAAGATACAAGACTTAGATTTGCAGACACTTTAACAACGGTAACTGTTAATTGGGGGCTTCTTGTCATTTTGCACACGGGACTTAGGAATTAAGATAAGCTAACGACCCTTTGCCTGAGAATATTCCTTCTTTATAAATTCCTAAAATGAACTATAATAACTAGAAAACTGTAAGGTGTAAATATTTTGACGGAGGTCTTTGTAGAAATTAGTAAAATTGCACTTTTGCTCACGGGGAACAAGAAAGAAGAAACGTTTAGGTTTAGGGAGGAAACAATGTTAATATGTAGTAGTAATAAATGGGAAATAATTAATAGGATTAATCTTTTTTATAAAACTAAGTTTTGATCATTATTTTAAGTAATTTGTAAAAGGTCTTCGCAGACAATTAATAAGTTCTTAAAGAATTAGATAATGCCATTGCTTTAGCTAATATAAATAAATCCGATGAAGTTACTAAAATTATTACTTAAATTATGAACTCTCCTGAAAGAACTGAATAAGAAACTAAAAGCTATGATACCATTTACTAAAATGCTTAGATCTATTTTCATAGTATGATTAATTAATAAAGTGGAAATGGCTTATAATAAAATATGATGGGATAAAATAATTAATAATAGTAATAATGAGTTTTGGGATTATAATGACTCGTTTTTACAGTATTATTTTTTATCGCAGGAAAATCATATTTTTTAACTCAAATAAAAAAAAAATTAATATTAAATTGACAAAAAATAATTTAAAAAAGTTTTTATGATATTTAGATATAATGTTTTAATTTAAAAATTAACAAGTCTTTATATATAGTTAAAAATTAAATAAATTATAATAGTCATTATTATTTTATTTTTAATTTTTAAAATTAATTATAAATAATTAAGGTATATATACTATATAAATTATTAACAATATTATTATAATTAAGACTAAATTATAGTATATAAATAAATAAGTATATAAATAGACCAATTATATGATGTGTAAATTCCAATGAAATACTCGCAATTCATTTTCTTTATTTGTATTTTAATTACCTTATTTTTTCATCATCAATAGTTTTTATTTATAAATATTTTATTTAAATAACACATACGAAATAAATATTTTATAAAATATTCAAAAATTCAAAATCTATATGAATAAATTTTTTTAATTTTATACAAAATATCTTAATTTTTAAATATAGTAAGTAAGAGTCATAAAAAAACTATAAAATAAATTAAATGCTAACTATATAAAAGTTATTTTTATTTGCATAAAATAAAATAAAGAATAAGTAAATAATTTTTTATTGTCTAATTTTTTTATTAAAATATGTTAGTTTTAATAGAATAGTGTTTTGATTTAGAATAGAGCGATTAATTAAAAGATGATTACACAATTTGAATAATTTAAATAAAATTATGCTAATTCATTAATATCTTTACAATTATAATAAATTTTAATATTATTGAATAAAAGCTTATTAATTAAAGACTTAAATTAATTACAGAACAAGCAGCTTACTTGGTCATTTATTTTATAATTATAATATAAAAATAAAGTAAATTTGATTAATTATTTGATAAATGATAGCTGGAGGCAATAATATATTTATTAAAGGTGAGGGGAAATGAAAAATAAAAAATATATATAATTTGATTCAATATTTGAAATAAGTAAAATAATATATATTTGCGAAATAAAATATTTAAAAATTATAATAATAATAAAAAAATAAATTACAAAAATAAAAAGAAATAGATATATTTTTCATTAGTAAAATGTAAGATAATAAATAGACCCCTTAATAAGGATAACAAAACATGTTAATGCAACCATAATAAGGTATGGGAAACAGACCCTAGGTCCTAGGATAAAGCAATGTTTAGAAATTTAAAACTTAATTGTGCAGACATTTCAAAAATGGAAATTGCCAACTGGCAAGCAGCTGTTAATTCGCCCACGGACAGTAAGAATTAAGAGGAAATTTGCCCCAATAAAATTTCTAAAGAAACTAGAAATAAAATATGGGAAATTACAAAACTGCCAGATGTAAACATTTCGACTAAGGATTTTGTAAAAATTAATAAAATTGTACTTTTGCCCACGGTGATGCCGAATTAAATTAAGGTAATAATTACAACAACATGATGATGTAAAATCAAATGTTTTATAACCCTTAATAAATGATGATGATGTACGGATAAAATCCTTATATGCAATAATAATATTTTTAAAATATGATGTATAATCAATAAAATCCCTAGCCTTTCTAATAAAACTAGTAAAATCAGATGTAAGGACAAGGCAACTAATAACAATCAAAAGAATAATTGAATGAGTAAAAAGTTTTGGCTATGTTGATTGAAGGACTTTTCTAAGTTTTTAATGGCAATTAGGCTGCTATATAATAACTTTAAAAAATCTAAGAACACAATAATAATTTTAATTAAAAATAAGTCACTGAAGAACTTTAAAATTTAATTAAAGACCCTTCTAGAACTTAAGCCGAATTGGATTAATATTAACAACTTTATAAAGAAGCCTAATAATTTTCTGAATAATTAAAATAATAATCCCAATGAGATTGAATGACAAAAAAAAAATAAAAAAATAATAAGTAAAATTTTTTATTATTTATCAAACAATCAATTAAAATTTACTTGATGAAAAAACAATTTTTAAAAATAAAAAATCAATTAATTACATAATAAATAAATATTAAATGTGAAAGGTCTTTTAAATTATTAAATTTTTATTATTTTATGAACAATATTATAATTAATTATTATTTTTATAGATTAGTATTATTAAAGGTATAGACTAAATAATTAATGATTAATATACGAATTAATTAATATTTATTTAAATTATATTTTATTTTAAACTTTATAAGTAACTTATATCTATATCTATAAATATAGTTAGAATCCTACAACACCCCTATCGGCACAATTTCTTCTATTTTCTTTTTATATATATTATATAAATTATTATATTTATAAAAAAAAGTTATATACAAAAATTTATGAATATAAATAATTATATTTACAAAAAAAGATCTTTTTATTAATTTATAATAATTTATAAAAATTAAATATATAAATAAATAAATAAATAAATAAATAAATAAATAAATAAATAAATAAATAAATAAATAAATAAATAAATAAATAAATAAATAAATAAATAAAATAAAAAAATAAAAATATAAGTTGATGAAATTTTAAATAAATAATTTAACTTATTATTACCTATAAAATTTCAATAAACAGTTTCTGGATTCCAACATGTATGAAAATTGAGATCCATTTTATTTATTTTTTACATATCTTCTTCAGAAATTTAAAAGTTGAAAATGTCCAAATTTTAGGCTATATATTTTTAAGTTTTACTTTTTGGTATAACAACATTTCCCTTTTAAATACTCCATTTTAGGCAAATTTAAGAAATAGATTTTTTATACTTTTATGAAATTTCTATCATCAATTCGTTTTTATACAATTTTTCATCTTGTCGAGCTAAGGAAGAATAAGCTTCTACTTAAATTTATTTTTTATTACAATAATCAACTAATTATTGATTCAAAAGTAATGGGTGTAATTCAAACTAATTTATTGCTGGTATTTCCAAGTTTAATTCCTCTAAACTTTCCAAATGTCTATAAATATTTTATTATAATTTTATTTAAAGTTTAAATTTATTATACAAGTTTGTATTATAAAAATTTAAAACAAATATAAATTGTATATTTCTACAAACTATTTAATAAATCATATAATTAACATAAGATTTTTATTTTCTTTCTTATTTATATTAAAGAATATGCATAATTAAATTTATTTATATATCATAAAAATTCTAGTAATAGTAATTTATTAAGAGATGAAAATTATATCAAAAATAATATATAGTTTACCTTTATAAAAAATTACTAACACCTATATTTTTTACCAAATTTTATTTTTTAAGTTCATTTAATGCTTTCCAGCTACCTTGTCTAATTTCTTTTTGATCTGGACTAGATGGGTCAAATTTTTTAACTCCAGGCCAATGTATCAAAATTAAATCAATATACTCAAGTTGAAGTCTACTTATTATATCTTAAACAGCTTATATTGTTTTTTCATAACCTTATTCAGAGGGGTTAATTTTAGAAACTATAAATAAATCATTTCTTTTTATTCCTTTATCTTTGTTTTGTTATAAAAAATCTTTTATTGCTTAGCCTATATATTTTTCATTTTTATATATGGATGCAGTATCTATGTGTCTATATCCTATTTGTAAAGCATATAATACAGAGTTGTAACAATCTGGCTCTTTTAATTAATATGTACCAAATCCAATTTGAGGTATTTTGGTACCATTTTTTAATTATATCATAGGGAATTAAAACTAATTGGAATTATTTTGCTCCATTTTTATAAAAAAATTTTGTTAATTTATTTATTCTGGTGTAATTTATTATTAATTTTTAAATTTATTATAAATAATTGCAATATTTATTAATTTGATATAGTATTTTTATGTTAGTAAATTTTTTGAGAAATTTTTATGAATGATGTTTTAAATAATATCATTTCTAATAAAGTAAATGAAGAGTTTCGTTTATATTTTTACAAAAGTATTTTTCTTAATATTTATTTAAGAATTTTATATGTTAATTTTCAAATGATAACACTGATTTTTAAACTTCTAATATTTGTTTAAATAATTTTCAAAAATATAGAAACAATTTTGATATTTAAATTAAATATATATGGATTTAATAAGGAATATAGTAATCTATTTAATATTATAAAAACTTTAATATATATTTATATTAAAAACTTTTATAAATTTATATAATTTTAATGAAACTGTTAAAAGTATTACAAAAATTAAAATATTTTTTATTCAATATCATTATTAAATAAATAAGTATAATTTATTTTAGAATTTCATTATATAATTGCTTAGCATATAATTTTTGAAATATTATTAAATATGTAAATATTATAATAAGTTCATAGGCGTAGCGCCCCCCCCCAAAAAAAATTTTTTTCGCCCTCATAATATTCCAAGATGAAATTTGAAATACCAATTTTTAGTACCCTCTAAAATTTCTAGGGTAGGAAAATTTTAAATGTTTTTTTTTTTTAATTTTTAAAAAAACATTATTAAATTCAAAATCTATAGGCAAATTGAAATAATTAAATAAATAAATAAATAAAAATTAATTTAAAATTTTTTATGCGAATATAATTTATCTTGATTTTTATATTTATTTTTAGTAAAAGTATTTTTACACTATATTATAATAAATATCTTTATTTTTTAACTATATTTACAATTTTTACCATTTTTATAGTTGTTTTGTATATTAAAATTCTGCATATATAAACATATACTAGTATTTTACTAATAAAATTTTTGTTAAAACAATATTATTTTCCACCTTGGAATACCAAGGTGGACTTATTATTTCATGCTAGAACCAGGGTACCCCCCCTCTAAACCGAGGGCGCGTCACCCGTGATTAAGTTATACAATTAATTTATGTGCAAAATTATTTTAATTAAATTTAATAGCTAATTCTTAAAAAAAAATTTATTTTTATATTTTTAATTTTTAAAAATATTTTATTTCATTATTATATTTAATTAAAAAGTTTTTAATAATATAGTTTTTAAAATTTGATATATTTATATCATAAAAGTATAATTAAATATAAATTTTTTTCCCTTTTAAGTAGAATTTATATACATTAACTATTTCATATTTTTGAATTAATAATAATATATTTGTAAACATCTGCACTTTTATATTTAATTAATTAGAATTCAATAGTTTTATTATGATATTAAATAAATATGTTAAATATTTATATAAATAACTAATTTAACATTAAAAAAATTTTTAAAGTTAATAAGTATTTTTTAGAACATATATTTATTAATTTTTAATATTAAGGCATATACTTTTATCATATCCTATAATAAAAACTATAAATTTTTCTGAAAGTTTATTAAATTCGAAAGTAACCAAGTATATTTTAATAATTCTTAATTAAAATAAAAGAATAAAAAAGTATAAATTCTATTTATAAAATTTGACTGTATTAGAAATTTTAATTAATATTATACAATTGCCTTATTTTAATCAATATTAATTTTATCTTTAAAATTTCAAATAATAACTATTTTGGAAGAAAAATAAATTTTTTGGAATAATTGGATCTTGCCATATCTAAAATTGAAATATTTCTTTAATAATTTGACTTTTAAATATAATAAATTCTTTAAATTTTCTTTTTATAAATAAATTGATGAATTCATAAGTAAGATTAACATTTATTATAAAATATATTTTTTAATTAAATCTAGGAATTTAAAAGAATTTGATGTAATAGAATTATTTTTAAAAAGATGTAATTTTAATTAACAATAAATTTCTTATTTTTTATTTTATTTGCTCATTTTTATTACAATTTGAGAAACTATTTTATTTTATGATATTCATAATTAAATTAAACTGGTTTAATAATTCAAAAGCTAGTCAAAAATTATATATATAAATAATATTATGCACTAAGTGGATTATAAATATGTGGCGACAAAAAACTGTTAAATAATATAATAAATTAATAGAATATTTTAATAACCCTCCATTTTATTATGTTTTTTATTTTTAATAAAATATAATTAATAATTCTAAAAGTAATAAAAATTAATACAGTAAAATGCGATAAAAATATGCTTATTGAATAGAAAATTAATTAGTAATTTTCGATTATTATTAAAAATAGAGTAAATTGAAATTATAATAATACTTGATATTAATAGAATAGTTAAATCACAATTCATATATAACTTCACAGTTTAATAACTTATTTTAAAATTTTGTTATTACTCCTTAATTTTGCAAAGTTTTAAATTAGAATTATAATCTATGTTTAAATTTAATTATGGTCAAATTAATTTTTATGAAGTAGTATAAGTTCAAAAAAAATAAAATTTGAATAAAAATATTTATAAATTGTTTCAATTAAATATTAAAACTAAAGAGAAATTATATAACTTTTAGGAAAAAAGAAAAAACTTTATTTAACCTATTAAATTATAGAATATTTTTAAAAAAATCTTAATGTTTAAAGATTAATAAAATTTTCATATTTAAAAAATTATTCTAACTTATAATTTAATATTTAAAAAAAATTATTTCAAACTATTGGCTTTTAAATATAGAGACAAATTTACTACATAATTATTTTTCCACAATATATATAAAGATTTTTATATTATATTAAAATAAAAACATAACATATATTTATATTTTTTAATATTTTATTGACGTATAAATTATTTTCACTTTACTTTTTAGACAGATATTATTTTTTCAATTTTTCAATTTATTATTTTTTATTTTTTGTGATTTATTTAATGAATTAGTATAGGTTAAATATAAATTTTCAGTACTTTTTATAATAAAGTCTTAAATTTATTATAAAGTGTAATGTGTATTGATATAAATAATTTAAATTTCATTTTTATTTACATTATTGTTATTTTTGTTAAATTTACAAAGATTATATAGTTTTGAAATGTTTTGATGTGTTTAATGTAAGGACATTATTTTCTTACAAAATTTGAGATTATTCTAATAATTTTTACTCTTAATAATTTTATTAATAATTTAAATCAGTGAATTCTGATGAAGTTCTTGTACTTTACTCTAAACTATCATAATCATTATAAAAATCAACTGTTGATTATTCTTTTATATTATCCAGGTATTTTTTTTATGATTTTAATTTATAATAATTATTTTTAACTGGGTTTATTTAAATTTTTTCATGGGAAAAATCCAGAAAATTAATATCACTATCATTTAAAATATCCTCATAATTATTAAATTCAGAATTCTAGAATAATTATAATTTTAATTACTATTTGTTTTAGTATTAATATTTTTAATTAGTTTATATTGTTGGACAAATTAATTCTTCTGTATCATTTTAATAGTCACAATTATTAAGGTCATAATTTTGTTAAATATTTTTTTCTATTTAATTTTATTCTTAAAATTATAGCTGGTATTTTAAATACTAAAAAAAATGAACAGTATTTCTATTTTCGCATATATTAACGTATTTTTAGTATTAAGTATTACATGACTTATTAATTTAATTTCTCTGAATTTATAGTTCAGGTGTATTTTAATCCATAGAAAAATTTTCTTAAGTTTCTACATTTTGAAATTTTCCATTTTTTTTTAGAATTGAAATAGGATAATTTAATTCATTCATTGCGCTGTAATCCATAGAATTTAAGGTACTTTATTAATCAATTATATCCATTTATTTCTATGATTGTAAAAATTTTTTTTTTTTTTTTTTTTTTTTTTTTTTTTTTTTTAACTATCAATTAATTTGTTTTATCAGATTACTATTTTATGTATAAATGCGTAATTTTGAAAATCTTTAAAGTTTATTTGAATAATTTTAATGTTTAAAAGACATATTTGAATATAAAAATAAATTTAAAATTATAAGATTAAAATTATATTTTATTTTTTAAAATTGTATTATATTAATTTTTATTGTAAAATTAATTATACATATTTTTTTCTGCACATTCTTTTTTTAGAATAAAGTTTGAAAATTCTTTTAATTTATAAATATAAATTTGTAATATGTTTATTTTTTGTTTTATATATTGTATTAAATTATATAATAATTGCAATTATAATATTGTGTCTATGATTTATATATTTATATATATGCTTTATTTATTGCAATATCATTTTTTTTAGTTATTATAATTTATTCTTTAATTAACCAAATAACAAATTAATATAAAATTTATAACTAAAAAAATTTATACGCTTTATTAGAAGTAGTCACATATATAAATATATTTTATTGATAATTATATTTATGTTTTTTATATATATTTTGAATTAATTTTTAAGGTTAAATTTAGAAAGATTAATTTATAAAATTAATTTAATAAACAAATATAAAATTTGTAATTAAACTTTTTTTTATATTACTTTTTTAAAGGATGATTATAGTTTTATTTATAAAATAATATATAAATAATAAAATTGGTATAAATATAAAAATATTTTTTTTTAATTATAAATTTTTCAAGCAAGAATTTTTTCTTTTAATTTTTAATACTTTTATAATTAAGTGAAATAGATTTTTTGTATTTAGATTTTGTCATTTTCTGTTAAGGCTAGGTAATCTTCACTAATATAAGGGAATTAATTAACTATAAATGACTAATTCCACAAATCAGTTCCAAAAATAACTTCTAATAAAGCGTGTTTTTCAATGGCCTCTGCATCATATGACGTTTAACTACTATCTGCCTTATGTATTTACATAAATTATTAGAAAGTTTCTGTTTTACAAAATCCTTCTTCGCCATAATATTATGATATAATTTTTAAAGGTTCAATATGTTATTAGGAAACATAACATGATAAGCTATCTACATCATCTCTGAAAGTTTGTTATTAGATCAAATAATAAAGGTAAAAATCGACAGGTTATTAGAAAATTTGGCCCATTAATATATTATATATACCTTCCACTTATTGTATATCATTATCTTTTTGGAATTAAAGCATTTGTTTAAAAATTTCTCTTAAATAAGGAAGATCAATTTTAGAAGCTAATAATAATCTAAAATAGAGTTAAGGGACATCTCCTAAAATTATTTTATTTCCTCTTAATAAACTTAAAACTATTAAGGTCATATAATCATTATATGGTTAATCAGGTTTTTTATTGAAAATTTTTTGTTAGATAGTTTGGCAAAGTTCTTCATACATTTTTTGGCCTTCTTCTGTTTCTAAAATTTCTTGGTTTCTGCCGTTGAAAAATTCTTTATAAAAAATGATTTATTATAGTTATTTAATTTATATATTATACAAATTTTTACATCTTTAAAAAATCATTATTTTTATTTTTACAAAGTTTTTTATTTAAATTATAGTTTTTTTTATAATTGTATATTTAATTCTTTTACTTGAAAAATAACCGTGTGTTTCTTTAGCTTTTTCGTAGTCTTTATTTTTAATTATTTCATAAAGTTCTTAAATGTCTTCTTCTTTAGCTCTAGTTAATTCTAGTAAATAGGGTTCCATATCAAGTTCGAATATATTGGATGGAATAGTAGGGTTAACTAAACTCTATTAATTTTTAAAATAATTAATTAATTAAATTTAGATAAAAAAAATTATAGTATAAATTATTTTATATATTATTTACCAAATCATCTACAGCATGTCCACTAAATTAGGTTTGTTTTTAAATTTATTTGATAACTTTTCTTTTTTCGAATAAGTGTAGACTTGGGTCAATTTAAAATAAATTATTTTTGCTTTTATCTACATTTACTGCAGTTTCTGAAAGTTCTTATATATATTAACTTTAAAGTAATTCTGAGTCTAAATTTTAAGGCAATCCATAAATGGTCACCTCTTTCTTATTGAAGTCTATATTAATTATATAAGGTAAAATAAAAATAAAGTGTTTTATAACTTGAATTTAGATATTTTTTATAATATAAATTTAATTTTAATTCATATAAATTACGATTAGCTTTTATGTATATTTTTTTAAATGTATTTTTTACTAAATTTGTATGATTGGACTCCAGTGTGAGACATACTTTTTTCTTAATTTTCAGTATAAAATGTAGGATCTTCTAATTTTGGAGGCAAAGTGTTTTATTTGCTAGTAGAGAAAAATTTTCTTAAATTTCTTGTTAATTTCATTGGTAATATTTGTATTTAATTTATATTCAAGGTTTGCGATTTAAAAAAAATTTGATAATTTTTAAAAATATTTTGTAATTTCTTTTTTTTTTTTTTTTTGGTTTTTTTAATGAAATTATAATTGTGAAAAATATAATTTTAAGAATTAATCAAATTTATTTAAATCTAATTGTATTATATATTAAAAATATTCACAAAATAAATTTTATCTGAGGTTATAGATTCCTAAAATTTATACTAATATTCAGAATATAATTGAAATTTTAAAACTTATAATCCTAAAATAAATTATATAAATTTTCAAATTAAAGTACAATTTTAAAGCCTTTTTATAAATATATTTGTTATTAAAATTTTATTTTTTTAAGATATAAATCTAGAAAAAAACCTGTTTTTTAATAATAATATAAGTTTTTACTTAAACTTGATTGATAACTTGAATATTAAAGTTAAAACGTAAAAATAAAATAAATTAAAATAAATAAGTAGAAGAATAAAAAAAATGATTAGTTAGACCGAAAAATATTAAAATGACATAGAAAGATTTACCTTTTTTAATGAAGATTAAATGAATAATTAACAAAATGATAATTAATAAATTCAACATAGATAGACTTTTTAGCCATATGACTAGGAGGTAAGAAAAAAATCATAATAAGAAAATTAATAGATGAATAGTTACGAAAAAGAAAAATAGAATACTAGTTATAGTAAAAGTTAAGAATTAAAAAATATGAATTAAGAACAATTATTGAATTTTTTATAGTATGAAGCTGCTTAAAGTTATAAAATTTCTGTCAAAAATAATTAATAAAATGATAGAAAATCAAATAATAATGATAATAGTATTAAATATAATGAAAGTAAAAATAGTGAATTTAATTAAGAAAAAACTTAAAATAATTATAAAAATTAAAGTAATTAAGAATTTAATATGTTAGATGATCTGAGTTTAATGACTGATTCTTAGATTAATGAAAGTTAAATTTCTTAAAATTAAGGTTAAAATTCTTAATTTACAATGTAATAACAATATTTATAAAAACAAAATTATTAGCAATAGTAGGGGAGTATTAAGAAAAAAGATGTATAGTAAGATACATAATAGATATAATAAGTTTTTAAAAATCCTTTGGATTTTAATAATTAAAATTAGGAATAATTGGAATAATACATGAGAAGCTTAAATATTTAAATGAAAAAAGAAGAATTAAATTAAATATAAGAGGAAAACGAAGATGAATTTACGAGTAATAGACCCACAAATGAAATAGGTTAATCTTAAAAATTATAAGAAAAAAGAAAAAGTTAATAATCACTGTAAAATGCTGAAAATTAGCTAAATACTTAATAAAATGATGGTGATTTAAAATTTAACCATAGTTTGTAATCCTCTGAAAAATAGAAAAATTATAATAATAATGATAATTTAAATTAAAATAAATTCTATTTATAAAATGATAAAAATAATTAATAAAATAATTTTTAATAATAAGAGAATTTTTTAAATGCATGTATTAATAATAGTACTAACAAAGGAATAGATAATTAAAAAGAAATAGATAATTTATACAGTGATATGAATTTGATAAAAGGTAATGTAATGGAATTAATCGATAAATATTAAGGAGATTTATAAAGAAATTCCAAAAAAATAGAAGTAAAAGATAAAATAAAATAAGATACTAAAAATATTTAAGATAAAGTATAAACTATTATAAATAAATATCAAAATTAATTTGAATTAAATGAAAATTCCATTTATTCTAAAAATGATTAAAGTTGCTTAACAAATTTATCTGTTTTGGGTGCAACTGTACTCAAAGGAGAATCATAAAAAGAAAAAGAAATTAATATGATGATGAATTTAGTTGATGAATTTTTGATTAAATTTAACAGTGATTAGAATGAAGATTAAAACGTTAAAAATCAAGATTCTAAATTGAATAATTAAGAAAATTCATAATAATTCTAAAATTAATAAATAAAGCTTATATCTAACGATGAATTTTAATAAAGTAGAGTTGATTAATATTAATAGTAAGATTAATAAAAAGCTTAACATTTACCAAACACTAATTAAGATTATAAGCCTTATGATTATTAAAAAAAATATATCTATTAGTATTAATATTAATTAAATCCAAATTAACTTAACAAATAAAAATTAATGACATAAGAAGATAAAAATTAATTATATTATGAAAATTAAAATTCAAATAAAACTGAAGCCAACATCAATTAAATAGTAGAAAAAAGAAGAAATACTTAATCTAATACAGATTATTTCACTAATTAAAATGATAATCGCTAAGATTAATTATCAAAATTAAACGAAAATAATCACAATTATTAAAATAATTCATAGAATCATATCAAAGATTAAAGTCTTAATTAATAATTTTAAGATAAATATAATAAGTTTACCTACGATAATGGAAACATTATTTCTCATATTAGAAAAAATGATGTAAATTAAAGTATATAATAATAAATATAATAACAATAAAATTAAAACTAAAGTTTATAATAATAAATATAATAAAAATAAAATTCAAATTAAAAATAAATATAAGAAACATAAAATTAAAATTCTATTTAAAGTGATTTAAATTATGGAATTTAAAATAGTAAAATAACTTTATAGAATAAATAATATTATTATTAAGATTAATAAGATTTTTTGATTTAATAATAATTTTAAAATTTAAATTAAATACCATTTGAAGTTTACAACGTGATATAAAGATATAAAAATACTAAAATAAGCAGTTAAAATTCGACAGAAAATATAAAAAATAACAAATAAATTTAAAAACCATAAATTTAAAATAATTTTAAATATTCATAATATCCCGATTTTATAAGCGACAAAAAAGAAGAAATTCAATATTAAGGTCAAAATATAAATGAAAATTTTTATAAAAATGAAAATAAGTGTATTAATTTAAAATAAAGTAATAAAAGTTAATAATAATTCGTTTAAAAACAATAAGAAATTTAAACTGATTATAAGTTAAAAAATGGAGTTTATTATTGTTGTAGATGCGATGGAAATTTTAAGGAAATTGATGTTTTTTTAAAACATATTCCAGTGTGTGATAATTAAAATAAATTACTTTTACAAAATGATGTAAGTGTTTTTGAATACGAAGATTATTAAAGTTTATAGCTTAAATTGGATAAAAAAATTGAAAAAATTAAATAAAATTTAAAATAACATATAAATGTTAGCACGCACACCTTTACGAGTTAAATTTTGTAGGGAACATTGGAAGATTTGAAAAAAGTGTTATAGGATGGAGAAAATTTAGATTTAATAAAAAAAATTATAGAAAAATTGGAAAAAACAACTTAAAATTTAGATGAGAGGTATTTGGAATTGTATAAATATTTAAATCGGATAATTAATTTGTTATAAGAAAAAGAGAATATAATTTTTTAGAATTCTGTTTTGTTAGACTTTTCTGAAATTTAAAAAAGCGGAATTTTTTAACGTATTAGTGAAAAATAATAATAGAAGGAGTTTTAAAATTTTCAGGAAAATAAGTAAAAATAAAGAGATTAAATAGAATTTAATTAGTAATAAGGAAAATAATAAAATATGATATAAAATAATTTTTTATAAGGTTAAAATGATAGTAAATATGAAAATCTTTAATAAAAACAATAAATACATATAAAATCACCATAAAAAACTTAGAAATAAAAAAATAAAATTTTTAGTTCTATTAATTAAATTTAAGAAGTTGATTCTAAAAAAAATGTATATAATAACTAACATCAATCTAAAATCAATGGCTCAAATAGTAATAATAGCAATACAAACAGTAATAGTAATAATAGTTAATTAACAAGGGAAAATTTGTAAAAATTATAATAATAATATTTAAAAACAACATAGGAAGATGAAAATAATGAAATTTAATATTTAAAATAAAAAAAAATTAAGAGTAAAAACAATATTTAAATTATTGATAGTTAAAATGAGTCTAATAATATACAAAATAACAAAGAAAAATAATTATTTTATTAGTTGGCTTTATAGATAAAGGCCCGTTTGCCTCGTGATCACCCTAAATATTTGACTTTGATATCAGATTTATATACGGAAGCTCTTAGACTTGAAATAAAACCCTAATCATTTGAAATTTTTTTAATTGATAGTTTGAAATTTTGAATAAAATTTAATGTATATTTAATAAATTAACAATGTATGGAAATTATAAATTTTTTTTTTAATTTTTATTTCAACTTTATTTTAACAAATAAATCAATTTTTTAAAGATTCATGCTAAAAATACTAATACTTGTAATTAACAATAATAATTTGATAGTTAAAAATTTTTATTAATTTTTTTATGTAAATAAGTTAGGAAAACCAGTTAAAATATAAATAAAATAAAAATAAAAAATATTAAATAAAGCAAATAAAACAAATAAAACAAAATTAAAGAAAAAATAAATTTTAACTATTTAATATTAACATTATAAAAATTAAAGATATAAAATAAAAATTCAAGGTTTAGATATTGAAATGGATTCTGAAAGAAAAAAATCATTTAATAAATGTAGTATTTGTAATTAAAAGCCAGCTACAGTTGATTGTGTTGAATGTAAAATTTAATTTTGTTTTACATGTGACGATGATTAGCATAAAAGTTAAGAAAAAAAAGAGCATTAAAAAAAATTGATAACTTATTCAAAAATTTTGGACCAGTTTTCTCCGAAAATAAACAAAAATTTGATACCAAATTAATAATTTTCTAATTAAAAAAATTAAACTCAATTATAATTTGTGGGGTCTAATAATAAATAATAATCGAACGAAAATTTAAATTAAAATCAGAATTAAAGTATGTAAAAATAATCTTTAAATGAGGATTTAAGTAATAAATAATAATAGGAGTAAAATTAGATTTAAAATTCTAATATTTAAGAAAGTAAAAGATAAAGAAGTTATTTTAAGGATTTGGGTGCAGAAAATAGTGATGTTTCTAATATTTTAACAAATTAAAAAAGGGAGAATTAATAAGAGAATACGAGTTTTATAAATCTTTAGTAAATTTTTTTAATTTCTTAGACTTTTATTGACATAAAATTTACTTAATTAAATTTTTATTAGGAGTGATAATAAGAGCTTGAGCTTTAAAATTTAATCTTAGTTATTATAAAAGTAATATCCAGATATGACTGCACTTTCTATTTAATAAAGTTTGATTGAAAAATATAAAAATTCTAATTAGCTTTAATAAATTAGACTATAAAAAGATTATTTAAGAAGGTTAAAAGAAAATGATAAGTAATAAATGGAGCAAAATTACAAGAATTTAATATAGGAAAATACATAATATTTTTAAAATTAATAAGAGTAAAATAAAAGTTCTTATGGTTAAGATGATAGTAAATAAAAAAATTTTAATAATATATATTAAAATTATAATTCGGAATAAGATTAAGATTAAGAAAATTAATGGTAATAAGAGAAATTAGAATAATAATAAATATAGTAGTAATAATAAGAAGAAATTGAATAGGACCATTTTGACAGTATAAAATAATACAACAATTTAAAACAATACGCAGATTAATATTAAAATGAAAAGGAGTAAGAAGAAGAAGAAGAGGGACCTTATAGTTAAAATTATTAATAATAGTTATATAAATAAAATTTGATGCTAAAAAAATAATAAGATGATTTAGATAAACTTTAATAATTATAAGATTATTCACAAATTTATCAAAATTAAAATTAAAATTTGGTCGAAGATTTTTCCGGATTGAATTTATAGGATTAAATATAATTATAATAATAGTAACAATTTAATTAAAATGATGAGTAGGAAAATGAGCATGAGCCTTAGTTTAATTAAAATGAAGACATTATTCAATTTTTGAATAGTGAAAATCCAGTTTATAATTCATTTTACCATTTAAAAAGGTATTTATTATAAAATTTTTATATTATATCATTTAATTTTAATAATTTATTTCATATCTATTAGATAGCAATAATAAAATACAAAGTCGCCCTTTAAATTACAGGTAAGTAAAAATTAGATTTAAAATTCAGTTTCTGATAATAAAAATAAAGAACAATAAAAATAGTCATCGGAGCCTAAATCATAGAAAAAAGATATTATATAATAGTTATAAACATAATAAAATATAAAAGAAATTGGGTCTGATAACAAAAGTTATGTGTAAAAATTACACTATGAAGAATTGGGTAAAAAATATGAGTTAAATTTAAAGAAAATGAGAGATGATTTATTATCTGTTTAAAAGTAATTAACTTAAGAAAAAATAAAAAATAGCTTGCATTCTAAAAAATAGGAAGGAATTATATAAAAACAGGAAAAAGAATTATAAGAAAAGAATTAAGAAATTTAGAAACTGTAAAATAATATTATAATTAATATACTATATTTTTATATTTTTATATATTAATATATTAATTTTTGAGGATTTTTAATATAATTTTTAACCAATTTTTAGAAAAAGTTAATTGAAGTAAAATGAAACAATAACTTCTAGAAACTTTTTACTTAAGGATTAAGAAAAGTAAAGGGAAGACAAATTTTTAGATAAATTGGAGTAAATATAAAAAGACAGAATTGAAGAGTTAAAATCTGAGTTAATTAGTTATAAAGATGAGAGAAAGTAAATTTAATAAATTTTGGAAAATTTATAAAAAGAAAATTAGGATTTAAAATTATAAAACTAAAATTTATCCGAAGAATTAGGCGAATTCTAGGCTAATTTTTAAAAATGTGAATAAATAAAGAATGAAACTACAAAAATGTATAAAGATTCAGAATAGGACTTTATTAAAATTAGAATATAAAATGATTAGTTGTTACAGGAAAACAATTTTTTAGTTAAAGAAAATAAAAGACTTGAAATGTTAATGTATGGACATAATAAAAGATCAAATTCTGTTTAGGCTACTCTTAAAAAGAATGGATAATAAATGTAGTTTTTGGCAAAATATTAAAACTAGAGTTAAAAAAAGAATAGTAAAAAAAATAATTACTAAGAAGACAAAGAAAATTAAAAGGATTTCGATAATTATAGTTAGATTTATAATTTTAATTATCATTAAAATGAAAATTAAAGAAAAAATTAAAATTATAGCAATCCATTTTGTCGTTAGTCGTTGCCAAACAATTAAAATTATTTGTAAAAAAATGAAAAAGAAAATTTTGAATTTAATAACAATAATTATGATAACAAAAGAAAAAAAACTAGTACATTTAGTAATAATACTTTTGGTTCTTATACTGAATAGGAATTAAATGACCCAAGTTTGTAGAAATTTATGAAAGGAAAATATAATTCCAGATACCCTAAATTTAAATGAATTTTTTATATAAAAATTTTTAATTAATCAGAAATTAAACATGTATTTAATAAGTTTGTTGATTAAACTCTATTTTTAAATTTAGTTTTTAAAAATTTTTTACAATATTTGAAAATCTTTCTTGATAAAATACTATATTTTCAAAATTTATTTATTATAATATCAAAGATTTTTTAAGTATCTTTTATTTAATTGTAATAATTTTTTTTCTAGACTTTATATTTATTTAATAATATAAAAAATACTATAACAGTATCAAATATATTACATTCCTATATTTAAAACAAAAAGAAATTTTAGCGAAAAAAAAAGAAAAATTAAAAATAAAATATAAATATAGAAAAATTAATTAAAAATAAATATATATATACATATATGAAAAAGGTGTATTTTAATAACGGTGATACATATGAAGGTGATAAAAACGAGCTTAATGAGCTTTAAGGAAAAGGTATATATAATTTTAAAAACGGGTCTTATTTCAAAGGAGAATTTATAAAGGGTTTATATAATGGGAAAGGAGAATTTTTTGATGTAGATTCTAATTGTGTAATAAAAGGGGATTTTAAAAATAGTTTACCCAACGGAAATGTTACCATTGAATATAGTGATAAATCGAAATATATAGGTTAAGTTGTCAACGGACTTCGAGAGGGTTTGGGAAAGTTCTTTTTTGCACCTAGAAATTAATAGTAAATTTTATAATATTTATTAATTAAAAATGTTTTATAAATATATATATATATTTTTTTTTTTGTATTTTTAAGAATATTAATTCTATTATTAAATGATTTGCTAAAATTTTGAATCACATTTTTAAGAAATATGCTGGTTTATGAAGGTGAATTCAAAAATGACAGGTTTGAAGGTAGGGGGAGCATTTAATTTTAAAATAATGATAATTTTTAAGGAAATTTTTTGAATGGCGTAATTGAAGGATAAGGCATTTTAAAAACTAGTGAATACACTTATTAAGGAAACTTTAAAAATGGTTAAAAATCTGATGTAAAAGGCCAATTAATATACAGTAATTAAGATAAATATATAGGAGGTTTTATAAAAGACAAAAAGGTAGTTTTTTTTATATAAAAATAGTTGTATATATATTTATATATTTAAATTTAAAATTATGGGTGAAAAAACATAGTATTTTAATGAAATAAAATAAAATTATTTGTATAGAATGGAGAAGGAAAAATTATATATCGAGATGGAAATGAATATGAAGGTGAGTGGTTTGATGATTTAAAATAAGGGAAAGGTATTTTAAAGTTTACTAATGGAGATCGGTATGAAGGCGAATTTTAAAATGATGTTTTTGATGGTAAAGGAAAATATATTTTTAATGTTAAAAGTGGAGAAAATTTGAATTAAGAATAAAAATCATAAATATATTTATATGAAGGTTAATTTAAAAATGGTTACGCAGAAGGTTAGGGAAAAATACTATTTTAGAATTCTAAAGATTATATAGAGGGTATTAATTATATTCTTAATTTAAAAATTTTATTAAATTTGATTTAAATCTATATATTTAGGACAATTTGAATAGAATTATAAACATGGTCAGATCATTCATGTAATATTTAAAACTACAAATGAAAAATAATTTGGAGAATTTAAGGGTCAATTTGTTTATAATACTGAAAAAACGCAGATATCCGATTACGGGCCTAGAAAATGAAATATATCGAAAATTTACTCAAATTTAACATTTAGCTATTTTTTTACATATTTAATATTATATAATATAGTATAATATAATATAATATAAATTAATAATTCTGATATCAATAGTTAATATAATATAAACATTAAATTTATTATAAACAACTTTATATTTTATAAGTGAAGGAAAAAATAAAGATAAATTATTTTTATTAATTTGTGGAATAAATATGAAAAAGGAATAAATTTTTTCATTTATACATATTAGCAAAGGTGCTTTGAACTCCTCCAGTATTGTATTAATTTTAAATTTTTTTTTTATTATAAATAAACTAAAATTTTCTTTTATAGGCTAATTTTTCCACAAACATATTTTGATATTTTTATGGTTCTTCCATTATATCATATTTTTTAGCTAAATTTAAGTTTTCTGATTACCGGAATTTATGAATGTTATTATTATTATAATTGCTGCTATTAAAATTATTATTATTATAGTTTACATTATTATTATAAAGTCCAAATTAGTACAATTCTTAATACCGGTCACTTTTATTAGATTACATTAAGTTAAATCTGCTATTTGTAGCGTTTAATGAGTTTATATTTTAGACTTAAAATTACTGTTCATAAGACAGTTTATTTGTTTGTGTTTTTGACATATTTTACTCTAAATCTTATTATAATTATTATTAAAATTATTATTATTATAATTGATTTTGATTTTATTAAGTGTTATTTTCTGGATTTCCTTATATTTAATTGTTCGAGTTGTTTGGATTTTACTATGTTATTTATATTTCTTAGGGTTTTTAATTATTTATATTACTGAATTAACTAAGACCATGCTTTTGTTTGACCAGATTTGCAGTTTAGTCTAAATTTTGATTTTCTAAAGGAAAATTCGACCCTTTTCTTCTGATTGGAAGTTGTGTGCTTTAAATGTTTTAGTTTTGTTCTTTATGATTGTTGACATTATATAAGGGTATTTAAAATTTTTGCGAAAAACTTTAAATATCTATTTGATCATTATTGTGTATACTATTGATAAATCTGTTATTAAAATTATTACTATCTTAAGATTTTTTGAAAAGGTAGTAATTTGTTGTTTTGTTTGTTTTTTCTACAAAGAAAAATTCTTTTTAGAAAATTTGCTCTTAGGGCTTAGATTTTAGAAAAAATCTTTGAATTTCTATGAAATCTTTTTAAGTAAAATTTTCCAATTTTTTAAATTAAGGCTCATCTATATTTGATATTTAATTTTAATTATAATTATTAATATCATCTAGATTTTATTCGTTATTTTTTTGATTTATTTTATTTTGTATATTGGTATTATGTAAAGGGGAACTTTATGGCAAATATTTAAAATCATATTAATTAATTATTTCTTAAAAGTTTGGAATTTTTATATTTATTGCACTTAGGATTTTTTTTTGACTATTTTCGTTAGAATTTAAACATAATTCATTAAAATCGTGTGGAATATGACTTATTGATTAGGAATTATAAGAACTTATTGATATATTTTAATTTTATATTTTTTAATGTGAATTCTCGTTATAAATGGTTGGATTGGCTTAAATATTATTAAATTTTGAATCATTTGTTAGTAATTCAGTTATATACCTAATATTTTTTCTTGTTTTCATAATATTATTTTACCATAATTAATATAATATTTTGTAATTATGGTATAAATTTATTTAATTTTTAATGATTTTCCAAGCCTTCCAACATTTATTTTTATATTATTTTGACTTACTTTCACTATCTGCTTTTTATTAATAATGATTTTTATTTTTTTAGAAATTATAGAGTTTATTTGAATCTTTATTAGTTAATATTTTGTATTTTTAATTGATTATCTCAAAAAATTGAATTAAATCTAGTGCATAATAAAAACAAACTGAAATTGGTATATTATATACATTATCGCTTAAATTTTAAAATATTTGTTTGAATAGGCTTAATTTATTATTATACTCCGTATTAAAATTAAAAATACCTATTTTTTCGAATAACAAATTAGTTTATTTATTAGTATTTAATTTTTAGAAATAGGAGATAATTTTATCAAAAATCATTTCCATTTTTATAAGGTAATCGTACTCAAGATATTATAATTTTTCAAAGGGGTTTTTTTCTGTTTATTCTTCTTATTGTAATTATTATATTAGATCTTCCCAATTTAAAGATTCGCTTTCACTTTGATCTTCATTTTAACTTCCATTTTAGCCATCTTATTAAAAATTTTAAGATAAAAATTACTGTAAAAATTATGGGTCATTTTGCAAAAGTTATTCTAATTAAAATTGTTCTTATTATGTAATTTATTGCGATTAAGCTAATAATTCTAAGGGCGTCGGAGAAAGAGTATAATTACTTTATACATTTTCTTATTAGTTATACTACTGATTTGAATGGAAATCTTCTGAGTTATAATGTTATTATTTAAAATTCGGGTCGTTTTATATTTAATTTTAGTAAGATTTTGATTTTTTAAAATAATTGTTTTTTTAATTTACATTTGTATGATTTAAATTAAATTGGTCTAATGACTATTATTATTACTATTACTATTGATTATTTTACCTATTTAAATTGGGGCTTAAAAGCGGACTCGATTTTGGATCGATAAGTTATTCATCTTCCATATTTCTAGGTGAAAAAAAAGTATTATTATCATTATTATTTAAGTTGTATGTTTAAAAATTGTTTTTTTCTTAATAAATATCTTTTGATATAACATTTTGATTTTAATTTTGATTTTATGACTGATTTTTTTGTCTTTTTAATTCCTTGCTATCAGCGTTTATATTAGAATTTGTGTACATTTGTTCATCAGGAATATTTATTGATTTTTAATTAGCCGAAATATCAGAAATATTTTATTTTTCATATTACCCTTATTGAACTAATTTATTACTTTACTATTGTTATTAATATTATTGGAATTAAAACTGCTATTATTAATCATTTAATAAATATGGCTAGCTTAGTTAAAAATTAAGATTTTATTATTAATATTATTATTATTTTGCAGGCGAACCTAGATTTAAATCTTCCATTTAGTTTGTATTATTTATATTTTATAGTTAATTTTGTGCTACAAATTTGCTGTTGAGCGAAGGACTATAATTATATTCTTAATCCTCAAATACCACCACAGTATATTGATTAGATGAATTATTTTCAAATTAAAGATTTGATTCGCTAAGTTCTTCGTCGGATTTTTCCTTATCTGAAAAAATTTAATATTTATTTATGAAATTATTTATTTAATTTTTTGAATTTTAACATATATAATATAAAGATTTTAAATTTAGAAAATTAATGTTTTTATAGATTCTTAAATTTTTTTTATATTACTGAATTTGTTATCATTCAATGATAGGTTTATGTTAGGTTCTTGGTGGTAAATTTCTGCAGAGCCTGAATCTGAGTCCATTTTACTAATTTAAAATTTTTATTTTTATTTTTTTATTTTTTTTTATTGTAATTAATAAAAATATTTAAAACATATTGTTGATATAGTTTTAGAAAAATAAATTTTCTTAAATGTATTATGGTTTAATTTCGATTATAATTTGAAAATTTATATAGTTTTTAATAATTAATATGGAATATAATTTATGTTAAGACTAGTACCTATAAAATATTATAAAAAATAAATTAACTTTTGATAATGTATATAAAATTACTTAATTAAAAGATATGAGTTATAAATTTATAAAAGATATTAATAAGTTTATATATTTAAAAAACCCTTTAACTATTTTGTTTTTATTAAAATTTATTTTCATTGTAAATTTTATAAATTTTTAACCATTTTATTATTATTTCAAATAAGTTTAATTGAATTTAAATTTTAGGAATAAACTTATTATTATTTAAATTCTACTGCACATTTATTATTAATTAAATTTTCTTAATTAAAATCTTCTAATTAATCATTATTACTATGACTTATATTTTCTTAATCATAATCATTATGATAAAAATCATAGTTTATTTCTTACTATTAGTAATTTTGAGACTAATCGTCGAATTTTTAAATTTTTTAATTGTATTTTTACAAATTAAAGTTATGGTCCATATTTTATTGACTATTTTAATCTTATTCTCAAATATTTTAAACAAATAGATTATCATTATTTATATTATCATTATCCTTATTGATATTACCATATTAATTATTATTATTATCATCATATTAATTATTATTATTATCGTATTAAATATTATTATTATCATATTAATTATTATAATTATCATATTAATTATTATTATATTAGTAATTGGTTTGTTAATGCTGAGATTGAAATGGATTTTTGTTTTTTTAATTTTCATAGTTTTAAATTTTTTGCTAAAGATATTAAATTTGTCCTAATAATTATGCTTAGTAGTTTACGTGATTTTCTTCTTTATTTTTATAAAATTAGAGCATGTTTTAAGTCTTTTTAAAAATCAGGTTTAATTATTATTATTAATGAAGTTAATTTTATTTTTATTATTATTTATTTTATTATTAATTCTGCTATTGCAAACAATTACTAGAGTCTCTGGTGGATTTTAAATTTTAGTTTTGACTATTTTAATGGTCTAAGTTTAAAATTTATTTATTATTTCTGGGATCTTTTATATTTTAGTTCTTTTTCGTTTAATTTAAATTTTTTAAATTACTCTTTTTATTTTAGAGATTTTCTAATTGAATTAGAGATTAATAGTGTATTTTTTTATTTAAATATTGATTTTTAATATATTTACTTTAGCTATTACTGCTTTTAGGTTCTCTTCTTAGCGAAAAATTAGAAAAGTCGAAATTTTTAGAGTTTTAATTTTTTGCAGATTGTGGCAGAGAAAATTTAGAAGAAACATTTTTTTTTTAGTTTTTATTTTCATTTGCATTTGAAAAAAATTTGGCTACGTCTTGAGATTTGAAGGCGCTTTTCTGATATTTTTTTAAAAAATTTAATAAATAATTCTTATATATATATATCTTAAAGTATGTTTAAAATCTTTTATTTACATTTTGAGTAAGATGTTTTTAATTTTTGGGAGAAATTAAATGGAGAGGTATTTTCATACTTTGCATCACTTATTATAAGTAATCTTTATTTGTTTTGGCTGGATTATTTAAAGAATTAAATTCTTAATTTTAAAGGTTTTAGTTTTACTGTTCTAATACTTATTTTTATTATTATTCTTGCAATCTTGGGGTATATATACTAAATAATTTTAGCCAATTAAAAATTAATGATTTTATTTATAATTTTAAATTTTTTTATTTAGAATCATTTTAATTACCTCATGAAATTTTAGTAACTTTTAATTTAATTTTAGGCTTCATCTTAGGGAGAAACTGAAGATTTTATATTATAATCTTTAGATTTAGTAGACTAAGGTTTTATACTTGAATTTTATAACTAAGAAACAGTACTTAAAGTATTTTTATTAACTAAATTAGCATTTTTTAAATTTTTTTTAATATTATTTTTATTATTAATAAAATGGGAAAACTACGCCTTAAATTACGCATAATTGGACTAATTTTCTGGTCCTTTTGCGGAAAAAAGGGGTTTTTGTTCGTTATTATAGGTTTTTTCTACTTTTTCCATATTAATTGAGAGTCCCATAAAAGGTTTTTTTGTTTTTTTTTAGAGCTTTGAAAAAGAATTACTTGAATTTTTTTTTTTGCTTTTCGATTTTGAGTTTTGCTTCGAATTTGGACTTGAATTTTTCTGCAGAAGCGAAAGTTGATCTTAAGGGAAGGAAGCTTGTTTGGGTAACAATTTTTGTTACTGATGAGTTTTTTAAGGGTTTTTGGTGTTTCTATAAATTTCGCTGTTGTCTTGACTTTTTTGTTATATTTCTTAGTCCGTTTATTAATATAATTATTATTATTATAATTATTATAATTATTATAATTATTATTATGGTTGTTCATTTTGCTATTTTGGTTATATTTTATTTTGAAAAATATGGTTTTGCTGAGTTTTTTGAGCTTTTTGGTTATTTTCTTATTGTTTTTGCAAATTTTAATTTAGCTCTGCGATTTTTTGGGATTGTTTTTGGAAATTTAAAGAATTTTGCTGGTTTTATTCGGAGTTTGGGTTCAAATAATTTTGATAAATTTAGTAGTCATTACTTTTATTATACTCATTAATTTAGTTAATGTTTTTTAATTATTGTAAATCTTTTTAGGATTATAAAAATGGCTTTATAAAATTATTGGAGTATGTTTAGGGACTTTCTGATTTATTTTACTTATTTTGATTTTTATTACTATTTTTTTACTCTGAGTTCTATAACAAAAAATTATTGTTATTAAGATTGACTTCTTTTTATTTCTATTATAAATTGCCAATTGTTTATTTTTGTTCCTTTTTCGCTTAGGAAGTGGTTTCTTAAATTTGAAGATATGATGATTTATTTTATTTAGGTTTAGTGGAATTAATTTTTAGTTTTTGGGATGATTATTTTAAAAACTTTTAAGAAATTGACAGAATTTTATAGTTTTATTGATTATTTTTTTAATTTTCATAGGGTAATTAGGTAGATTTTTTTTTACTCTATTTTTTTTCATTTATAAAATAATGGTTTTATTATTGTTATTAGCTTGACTGATTTTAAGGGGAAATAACTGTGAAGGGTTATGAATTTTTTTTGTTTAGCATTTTTTTAAGTTTTAAACGATATATTACAATTTATTTTCTATTAATAATTATTTTTTTTTATTATTTTTAGATTTGAAAATTTTATTAATAATTTTTTAAGTTTATTTGAATTTATAATTTTTATTGATAGAAATATTGAAAGGATTTAAATATACAAGAGATAGATTAAATATCATGTATGACTGGTTTTTTATTTTTATATATGAAACATCCTATACAAAAAAGTAGTTAATTTTTATATTTTTCCTAAATATACTGATTATTAGATAATATATTTAAATATAAATTTGTAAAATATCAATAAAGGTATTATTTAAAAAATAAGTCACTCTTCAGAGCCACCATCTAATTTGCTTTTTTTAATCTAAGCATTTTTTTTATTCTTTTTTTATTCTTCATAATCGCCTTATTCTGCCATATTATCTATTACTTCTTGATAATTTTCTACGGCTTATTACATATCATCAATATATTTCATGAAATGACTTTAAAGCATAGCCATACTAATAGTTTTTTCCGGTATTTTTTCGGCGAATTTTTTGGCTGCAATTTCGACCCCTTCATTTTCACTAAACAAATTGAAGAATAATTTTTCAATTTAGTATTTATCAGCATGGTCTAATTTTATATGTACATCAGCTCTTCCAGGTCTAATTAAAGCGGAATCTAATTTTTCCCTATGATTTGTGCTCATAAACAGGACATGTCCTTCTTACGCTAAAATTCCGTCAATACAGTTTAAAAATCCTGAAAAAGTAACTTAACTTCTATTTAGTTGAGTTCTGTGGTCGTAAAGAGTGTCGACATCTTCCATAAGAATAATTGATTTTGGAGGAGTACATTATAAAAGATTTTATAAATTTTCATCAGTCATGTGTTAAGAATTCAAACTAACTACACAAATATTCATATTTAATAAACCAGCTAATGCATAAACAAAACTCGTTTTTCCGGCACCTGGAGGCCCATATAATAAATAACCTCTTCTGAAGGGTACGCCTTTTGAATAGTACCACTTTTCTCGGGAGTAAAATTTTTTTACGTCTTCTATTAAAAAGTCTGTCTATTTTTTTTGTTTATAAATAAATAATTAATTAATAAATTAAAAAATAAGTTTGATATAAAAAATTTAAATATGGTTATATAATAAGTTATTAAGGTTTTAAAAAATTCTTTTATTTTTTTATAAAAATTTTTATATATGTGTTTATTTTTTTAAGAATTTTGATAAAAGTGTTGATTTTTTGTAGAATTTTTATATGTAAAATTTTTACTTTTATTATATTTATTTTTTATTTATAATTTAAAAATATTTTGATTTATAAATTACAGTTTTTTTAGGGAGAATAACGGAGTCTACAGTTCTAGGGGTTTTTACGAATATTTTTTACCATTATTGCCCGTATTATACAGCGTAAATTTAGGTCATGTCCTTTTCTTTAAACAAATTATAGTCTAATGCTTCATTTACAAGTTCTTTTAAAATTTTGAAGTTGTAATAGGTAGAAACAAGAAGAGATCTTTAGTATGTTCTGAAATCAAAGTGTTAATATATATATAATTATTATCCTTTATAAGTAAATGGTTTTGTTTCTTGAGTGGGAACATAGTTAACTCTTGGTTTAGATTTTAAATGTTCTTATTTTTCAAATAAATTTTGATCATGAACATTATGTCTATCAGCTGTTTTAAAATTAAAAATTTAATAATTTATCAAAAAATTTATTAAAACTAAATAAAATAAATCTTTTTTAAGACTCTAAATAAATTTTATCAATTAATAATATATTATATATATTAAACTTTACCATTTTTATTTTTATATTCAATAGTGGCCAAAGCAACTTTAAGATAGTCATCGTTAATATATTATTTATCTATCATAAAGCTGATAAAGGCTTTGAAAAGAGGATCTTATTGTTAAATTATGATAGTTTTTTTAAAAATTTTAGGGTAAATTAATTGGTAAGCAGCTCCCAGGCCCACAATTATAAAGCCTAAAATCATGGATTTAAAAAAAATATTTAGGCCAATTAAATCTTACTAATAGGCGCCTAACAAACTTGTTATGGTAAGGAAGGAACCAAGTGCAAAAAGTTATTTTGAAAGTCCTAAAATCATTTATTTATTTATTTTTTTATTTTTTTTATTTTTTCTTTTTTATATTTAATTTAATTAAAAAAAGAATAGATTTATAATTGATTACTTAAGGTATAGGGCAATCAATTCTGATTAATTTTGGAGCCTATTAATTATAATTGTTAATAAGTTTTAAAAATATAAGAATAAATCACCAAAACATAATTTAAACAATTTATATGGAAATTTTGTCTAGATAAAAAATTATAATAAACTAAATAAGGTTACCATTATAATAAAAAAATTTTTAATTTTTTTATTAAAATTTTTCTAAATCGCTTTGATAATAATTTTAAATAAATATATATAATTATAAATAAAACTAATAAGAAAATAGTGGAAAAAAATAAATATTAATATTTAGTATTATTATTTTTTAATTTTACTATGTTTTTTTTATTCGCAAAAATAAGCAAAATAATTATTTTGCCTCAAATACACATTAATTTAAGTATTTAAGATAAGTTTAATTTAATTTAATAAATAATGAATAAAGTGACTTTATGAATATTGAGCAAATAGAGTGAAATAATAAATTTGAAAAATTAAAATTGAGGAATATTAAAACCTAATAGAAATAGGAAAAGAAGGAAAAAAAATTAAATAAATTACTAAATTATTTTTATAATTTAATTGATTAAGCATACAAAATTAAAATAACCTAAAAACAAAAATAAAAAAATAAAAAGAATAGTATAAAAAATTTTTTAAAAAAAGTTAGAGATTTAAAATTTGAGTAAAATGGAAAATAAAAAGCAAAAAAAAAGTAAATTCGACAAAGTTGATGAAAGTGCAATTCATGACGATAATTTACCTTAATAAAGTAAAAGAAAAGGAATGGATTTATCAGGATTTTAAAAAGAGTAAAGTTCCGGATAAAAAAAAAATAAAGTTAATTTAAATCCATTTACATGTAAAAATTTAATTAAAAATATATATTTATATTATTTACTAATGTATCGTATAAATTAATTTAAAAATAAAGAAATAATCATATTATTATATTTTATTAATAAAATAATATTAATGTTATTAAAAAATTTTTTATTGATAATTAATTATTATTTAAAATTTTAGAAAAACCCTATTCCAAGAAATATTATGATATTTTAGAAACAAGATAAAAATTACCCGCTTTTGATGCGAAAGATGCTTTATTTTAATTAGTTAATGAAAATTAAGTTATTATTTTGCAAGGAGGTAAAATATAAAAAACATACTTTAATAAAAATAAAATTTATATTTTATTAGGAAAATAATTAGAAAATTTCGTTTAAAAATTAAATATAAAATAATTAAATTTATAAACATATTTATAAATAATGTAATTTTATTGATATAAAAAACAATTTATAATAATTTATATATATATATTTATTATTTAATATTTTTTTAGAAACTGGGTCTGGAAAAACTACTTAAGTTCCCTAATTTTTACTTGAATCTGGACATGTTTTTGGAAAAAAAGGAATTGCCTGTACTCAACCTAGAAGAGTAGCCGCTATGTCTGTCGCCAAAAGAGTTGCTGAAGAAATGGTAAAAAATAACAAAAATATACAAAATAAATAAAATATACAATATAAAAAGAAAATACAATATAAAAAGAATTTACCATATAAAAAATATAAAATAAAAAAATTATATACAATAAAAAATATACAATAAAAAAATTATACACGAAAATAAATATAAGATATATAAAACATACAAATATATAATGAACATGCTATATAAAAAAATATATATTTGAAGATTATAAAAGATCTTTTTAAAAAAAAAGTATAACTAAAATATTTGTGTATGTATTTATATTAATATTTCTTGTATTTTTAATTTAGTAGATTATATTTAATTTATTATATATTTTATTTTTATTTTTATTTTTTAATTTATTTTTATATGTTTATATTTATTTTATTTTATTTTTCAAAGGACGTAGTTTTAGGAGAAGAAGTTGGTTATTCTATCAGATTCGAAGATAAAAGTAGTTAAAGAACAATTTTGAAATATTTAACTGATGGTATGCTTTTGAGAGAAGCCATTCACGACCCTTTATTAGAAAGATACAGTATTATTATTTTGGATGAGGCTCACGAAAGAACTTTGTAAACTGATATTTTATTCGGTTTATTAAAAGAAGTTATGGCTTAAAGACCTGACGATTTAAAAGTTGTTATTATGAGTGCTACCATGGACGCCGAAAAATTCTAAAGTTATTTTGATAATGCTCCTTTATTAGATGTTCCTGGAAGATTACACCCTGTCGAAATGTAATAAAATAAATAATTAAATAAATTATATAAAAAAATATAGAAAATAAGTTAATCAATGATTAATTGAATTTTAGTTTAATTTTATGTTAAAATTTTCATTGTTTTTTTATAGATTTTACACTTTGGAACCTGAATAAGATTATTTGGAAGCTGCAATTAGAACTGCCGTTTAAATTCACACTCACGAAGACGAAGGTGATGTTTTGATATTTTTGACCGGGGAAGAAGAAATTGACTAAGCTTGTAAAACCATTAAAAAAGAAATTGAGAAATTAAAAGATTCAGTGGGAAATGTTAATATTATTCCTTTATATTCTTCTTTGCCCCCTGCTCAATAATAAAAAATTTTCGACGAACCCCCTGGTCCCAATAAAAAAGGAATTCCTGGAAGAAAAATTATCGTTTCCACTAATATTGCAGAGACTTCTTTGACTATTGACGGTATTGTTTACGTTATTGATCCAGGATTTTCCAAATAAAAAGTAATTTTTAACTTAATTTATTTTTAATATATATATATTTATAAAATAGTAATTTAGCTTTAAAACTTTTTAAATATTAATTAAACTTTTATTTTAACTTTTTTTATAATTTAGGTTTATAACCCTAGAATGAGAGTTGAAAGTTTATTAGTTTCTCCCATTTCTAAAGCTAGTGCCAAATAAAGAGCTGGTAGAGCTGGAAGAACTAAACCTGGAAAATGTTTTAGATTATATACTGAAGGTTCATTTAATGATGAATTAATCGATGATACTTATCCTGAAATGTAAATAAAATTAAATAGTTTAATTGTCATTTTTTTAATTTTTTAATAAAATAATTTATTAAAAATAGATTGAGATCTAATTTAGCAAGTGTTGTTTTAACTTTATTGAAATTGGGAATTAAAGATTTAGTTCATTTTGATTTCATGGATCCCCCTGCCCCCGAAACCTTAATGAGAGCTTTATAATTATTGTCTGATTTAGAAGTAAATACATAATATATATTGAATAAAAATTTTTATCAAAAAATAATATAAAGTTGTTTTATGTTAAAATTAAAATCTTAATCAAGGCTTTAGATGACGAAGGAGATTTAACAAAAGTTGGATCTATTATGGCCGAATTCCCATTAGAACCTTCTTTAAGTAAATGTTTATTGAACTCATCATAATTTAATTGTACAAACGAGATGTTAGCCATATTGGCTTTATTAAGTGTTCCTAATGTATTTATTAGACCTAAAGATTAATAAGTAATGGCCGACGAAGCAAGGTAAATTACAAAAAAAAGAATTTAATAAATAAAATGAATAAAAGTTTTAAAAATAGAGAAAAATATATTTTATTCTTTAAAAAATATAAATAATGAAATTTTAATAACATAAATTTATTAATTTAAAATAATTTAATTAATTTATTAATTAATTAAAATAAAGATCTAAATTCGTGCACCCTGACGGAGACCATTTGACGATGATGAATGCATATTTCGCTTTTAAATAGAAAGGAAAAGACACAAATTGGTGTTACTAGAATTTTTTGAACCACAGATCTTTGACAGCAGCCGAGCACATTGAGAATTAATTAAGATAAATTATGGTAAAATAAGGAATTTAGTAAGCCAGCGCCCAGCACGGAAGTCCCGAGTACTACTAAAATATTTCAAAATGCTTATTATCCGGATTTTTCATGCAAGTTGCCAGACTATAAAGAAACGGAGTTTATTTGACTATTGAAGATTCGCAAACTGTGGCCATTCACCCCAGTTCTTCGTTGTCTCATAAACCTAATTGGGTTATTTATAATGATTTTGTCTTGACTAAGAAAAATTTTATTAGGTCTGTTATTGAAATTAAAGGAGAGTATTTGTTGGAAATTAATCCCGACTATTTTAATCCTAAAGTAAATTTTTTTTTTTAACTTTTTAATTTTTTTTGTTAAAATTTTTTTTTTTTTAATTAATTTTTTTATTTTTTTTATTTTCTTTTTTTTTAATTTTTTTATTTATTTACTTTTTTAGAAAATAAGTAATATTGATATAAGAAGAGATTTAGAAAAATTGGAAAGAGAAATGGTAGAAAAATAGAAAAATAATAAGAAAAAATGAAAAGATTTAAAATTATTATGATTGATTGAATTATTAAATTAATATAATATAGTTTTTAATTAAGAATTTTTATTTTTTTATAATTATTTAACTTGGTTTTCTACTGTGTATATAAAAAAAATATATTATATTAATTAGTATTTTGGTTAATTAAAATTTTGATGTTATTGAAACACAAAATGATATTTCAAAAAATTTATAAATAGATAATAAAAGTCGTAAGGGATTTTGTTTTCTTATAAGAATATAATAGATTACATGATTTTCAGAATATATTTAGGGTTTTTTATAAAATTAATTAAATTATAATTTTTGAGAAAAATCTATGAAATATTTGTTAAATAAGAATATTAAAAATCTTTTTATAAAGCAAATAAATAAAAATAAGAAATATAAGCACATTGATATAACATAAATTTTTTATAAAAAATGGAATAAGAACAAAAAAAATAGGTTTTCGATAATAAATATGACAGATAAATTAGACTTTGGGGTTCAAATGGTCAAAAAAGAATTTAAAATAGTAAATTATTACTTTTAAATTGTGAGCCTTCAGGGTAATTAAAATAAAATAATTATAAATTACAAAAATATTTTTACTTTCGAATTTCCTTCAAAATAAAAGTTTAAAAATAATAATAATTTATATTTATTTAATTTTTATATATTTAAGCATATTATATAAAAAAAATAACAATTTTTTATATAAAGTAAATGATTTTAATATTTATTTTAGAGTAGAAACAATGAAAAATTTAGTTTTACCAGGTATTGGGAATATTACGGTTGTAGATAATGCATAAGTTAATTTAAAAGATTTGGGTAAAAATTTTTTCGTTTCTGAGTCAGATTTGGGAAAAAATAGAGGATAAGCCGTATTTGACAACCTTTTAGAGATGAATCCAGATGTAAAAGGAGATTTTAAGGTAAGAAATTTAATAAAAAAAAATGTTTATTATATTTTATTTTTAATTGTGATTTAAATATAAGTGTTTTTTTATTTAAGAATGAAGATCCTGTAGAAATGGCATAAAATGAGGAATTTATAAAGTAATTTAGTTGCGTAATTGCTAGTGAATTATGGGATCATCATTTGAAAAAATTGAGTCAAATTTGTGAAAAATATAATATTACATTAATTATTATCAACACTTATGGTTTAATAGGCAGAATTAGACTTCAAAATGGAATTCATACTATAATAGAGTCTAAACCGGTAAAAAATATAAATAATAAAACAAATTAACATATAATTTTTTAATAATATTTATAAAAAGTGATATAAAATATAATATATGTTTAATTTAAGCTATAAGCTCAGTATTATGACTTAAAAATAACGAAACCTTGGAAGGAATTATAAAATTTTGTTGATAGTTTTGATATTGAAGCTTTAAATTAAAAAATTGATCCTAAAGTTATGGACGGAGAGTCAGGAAAAGCTATTGATCAATTAATGCATATTCCTTATTTAGTGATTTTAATAAAAAGTTTAGACATTTACAGAAAATAAAATGCTGGAAAAGACCCAAAAACTTTCGCAGAAAAAAAGGCATACAAGGTAAAAAATAAAAAAATAAAAAAGAATTTAAATTGAATTAAAGTATATGAAGGCAAGAACACTTTTATTTCGTTAATAATAATATATAATACTTTAATTTTTTACATATACTTATTAAAAATTGTAAAGTTAGAATTAATCTTTTTATAAATATGGAAACTAAATTACAAATACATTTTTAATTATTAATATTTTTTAAAAAAGAATATAATAAAAGAAATGGGCAATAAATTAGATTAAGCAGAAAATTTTTAGCAAGCTGAATCTTTTTCATATTAAGCTTATATTTAGCCTGGAGATTTACCTACTTCTGTGAATGGAGGATTAAAAACAATTTTTTAACATGAAAAATTTTAAAATGGATAAGAATCATTTTGGTTTTTAGCTAGAGCTTTAAAATAATTTTACGAAAAATATGGAACTTTGCCAGTCAGTTCTAATTTACCTGATATGGAATCAAAAACTGATTTATATTAACAATTAAAAAAAATATTTTAATAAAAATTTGAGGAGGATTTGAAATTGTTTAAAGAAATATTGGGAAGTGTAAATTATTATTTATTCTTTTTTTTAATTTATTAAAATTTATTTATATGAATTTTAAATGATTATATATTTGTAGCATATTAATTAAAAATATCTTAAAAAATATATATATATTTATTTCGCGTGTAAATATTAAATACTTATTGCTTTTTTAGACTGACATATCTGACGATGAAATCAAATTATATATTTAACATGTTTGTTATCTAAGTGTTGTAGATTACAGGCCATATTATAAAGAGTTAGAAAATCCATTAAATTTGGAAATCGAAGTTAATTATAACGAAATGGGAGAAATAATAATAAATAATTGTTATTAATGGATAATTGGTATAAATAAAATATTATTTTGATATACAACCCTTTTGATTTTTTTATATAAATTTTTTTTTAATCAAACCCATATAATATATGGGTTTGATTAAATAATAAACAAGCAAAAAATTACATAAAAACAAAGTAAAACAATATTGGTGATTATTTTTTTTTTTGGGTTTGATTACAATAAAAATTTAGTAAAAAAAACAAAAGGATAGTATATTTAATATTTATTAAAAAATGAAATAGACTACTAAATTAGTATTAATCATAATTTAAATTCTAGGATTAAGAGCTTTGAATATTTATTTTGAGAGAAACAATTAATATCCTATTTATTAAAAAGATGAATAAGTTTTATATGATATAGCTGAAGATTTAAGAGTTAATTATTTTAAATTAGAAGGGGAAAATAGCTAAGAAAAAATCGATAAAAAAATAACTGATGAACTAGTAAGATATTCTAATAGTAAATTACATAATATAGCTTCCATATTAGCAGGAATTGCATCGTAAGAGACTATCAAATTAGTTACTCATTAATTCTAGCCCTTTAATAATACTTTTATATATGAGGGAAATTTTTGCAAGGCTTAAACTCTTTAACTTTGATAATTATTAAAAAAATATAAATTAGAATTATATTTATATTATATAATCAATTATAAATAAAAGAAATAAATTTATTGTTATTTAATTTATATTTTTTTTTCTATTATAATAACTGTGATATTTTACTTAAGCGTTTCGCCTAATTATACATTAATCCATATCTTAAAAATTATTGTTTAAAATATTTTAATTGATTAATTTAATGACTTTTTAAATTTAATGAATATATACTATTAATTAAATATAAAATGAATAATCATATTTTTGCTAAAATTAAATATTTCTATATTCAAATTTAATTTTAAAATGTAAAAAATTTAAAATTATATTTAGTATTATTTTCTAAATATTAACTTTTTTATATTTAAATTACTTCTTTAATAAAATATTTAATAATAGGTTTGCAGACTTAGTAGGTATTTTCAAATTAACTATTTGTAATTAATTATTTTTGATTTAATACTCTAATATTTATTAGTTAATATTTTATTTGACCATTATATTCAACACCAAAGAAGATAGCCAGTAATATTAATCTAAATGGTTTAAATTTATATTTTTAACTACTTTCTAAAATATATTAATATAAAACTTAGTTTTCTAGAACTATTATCTGTTAATTTTAGGGCTAATTTCTAGCGATTCTACATTAATTGGTAGAATTTTCGAAATTGAAAAAAGTCAAGTATTCCAAATTTTCAAATGATAATATTATTATTTTTATTTTTATTTTTTTTTATCCAAATTAAATATTTTTGAATTAAAATAATTTTTACACAAAAAAAAAAAAACAAAAAACAAATAATAAAAAAAAACATTATATTTCTAGTAATAACAAATAAAAATAAAAGGAAAAAACCAAATATAAGATTATAATAAAAAAAAATTTTGTTACAAATTATCCATACACCATAAATATAATAAAATATTTAAAAAATAAATAAATAAAAAGCAGAATGAAATAAAACTAAAAATACATATAATAAAATTTTTTATTTATTTTATTAACATTATGTGCAATATTCATAAAAAAAGTGATAAATTAATCTTATTCAACCTACGAAACTTCTTACATATAATTAAAAGATTTTTCTGAAGATGGAGTATATGTGTATGATTATTTATTGGTATCAGCAGGTTCGGATGGACTTTATATAGCTTAAATAGATGAAAATAGTTTATAAATGGAAATTATTAGTAGAATTTACTCGAAAAATTATTAGTTCGGAAAAATTATTGAATTTAAAGACGATATTTATTCTGATAAAAATAATTTTTATGTCATTATTTCTACAGGAGAAGACGGGCTTTGTATTTGTAATATAAATGAAAGTAATTTGCAATAAAATTATTATGATTAGGAGGAAGGTTTTGTTGATAATATGGATCAATTTTAATGTAAGTGTTTTAGCTTTTTGTTTACTGTTACTGGGTTTTATTAAATTAATGGGAATTAATTATTTATATATGGAAAAAATAATATTATGCTGGCTAATCTTAGTGTTAAAACGAAAACAATAACTTCTATAAATTATATAAATGAATCAGGGGTAGGTCATGATCAGATCGATATCGATACAAATAAATGGTAATATATATATTTTTTTTTGTTATTTTTTATTTTACTAATGTATATGTTTTTAATTATTATTAATAATAAATATTGAAAAAAATCGAAATTTAATCATATTATTAATTTGGCACCATTTTTATGTATTAAATATATTATTCACAAATCAATATTTTAAATTTATTAATTTACGTTTATTAAGGTATTTATTTTCCGCAGCAAATGAGAATTTAAGAATTTACAACTATTAAAAATTATTGAATTCAGAAGCAGGAGCACTAATATGTGTAAAACCATACTGGGAAGAAAACCATGTTCTTAGATATTTTGAATATTATAATTAAAAAACGGGTGTTACTGAACATTTAATTTATTCTTTAGATTTAATTAGAGGACTTTATATTACAAATTTAGACACATTATATGATGGTGAGACAGAAGCAGTTGACTCTATAAATCCATCTTTGTTATAAGAAGAATTATTAATTTTACATAGATAAATAAATACTTTATAATTTACAAGTGATGGTGCATATTTGTTATTGGGTACGAGAACTGTTGGAATTAATATTTATGATATTAGTGATCCATATGAACCTTATTTATATGAGACTATTTATACGATAGGCTATGCTAGCAAGATTATTTTAATTAATAACGAAAAATAACTGGTAAAATTTCCGTTAGATTAATTTTTAGATTTCTAAGTTTTTTTTAAAATTTTTATTATATTGGTTATCTTTAGAATCAATTTATAATTCTAATAAATTAAAAAAACTATTTGTATTAAATTAATCAACAAATTATTTATATTACGTATTCAAAATTAACTTTCATATTGTATGAATTACTAATTATCCTAGAAATTATCATCTTTTTAATTAATTAATAATTTTGATTAATTACAATTTAATTAATAATATGTTGATTTTTATATAAATAAAAATATATATATATCTTATTAATTAATAAAAATATTAATATTTTTTAGGTTTATTGTAATGGAGATTATATAAAAGTATACAATTCTTTATAGGAAAATTAATCGCTTCATTTTCCAAATTTATTTAACAAAGATTAAGCAGTTTTAATTGATATTGCTATAGAACATGCAGATTCAAGCGCTTGGAGGGTTAAAATAAATAATGATGGAAGTTATCTATTTATTGCAGCAGCTAGAAATGGATTATTAATTTACGATTTATCTGATCCAAATTCTCCCTAATTGTACTATTAATTCGATATATATATATAAATGAATAAATAAAGCTAAAAAACTAATATGAAATAAAATATATATATATATGTATATATATATAATATGATTCTTTAATATTAAAAACTTGATTAAATAAACTAAATTTATTTATTTAATTTATAAAAGTTTCCATCGAATTGAATGTTAAGAAGAAGAAAATAATCCAACTGATGGTTGCCAGCTATCTTTAGATAATAATTATTTATATATAGGAGAAGGTTACATGGGTGTAAGAATTTTCGATATTTCTGATATGTCTAGTATACAGGAAAAAAGCGTAATTGTTTTGGGAGGAGATACTGATGATATATAAAATTTAAACCATAATTCAAATTATATAGTAACGGCTAATGGATATACGTAAGTATAATTAGTTTTTATAATATATATTTAAATATATAATGAGTTACTAAGTTATATTTAATATTTATTTATTATTATTTTCTTGATTCTTTCTATAATTTTTAAATTTAAATTTAATTTATTTGTACTTATTTATTTTTAATTTAACTATTTTTTAAAAGAAGTGTTAGTGTTATTGATATAACCGACAAATCTAACCCTGTAGAAAAAAGTTCGTGGGTAAATAATTCAGAAGGAGGATCAATAGAAAATGTTTTGGTTTCCAGCGATGATAAATATGTTTATGCAAGTTTAAGATATTATGGCCTTGTTTTATTAGAATTAGATCCAGTTGATTTTTCTTTAACAGTTGTATCTGAATATCAGTAATTTTTTTTATTTAATATAAACTTATATAATTAAGCTAATAAATATTTAATATAAGAACTGGTATGTGCGAAATGATTCTCGTTAATAGCGATAATAATATAGCTTTTTTATCGGATGGAACTTATGGTATGCATAAATTATATTTTTAATATTAATATTAAAATAAATTTTTATTTATATTTTATCTTTTAAAGGAATTACCATTATCGATATTTCTGATAAATAAAATATAAAATTGATAAGCCAGCTTTTACTTGGTGGTTTTCCTGCGAAAATGAGACTTGTTCAATACGCAAATAAATACGATTATTTGCTAATATGTAACTATTTATTAGTTATTATAAGATATATATAAAAGAAAAAAATTATAAAATTGGTTTTAATATATTTTATTAAATTTTAAATTAAATAGCTGAAAGAGATCAAGAATTGTTAGCAGGAGTAAACATTACTGATATATATAACCCAACTTTGGATGTAAAATTATAAATAGATTCTTAAGAAGCTTATGATGTAGAATGCTTAAATTCGATTGAATATTGTTATTTGGCTACAAATGTAGGCCTTTTAGTTTTGCCTATGACAAGTTCGATTTAGATTAATAATTTAATGAGTGAAATTACTTACAAAAATGAGCAGGAAATAGAAACTTATTTAGACGATAATTTACTTAAAATAGGAAAAAATATAAGGGTAACTTTAATTCCTATTAGGTCTGGGGGCACAATAAAAATTAATTCAATTAAGTTTTATGAAGACTATAAGCTAGTTTCTATTCCTAGTTATATGAGTTTTAATGAGGCTAATTTGGAACTTAATATTGAAGTTAATAAAAATGGTATAATCAGTGGAGAATAAACTAAATCTAACATTTTACAAGTTGAAATGGTTAAAAAAATCACTTATAAAAATTTAGTTAGTGAAAGTGATCCTGTAATTAAACACAATTTTATAAAAAAAATATATAAAGAAAAAATTAAATTTATTTAAAATTAATATATAAAAAATAAAAAATAAAGGTTATTGATGAAACTTTGGCACAAAATTTTATTGAAAAATGTATTGAATTGGGATATTTAACTTCATCTTAATTTATCTCAGATACTTATTCGCCAGGTATAACATTATTTCCATACGAAACTGATACTACTTTATATACTGACTCTCGTATTGCTTACGTGGATTAAGTATTAACATAGTCCATTATAAGGGTAAATAAAATTAAAAATAAAATATAAAAATAATAATATTAAAAATGAAAATTATATTAAAACTACATTTTATACCTAAAATTGGTAAAATACTTAATTATGATCAATTATACTTTTTTTTTAATTTAGATACCTTTACTTTTAATTTTCGCAAATTCATTATTTTTTAATTATGGGAGTATGGTTTAAAATGAAATAATTTAAACAGAATCGAGTACTTTAACTGTAACTATAAATATTTTGGTAGAAAGTGAAAGCGACCCAATTGCAGAATTCGTAGAACAGACTTATGTGGGAGCAACTGTACATTAATCTTATTTTTATATGGAGGGGTCAAAATCCAGTGTTTTAATTATGCTAAGTAAATCTTTGTTAACGATGAATTATACTGACGATTTATCTGAAATTTAGCTCTCATTTACTATTGATGATGGGATTAATCATTAAAAATCGTATGAATTGGGCTTAGATTAGTGTAAATTTATGAATTTACATCAAGGTTTAAAAACGGGGTATTCAACGTTAGAAGAATAATTTAGCTTGGCTTATAATGACGGAAAAATTTTTATAGAAAGAGAGATGCAGGTAATTAAATATTAAAAATTAACAATTTGATAAATGGATTTATGTTTTTATAAGAAAATTAAAACTTTTAAATATTAAAAAGATTTTTGTTTATTTTTTTCATTTTTTGATAGTTTTAATTTTCCGAAAATACTATGAAATCTACCGCAGATTTAGAGGTTGCTTATACCATTACTATAAAAAGAGTGGGTTAAGATGACACATTTATTACTCCTGATATATCTTATTGGTTAGATATTTCGAATGAAGAAAGAAGATTAGTGGGAACACCAACATAATGGCTTTATGGAGACAAAATTATAGTTAGAGTAAAAATAAAAATATTAATAAAATATTAAAATTAATTTTAAATTTTATTTTATACAAAATTAAATTAAAAAAAATAAAATAAAAAATATTTTATTTAAATTAAATTAAGGTGGAAGGTTCAGATGGCTATTCTACTATGAGTTAAGAATTTTCAATATATATAAACAGAATTCCATATGAGCTTATTATATATTATATAATAGCAATAGGAAGGTGAACATTTAATATAATTTTTTTGAATTTTTTTTTTTAATTATAAAAATAATAATTTATATATAAATATTATTTCTAGTCCTTTAATGACAGTCTTGGGTTTTTATTAATTTAGAGGTTATTTATGGGGGATATTTTGTAAAAAAAGATATAAATACGGTACATTTTATGTAAAGGACGGCTATGAGTTCAGAATGTAGTTGATTTTATCATTAGAGGAATAAAAAATAATTTCAAAACTTTTTGGGTATTTTTTCTCGCAACTTGGAAAAAAAGGAATTAAGTTGGAAACTGATATTCTAAAGTATGACAAAACAGGAATTGATAAGGATAAATTATGTGAAATATTTTATGACATTTGTAGTGGATATAATAAAATTGAGCAATCTTAACAGAAGTACGTTGATTATTTTAAAAATTATAAAAAAGTTCAAGAAAACTCTTATTACTATAACATATTGAAGTATAAAGTTTATTAAAAGGTAGTTGGAAAATCTAGTTCGACTCATAAATTTTATAAGAAATTAAAAAAATACATGATAAGTAAAACACAAAATTAAAACTCATGGTAATTAAATTATTAAATTTTATTTTAATTTTTAAAATTTTATTATATTAAAATAATTATAATAACGTTATTTTTACAATAGGTATTTATACGCTATTATGGTCGAGTATATTGATGTCATATCTTACTAACAAAACTCTCCTATTTTCAAGGTAAGAAAATCAGTAATTATAGAAATGTTAGAAGCATTGGGTGAATATAAAAACAAAAAGTCTTTATAAGATAGTTTAGACAACTATTTTAATTCAGAAATTTAAAATCCATTTAAACAATTTGCTAGTGAAATAAGAGTTAGTTCTTAGCCCTCTTCTTTGTTCAGAAATTAGGATTAAGCCGAATCAGATGTAAATATTATACATATATATATTAAAATAAAATATATTTTAGAATACTTATAGTAATAATTTTATAAATTTTTAATAATATATATTATAATATAATATATATAAATAATAATATATATACCAATATATATTATAATTTATTTACAAGTTTATATATGTTAGTTTAATTATATAGCTTTTTTTTCGATTTTGTAAGTTTTTAATTATTTAGGAATTAAATGAAACAATGTATGAAATGGATGATGAATAATTTATAAGCTTAATGAGTATATACTAAAAACATTTAAAAAATTAGAGGATAAATATAATGCTGGCTTTATGGAATGTGATGGGCGATATTAGTGGCTATAAAAAATATTCGTATTTTTAGTTTTCAGTTGGTGAAAGTTTACATTGCGAAATTAGAGATATACATGTCGTAAAAGCCTTAATTAAAGATAAGTATGGGTGCTATGGTCTTGCCAGAATATTCCCTAATTTATTTAGATTTTTAAATATTGAATATATAGAAATACCCATGGTTTCTAATTCTCCCTTGCCTAATTGGCTTGGATATTAATATCATCATGATTTAATTGAAATGAGAGGATTTTGGGTAAAAATACTTATTAGACTTTTAATAATTTATTTTTAATCAATATAAGTAAAAAATAAAGATAAAAATATATTGTTCATTTTTATTTTTTGATAGGATGAATAAGAAGATGATGAGTTAATGATTAGAATAGAAAGTAGAAATTAGATTATTATGAGAGAGTTTATTTTAAAAAGACTTAGAAAAACTGACCCTGATAACGATAAAAAGAAATTGACCTATAATTAAAACTTTGATAAGTTGATTCACAACATAAAAAAAAAAAAAAGTAATTCTAAAAAAGGGCTTTTAAATAAAGAAAAATAGGTTTCTATTGTACAATTATCTTATGACATAGATAAATAAAATTCCACAAGTTAATAATTAGGAAAAAATTATTAAAAATAAAATTAGAAGAAAGCTAGCCGAAAAATTTCTAAGATAAATGAGGAATAAGACAACTCTTTATCTTAAAGTTTAAATTAAAGTAATTTAGATATGACCAGCTAATAAATGATTTCCAAGAGTAAATTAAAATATTAGGATATTTAATCACAAGAATTTGCCTAATCTAATAGTGAAAATTTGAATCCCATTGTTTTACAAAAATATTTGAAATAAAAAATGCAATAATAAGATATATAAAATATTCCTTTATAATAAATAGAAGATAGCTAGGATTATCATGAAAGTGAGGGTAAGACTAGATTTTAATTGAACAAAAATTAATAGAATAAATCTATTTTAAATTTAACCAATTAATAGTATTAATAAAAAGAAAATTCTTATAATAATTTAAATGATATTTAAAATAATAACAGCTAGGTAAATTTATTTTATTTGATATTTAAAAAATATTTTTTTTAAATATTAAAAAAAATTTAACAAACTATTTAATATAAAATTAAGTCCTAAGAAAGTAGTGGGGAGGAAAATTATTAGTCAGATAGATATTAAAACATAGATTTTGAGTCTGATAGAACTGATCATAAAAATAATTTTAATACAAATAATTAAATAAAAAATTTAATTAATAATAGTAATTTTAATAATTATAATAATGTTAATGATAATGAATATAATGAAGAGCAATTATCAGATGATGAAGATTAAACCAGGAGATATTTAAATTAACAAAGCATTTAAAACTAATAAAAAACAGAAAAACCATAAGCGAAAAATGATAAAAATTTGGGCTTTTAATAATATAGTTCTAATAACTTGGCAAAATTTTCTAGTAATATGGATAAAAATAGTACAGAATAATAAACTGTGGATGAAATTTATAATAACAATAGTAACAATATTAGTAATAACAATAACAATGAAATTAATAGCCAATTTAAAGAGAGCAATTAAAAGTCAAATAATAATCTTTTTACTTTAAATGTTGAAGATTCTAATTTGAATAATAAAAATTAAATAAACTTAGTAAGTTATAAAAAACAATTTTCAAACATAGAAAAATCAAAAACTAAAGAAGATGATGTAAATTCTAATTAATAACAAAATTCAGTATAATCTGAAGAATGTGAAATTTAAGATGATAATGATGACAATAATTAACAAAATAAATTTAAAAGCAAGAATCAAATTTAAATTAAGAATAAATTAGGGGGTAATAAAATATAAAGAAAAATTTAATAAAACCAAGAAAATTAGAACTAAGTTAATTATAAGGGAATGAGTAAATTTGGTGAAATAAATAAAGCTAATAACAGCTAAAAAGAATTTTTAAATAGTTAGTTTAAAAATTTAAATTTTTTTTAAAAAGTGATAAAAGATGAGAATTAAAATAAAAAGAATGATAAAATAGCAGATCCTAGAAAGAAAATGATGTAAGAAAAAGTTAAATAATACAACTATGAAATATGAAATTGTTTAAAATAGTAAATAATTATAAAATGGAAAATATACATTATAATATTAATAAGAGTTGCATAAATAAACTTTTAAATTGGAGAAATAAAAATTAAAATAAATAAAAAAAATTATGTAAATAAAGATATGACCTTGCGATTATTTATAAGATATAATAAAATTTATTTTTTTTTATAAAAAGATTAGTTTAATTTAATTTTTTATAGTATTGTATCGTATTGTATTTAATTTGCATCAATTAAATTAAATTATTTATAATTTATCTAATATATTTATGTTAATTAATTAATTCAAATTTTGTTTTACCCTTTAAAAATATCATAATAAATCATATCTTTTTTATTATTATAAAATATAAAATTTATTAAGATAATTGGTCTTCTATTTTATAATGTATTTAAATTATACAAATTTTGGGTAGAATGAAATTATAAATTAACATATATACGTTATAAATAATAGTCAAACTTATAAAATAAATGATTGAATTGTAAAATTCGATTAATAATTTATATATTTGTAAAATACAATCACATATAATTGGTATAATAATATACATGTCGCAATTATAATTATATTTATATTTATAATATATTTGTATATAAATGTTATAAATAAATATATATTTATTTATAGGTTTATTATATTTAATTTATATATATTACAAGTATTATTACTTATTTATTTTAATATATTATGTATTATGATGATTATTTGAAATTGAATATTGAAATTGTGATTTTTATAAAATTTTAAATATTAATTTAATTATTGTAATTTTTTATGTTTATAGCTTTATTCTTCGTATATCTTATTTCTTCGTACCTGTTGAATAAAAAACAAGAAAAGAGTTTGGGTTAATAATATTTTTATAATTTTTATAGGGAATAAGAATTTTTATTGGTTATTAAATCATTTTTTCGATTCTTGGGAGAGGTTTAAGAATTTTTTTTAAATAATCGAGTGGAAATCGATGTTTAAATGTTTAAAAACTGTTTGGGTGGTCAGTGATTTAATATTATGGGAATTTTTGTTAATTGTCAGTTTTAACAAAAATTTTTTTGAATTTTTTTTATTTTAAGAATTTGATTTTATTTATTTTTAAATATTTTCAAAGTAATTTGAATAATTTAATTAAATTAATTTAATTATTGTGTCATAATCATAATTTGAATTTTTAAATTAATTAATAGTAAAGTTGAAATAAAATAATTATATAGAATTTAATTTCATAATTTAAAAATATTCTATGTAGAATTTTATGATAATATGATTATTTTTTTTATATAGGCTTATTTTTAAAAGTGATTTTTTTTTTTATTAATATTTTTTAAATTTTATATAACTAGTATATAAATAAATTATTAATATTAAAATATAAATAAATGAATTTAACATGTATATTTTTAATTTTAGAATTATTTATAAATATTAATTTTATTTTTTCAATAACTTTGTAGATTTGATTTTGTTTTATTCAATCTCTATTAGCAATAGCATTAAGATGAGTATCAATTTCTTAGCTACTTAAATTTCTAAATACAGGGTCTTAAGTAGTAACAATTCCAATTTCGATATCTGAAGGTTTAAAATCTACTCCTATAACACTTTATAAGGTTTATATGGCCATTTATATAGTTTCATCATGACTTAATTTAAGATTTCCATCTCCTTTTTTGAATTATTTTTCTAAGTAATTAATGGATTCTTATTCTTTGACACCAGAGGCAACTGCTCTATATCCCACTATTTTTTATAGAAAAATAATTAAATAATTAATTATCTTGTAAGACTTATATAAAATATTAATAATTATTAGTGTATATTTTTTTTTAATTCAATATAATGTTGTTTAATATTCATATTACTTATTATAAATTTATAATTGTATGTTTTAAGCAAAAATATTTAATATTTTTATTATTTATTTAAATTTTATGATTTTTTAATTACAATAGAAACCGGCAGGGTCTACTTTAAATAATTAGGGTCCTTTTTCTTCGTCGATTTAACATAAAATAGATTCTACGGCATAAGGTCTCATCCAAGCCTTTTAAGTGTAAACTTAATTAATATCTCCTAATCTTCTGGCCAAATTTTCTACAGGAATACCATATCCTTAAATAAAGTAAAAAAAAAATTATAAAAAAAAATTTTTAAAAATCTATATTTATTAATTTATTTATTCTTAAAATTAATAAATAATAACTAATTAATTTAGTTTTTGACGTAATATTGTTTGTTATATTTTTAAGTTTCAATCCTCTGTAAAAAGAAAAAATATCGCTTAAAAATTTCATTATTTTTTATTATTATATTTTAATAATCGGCTAAACTAATAAAAAAGCTACTCAAATTAATCCAATATTACATATTTTATAAAAACTTTTATATCTAGCATTTTTTGTTAATTTATCATATTTTTTAGCTTTTATTTTACATTTATAATAGTACACACATTTTTTTTAGTTACTTATAATATACAATATATACATATATATATATTACCCTATTCTAAATGGAATTATCCGGCTTCTTATCTTAATCTGGTAACAACGGCTTTACAGTCGGGATAGATTCCAGTTGTAACACAGCCAATTTTGGGATTAATTTTGAAAATATTGGTAACAGATGATTCGTCAATTAATTTGTCTTATACTCTTTTTTCAGTAACAATTGCTACTGTGTCGACTCCTCTGACTCCGACTGTGGTAAGATTTGAGGTTTTTACTGCTTTGAATGCGTATTCTAATTATAATAACTTTCCTTCGGAAGTGAAGACTGAAATTTGGGAAGATGAATCGGCCATTTTATTTATTATTTTTTATTATTTTTTTGGTGGTTTATGTGGTTTAAAAGTTATTTTTTTGGAGGTTTCTTGGTTATTTAGATTTGTTTTTTTTTTGTTTTTAATTATTTTTTTATTTTTATGATTGGTTTTTTTGTGTTTTTTTATTTAAAATATTAAAAATTATATAAAATATTATAATTCCTTGTTCTGTTTAGTTTTGGTAATGATTCAATTGTTTTTTTATTCATTATTTAATAAATTAATGAGCAAGCATGCTGTATAAACAACATATAAAAGCGAAAAAAGAAAAGATTCATATTAAAGGACTTATCAAGTGAATTAATATAGGGAAAAGAACTATTCTCTACAAAAGATCAGATTCAAATAATTGAATTAATAAAATAAATATTATCATATTCATTATAATTTAATTAATTTTTTAAGAACCTATTTCGAATTATATAGATTTATATTATATAGAATTTAAAAGGTTAAATTATATATATTTAAAATTTAAAATATTATAAATTTAGTTTTGCTTAATTATAATGAATTATATTATAGCTTTATAGTATTTTAGTTTATATTATTGATATAGTATAAATTTAATTTATTTATTTATATATAATCAATATATCAGTTATAGTAGTCTTTAAAATTATATTTATTTTTTAAAGTTAATTTATATAATTATTAAATGTGTTTGTATTAAGGTTTTGTAAAAATTTAAACTTACTAATTAAATTACAATTTTTAGAATTTACTATAAATATTTTTTAAATTGCTTTTAGCATTATCTTTATTTGCATTATCAATTTATTGTCTAAAAGTCTTATAAATTTTTTGAGTGAATTAAGGGATTTTTATAGCAAAATGTTTAGTCTATAATTGAGTTATTTATACGTTTTTATCTACGAGCAGTTTCTAATTTTTCTTCTATTTCATAAAATTAATAATTATCCATACTTTGGTTTAAATTATCTTTATTTTTTTTTTCATAAAAAATACTTTATTTAAGTTCTAAAGCAGTTCTACTTTTTCTATGACTAACAGGTCTATCTTAATACTATTATATTAATTACTATTTATTTTTATATTATGATTAATCATTAGAACTTTTACCACTATTTTTTTATGTGTTAATTTATTAATTTTACACTTTATTTAAATTTTTATTGGAATCAAATGGAGAATTATTATTTTTATACGAATCTGTATCAAATCGTGTTTAATTTTATTTTTAGTTTTAGTTTTAATTTTGAAAACTAGAGTTTGTATTAAAATTAAATTATTGATTTTAGCTTTAATTTTGCTAACTTGTATTTTGAATAATTGGGCTATTTGTTATGTTTAAATTTATTGGTACTTAAATATTACTATTTTATATGATAATATTATTTACATTATATATACTTACATTCGAAGATTGATTTTAATTGGTATTAAAATTCTATTTACTTTATTATTAATGAAAATTAGGATCATTTTATATTTTTTCATGTTAAATATTAATTTATTATCTATCAAATTGAGTTTCGCTGTTATTAGAGTTATTTTAATTGTCATTATGGAATGATTATATATCAGAATTATTAACAAAATTTTTATTAAAATTATAGATATTATTTTAAGAAAAAATAGAATAGTTATTTTTTTTCATAATATCTAAATTACTATTACAAGTATTTGTTTTAATATCCTATTTATTTGGACTATCATTACATATATATTCATCAGACCCTTCATTTTTTATTACTATATTCATTTCCTTGAAATCAAATTTATTTCCATTATTTTTTAAACTAGAAAATGTTTATTTTGGACAAGTATTGAAATTTTAAGGCTATAGAGCATTTTTGAAATCTTTTTTTTAAATATTTTAATTTAATATTTAATCATTTTAACATTAAATTTTAAGATTTGAGTGAAATCTAGTTCTTTATCTTGCTTAGTTTGGAAAATTATGTCTATTTTATTTTTGACTAAAGGTGGAATATTAATAATTATTAGGACCGATTGAAGAGTTAAAATTATAAAAATTTGTAATATTTTTGTTATTTTACAAATTAGGGTACAAACTTACATTTTAACTTGGATCTGTGTTTTCATCATTTATGCTTACCTTATCTTTATCTCTAATAGATTAGTTTGAAGGATTAAAAATCGATTTTTTATGATAAGGGCTGGGAGCATACATAAAAGAAAGTTTAGATTTCTTTTGAGGACTTATTTCTAAAACTTTAGAAGATGAAGGGTATAATTTTAATTATATATTTTAAGGATTCGAGTTTTATCCGGCATAGGTTTATATTCTTTTTAAATTATTTCTTCTTGAAAATAAAGGTTACGAAACAAGAGAATTATAAGAATTTTCGTTTTCTTGTCCTTCTTATTATAGCATTTGAACCCTTTTACTTGATGAAATTACAGATAATTTCGATTGGTCTTGCAATGTGAAAGTAAATCCATTCCTTTAAAATATAAAATATTATAAATTAATTTGAATTTTTTAAAAAATGCATGAAAAACTAAATTTTGATAAATAAACATATGGTATAATATAATATAATCATGCGAAATCTAAATTATATATATATAAATATATTACCAGGCTGGCTATAAATACATTAAATGATCAGTAACACCTTTTGTTTGTTTAGAGTCTTTTGAAGAGACATCCATTGAAACTAAATTAACAAATTTTTTAGGAAAATCATTTTTTTAGTCTTATAATTTTTTATCGTAAACTTAAAGATTAATATTTTAAGATATGAAATAGCCTTTAGGGATAGAAATATTTGTTAAGGATTTTTTAAAGAAATCATGTTATAAACATTATTTTGCATCATATCTGTCAGATGGTTTTTAAGCTAGCATATGTTTTATCAGATCTAAAGCTTTTTTAATTAATTTAATTTTATTTGCATAAAAAACTAATTGCAGTGAGCATAATTTATAAATATTTAAATTTTTAATAAATAAATAAAAAATTTTTACCATCTTAATTTTCTATTTAATTATAAAAATAAGGCTAAATGTTACAGCTTCTATTATTTTTCATCGTTTCTTTATCATCTTTACCTTTAAATGGATTTTTTCCCGTTAGTCTATATTATATTTTTATAACTTATTAATATTAAATTTATAAAATAAGTAAGTATTTATAAAGTCAATTATTATTCTAAACTTTTAGCTTTAATTTTCTTATAATATTTTTATTTTCATAGAAATTAATATTATATTAAATTTTAATTATTTTTTATTACAATAGCATAAAAATAACTCCTGCACTAAAAATGTCGGCCTTACAGTCATATGTGCTATATCCCTAACAAAATCTGTATATTTCGGGAGCAACATAACCAGGAGTACCACATTTTTCATATATTGTTCCTATTTCATTGGTGTATGATGCAAGTCCAAAATCTGCTAGAACAATTTCGGAATTAGAATTTTTAGATTTTAATATTATGTTTTAAGGTTTCAAATCACGGTGTATGATATCTATTTAAAAATATTTTTTAAATATGTATATATATATAAAATATCTATGTCTAATATGAAATTATAATATAAAAAAAATTCCATTATTATTCGTCGAATGGTATTTTAATTTTAAAGTAGATAACATTTTTAAATTTAAAAGTTATATATTTTTAATATTTTATTAATATTTTAAATGTAATTATTTAAATAAATATTATGATATTCTAATATGAAATTTTAATTTTTTTTATTTATTATTTAATTTAAGTTAATTAAATTAAACAATACATTAGTAATTTAATTTGATTGGAAATAACCAATTCTAATTTTTTTTTGAAAATTAACAAAATAATTATTTTATTATTAATTTTGATAAATAAAGTAGATTAATTAAAATACGTTGTTATAAAATTACTTTTTGAGTGAATATACTCTAAGGATAAAAGTAAATTTTACATTAAGTCTCTTATCTCATTGAAATCTTTAAATTTTTTTTAGTTTACTAAATTGCTTAATTCTCCTCCCTTGACAAGTTACATAACAATATATACAGTGTATCTTAGAAAATAAATATTTTTATTAGATGTATTGATTTTAAATAATTATTTTTAAAACTAATATTTATTATCAATATAAAAAATATTTTGATTAATACAGTTAATAAAAAATTATTTAAATTTTTGTACTAGTATAAAAATTTTTATTTAAATTTAAAAAGTTATATTAATTATAAATTACTAGCCTTCAAAGCATTCATATATCTTTATTATATTTTTATGATTTAGCTATTATAAAATAAGAATTTCGTTTAGCACTGCTTTCTATAATATTTAAAAAGTAAGTTATTTATTCATATTTATTAATTATATTTTTAAATAATATAAATATTTTTAAAAAGTATATTGGCGAAAAATTACTTTTGATTTATCATTTTTTTATAGTCCTTCTTTTTTAAAAGCTTTTATAGCATATTAAACTTGACTAGTTTAGTGTTCACCTATAAATACCTAAAATTGAAATATTTTTAAAATATATTAAGAATATGTTACTAAACAACATACCAAATTTTTTAAAGATAGAATTTAAATTAAGAAATTAAATGATAAAAATAAAAAAGTATGTTTTACTTAATTTTTAAAAATATATAAATAAATATATATATATATTATACCTTTCCGAAACTTCCTTATCCTAAAGTTTTAACTGATTTATAATATTAGCCAAAATTTAACTGAAAACAACAAGCTCTAAATTATTATTTCCATTTTAGAAATTGGTCTTTATTTTCTGCAATTAATTCACAGGTTTACTTATTCGATCTTAGTTTAATAATAAATTAATTATTAGTGCCATTTATATTTTTTTATTGTTTATTTGGTTCGAAAAATTCGACATAGGTTCTATCTAATACAAGAAATCCTTTCCAATATTTTGACTTAGAAGACTGTAAATTGTTAAAGTTTAATAAAAAATAAAATAATTTAATTACAATCAGTAGATAGCGTAATTAAATATAAGTTTACGAAATTTTATATTATAATTTTTATTTCAAATAGTGAAAAAATTATAATTAAAAATTATAGAAATTAGTGAAAATTATGTTTAGAATTAAAACAGGAAAAAATATGGTTTTAAATAAATATACCAATAAAATCTTTGAAAATATAGAATAAATCAGTTAGGAAACGAAAATTAAAATTAGAAATGTTGAAATTTATTAAACCAATTTAATAAAATTACTATAAATTAGAAATACAAAATGTATACAATTGTTTCTCTATTTAAACTATATACTAAAATTTTTTTTTTAATTTTTTTTTTTTATTTTATATGAATAAAAGAAAAAGAATTCAATTATACTTATATATTTTTTTTAATTTTTTAATTTTTCTAATTTATTTACTTCAGAATAATAAAGAATTTTATTCTATAGTCTATAGAATCTTCTAACATTACTGCCAAGAATTTTAGATTTTTTGACGAAATAATCTTCTATAAATAATTCCGATTACATATTGTATAATTTGGCGTCTGAGCCTAACATAGATTAATTATTTTATATTAAGTTTATATTATTTTTGGGGTTTAGTTTATCTATTGGGATTTTTTTTTTTTAGAAAATGCTTTTTTATTTAGGAAATGCATGATCTTCAAATAAAAGACCTTCTCGCCAAGAATTCGGGTTAATAGTTAAATTTGTAATTTTATGCTTGTTTGCACGAAAAATATTAGCCTGCTGTGCTTTTTAATTGCTCATTTATTTTTAATTTAATATTTTTGAATTGGATGGATATTTATATCTATATTTATTTAGTTTTTATTTTTTTTTTATAGAGCTGTATTGTTTTTTTGTTTTTTTTTTTAATTTTTAAGGTAGTATTTATGATGTGTTTTTTATTAATATTTATTTTTTATAAATTTTAATTTAATAATAGAATCAATATGACAGTATAAGCATGTAAGGACTATATGTGTAAGAGGTCTATAATTTTCAAATTGTAAAAAATAATAATGTTTTCAATTACTTAATCATTTATAAGAAAATTATTCTAAAATTTATATATGCTTATTTTTTTTATATTTAAATTAAAAAATATTAATTTTTAACGAATTTCTTTATGATAAAAATAAATATTGGATAATCATATTTAATTTTCTTAAATCAAAGTCATTTTTTTATAATATATTAAAAAGTAAAAAAATAATTTTGATATTTTGACTTTATCAAGTTAATTATTCAACAAAACTATATTATAAATGAATTAAATTTATGTACATGTTTTACAAGTGATAGGTACCATGAATACTTATAAACTTAAATATTAAGTTTTACATTATCATTTAAAATAAATGAAAATTATACTTAATATAAATATTTTCATGTTTAAGATATTAATTAATATCACTTTTAATAATACATATTTTTTTATAAAGTTAATTTAATTATAATTCTTCAAAATATTGTTGAAATATTCTGCTATAAAATATTAGCGCCTACTATGTATCTAAATTATTTTTAAACTAATCTAATTCTTTTTTCTGATATTTTATATTAATCCAATATATAAAAAAATTAAACTAGTAAAGATTTTCATTTAAATTTTAAAAAATTTTTGTTCTGGATAGGCTAAAAAATAAATTATTTTATTTTTCAACCACAATGCATTTATGAATATATTAATAAATTTACAAAAATTTTTATAAAAATAAAAAATAAATTAAAAATATAGTATCTGTTAATTTTTTACCAACATCTTAATATATAACTTAAAATTATATTTATTGCAATGATTTATAAATCTACCATGAAATTTAAAAGTTAAATATAATGTAATAAAGAAATGAATTATATAATTTTCTACTGAACAATATAAATAGTTATAAATAATAAATGAAGTAAATAAATAAAGAATATATAAAAAAATATGTACAATTTAGTTTGGCAAAAAATTTCATTTTAATTCGTTTTAATTATTTTTTTTTTATTAAATTATTTTCACCAATAAAACCGATATATAAAAATTAAAAATAAAATAAAAATGAGTTTGTATTAACCTAAATCTTAGATTAGTTTAAAAGACATTTCTTAATAAAATTAATCAATAATAAAAATAAATGTTAATCATTAATAGTATTCACATACATCTTTTTAAAATTTACACACAATAAGTTAAACCCCTAAAAATAATACAAAGAAAAGTGGCAAAAAATCTGTATTAAATTTATAAACTTAGCAATAATAATAATTATTATAATAACCAAATAACTTAGGCAGCCACTATATTTAATAAGCAAGTCCTAATAAACTTGTAAGAAATTCAATTTCTATTAACAAGGGTAAATTTTTTTAGCAAGGTCAAAAATCAGATATTTAAAAATAACATAATTTATAGCATCACAGATAAAAGGGAGGTAATAATGGGTAAAATAATTTACACAATAAAAACATGAATAAAAAGGAAATTGGAAATGTAAATACGAATGCGAAAAAAAGTTAATAAATTAAATGGAATTTTACAATAAATAAAGTATAAAATGAAGATAAACTAACAAGGGAACAGATGATAGAAAATTTACTAAATATGAAAAAAAATATGAAAAATGGGAAATTTTTTTATAAAATGAGACCTGGTTCTAGAGCACCTTCACCTGATGAAGTTGATTTTAATAAATTAATTAAAACTGTTAGAAGAAAATCTTGTTATTGCTAAAGATGTGGAAAGGTTTCTAAATACTAAAGGTAAAAAAGAAATTAAAATAAAATCATAAAAAATAATAATTTTAATTATAATTATAAAATAGATATAATGTTGTTTTACTTGAATTTCTTAAAAATTCTAGAATTTAATTATACACGATTTAGCTATTTAATTTATATATAGTTTTATTATTATATTAATTATATTTAGTATTCCAATTTCATAATTTAAAATATTATTTTTATAGAAATATGGAGGCAAAGTATCCAGAAAGTTAAATTTAGCAGTTAATTTTGGATGAAGAACAAAAGGCATATTTAGAATTATAAAGATAAATAAAAAGTTCCTAATTAAAGAAAAAAACATAAAGAATTATCAGGGCTATTGATTGGGCTGCGAGGTTAATGAAAGCTAGTAATTTATAAATAATAAAAACATTTATATCGGATTTATGTTATTAAAAATTTCCTTTAAATATTTTTAAGCCGATGATACTAATTAAGAAAAGTAGTAGGAATTACAGGCATCGTAAATTAAAAAAATTATTTGTTATTTTTAAATAATCTTTATACATGTATTTATAATTATATTTATTAATCTTTAGGTTGAAAAAAAAAGAAAAGAAGTAAAAGTTGTCCAATGCTATGGGTATGTCTATTTCGAAATAAGTTTTACAAAATTTAAGAAGAAAATCTAAGATTTCAGAGGGTTTTAGTAGTAAAAAAATTTTAAAAATATTTAACCTTTATAAAAAATGTATCCCTTTATTTATTAAAATAAATTAATTATATATAAGATATTAATTTGGAAGAATCTAATCCTAGAAAAGGTAGTTTTTGTAGAATGGATTCTAGTGCAAATGGAAAATCAAATAAATTAAAAAATAATATTCTTTCTACTTTAATTAGTAAATAATAATAATAAAGTTATAATTAAGGTCAGAATTTATTTTAAAATCAAACTTATATGCCACCTTCTTATCAGAATACTCTTACAGTAGGAAATATTTAAAATAATGATGAATAAATGTTTTAGATTTCTGAGTTTTCTAATAATAAAGTTTTATAAAAATAACAATCTTTGAAGCCAATTGAAATTCGTAAATAATTACAAATAGTGATACACTTTAATTTTTTCTTTTTTTCGTTTTAATAATTTTAAGTTTTTGAATGCAATTTTCGTTTAAAAATATAAAATAATTTTAAATAATATTGTATTATATAGTTTTAAGTATATTTAATAATTAATATTACATTTTTAGTTGATTATAGCAAAGAAATAACAAATTTAAAAGAAAATTAAAAATCACAAGCTAAAATAAAAATTAATACTAATCTAGACGATAGCGTTGGTTTAGAAAATGAAAATATGACGCAGAGTTTGAAATATTAGGGAAAAAATATTCCTGTAATTTTAAAATAAAATTAACAGAAGTAATAAATGTAAATTATGAATTAATAGAGAGGTTCATTGGATTATATAGAAGATACTTTATAAAGTCCATTATAAAATGAATCTCCAAAATATTATGTTACAAAATATTTCAATTAAACTGCAAATTAAAACCAAAATTAGTTCAACAATTTTTCACATCAGAATTAAAGTTGCGAAAAATCGAAGAATTATACTCCAACTTAGTATTGGAAAAGCTTTAAAACTAAAAATTAAAATAAATCTGCTTAAATTATAAACAATTTAAAATCTGATCGTAAACTTGCAGATAAAGCTTTATAGGAAACTGGAATTAGTATTAAATCAAATTTTACCATATAAAGTGCCTCTGGAACTAGGAAATCTACTTACAGATTAAAAAATTCATATAAACATGATTAGGTATAAAATTTAAAAAAAGGAAAAAATTATAATGATAGCCAAAAATAAAAAGTTACTAAAAATTCATTTTTAGAGTATATCCGTACTGGATCTGAATCTAAACAAAGAATATGTATGAAAAATTTTAAAATTAAAAAATTAAAAAATTAATTATATATATTTTACTTAAATTAAATATTTTTAAATTTAATTAGATAAAAATTATAAAAATTTACTTTCAAATGGAAGGTAAACGTCTGGGGATCAAGTAAGACAGCATTATTATGTTGGTAATAAAAATAGTAATACAACAACTTCTTTTTATATTAAGAGTCCTACCTCAAGTAAAAGAGAAAATAATAAATATATAAATATATATATATGTTCGTTAAATTTTTTTTTAAATCTTTTTAAAAAATAAATAGGAGTTTCGACATCTGAGGATAGAGGTAATGATAAGTTTATAAATTTATAAAATTAAAGTAATGGGATACATTAATAAAAAGGTAAAAAAAATGGCGTTTAAGATATATAAAATTTTTCTTCTTAAGCTAAGTATAGAATTAATAACTAAAATAATGGGAATTTATAAGAAAATAGTAATAAATTATATTAAAAATTAGATATTTAAGAATATGAAATCAAACAAAGATAAAAATTTATAAAGTAATTATTGAATAAAAAGAAAAGTATAAGTAATTCAAAACCTAATAAATTTTAATTATAAAATTGAACAGTATTATTTTTTTATATTTAAATCATATACCAAAATAAACTATTTGAATATTATGTTTAATACTATATATTTTTCAATTAATAAATTATAGTCAATATATTAAATTATTAAAAGATAAAGTTTTATTCAATTTATATAAAATATATAAAAGGTAAAATTATAGAAAATAGAAATAGTATGATTATTTTAAAATTAAAAAAATAACATATCAATTTTTATTTATGGTGGTTTTATTTTTGCATAGATATACTGAATTTAATCTATTAATTATAATAATATAATAAATTTTTATTATCATATATTATTATTATCTATTAAAAAATTGAGAAATTAAAAAAGCATAGAAAAATAATAAAATATCAATATTTTAATAACAATAGCAAACTAAGATCATAAAAAATAAAAAATACTTGTAATAGTATAATTGAATTATTGTAAACAAGTAAAATTAATTATGAGGATGAATAAACAATATTAATAAGATTGGATTTTAAATTAAAAAAATTTAAAATTTAAAATAAATTAAATGAATACAATTATCTCTATAATTTTAGTATTTTTATTAGAATCAGTATATGCAAATCCACAATTAATTTAATTTCACTGGAAAGGAGAAACTACAGAAAATTCTATAAGCATAAAAATATTACCTAATTTTTATGTTTAGGATACTTTTTATATGTATATTTATTATAGCAATATTACAGATTAAAATTTGGACTAATTTTTATTAGACAATAGTACATTTTATAATGATATATTTGTATATTAAATAAATCCAGAGTTTTATGAAGGAATTAATTAGTAAAGTATTTAATAGATAAATGTAAAAGGTTTAAATGCAATTACATAATACGATTATTTTTTTAGCAATGATAATAAAATAATTTAAAATAAAAAGAAATAGTTTATGCATATTTTAAATTTAAAGATAATGGTTTCTAATAAAAATATGTATTATTTTAGTTTTAAAACTTTTCCTTAGAAATTTTAATTCAAAACATTTAAATTTGGTATGGCTAGTTGTGCAAAAACTTCATCAGACAGCAAAATTTTTACTAAAATTTTGGAATAGGATTTAGATTTTTTTATTTAAATGGGAGATTTACATTATATGGATATAGCTGAAAACAAAGTTGAGTTATTTTACGAAGGATATTCAAGAGTAATTAATATAAATGTGAAGATAATAGATTAATTTATTTAAAATAAAATAATAAAAAATAAATAATAAAATTTAGATTCATATTTAAATATTTTATATATAATATAATATATTTTCTTAAGGTTTTCAATTCCTCTAGACAAAAGTAGCTATACAGTTCAATTCCTATAGTTTACACTTACGACGACCACGATTTCGGCGAAAATGATTCAGATTCCTTTAATATAGCAAAACCGGCAGCTTTGGAGGCTTATAACGAATGGGTCCCACATTATTAAATACCAGAAAATGGTATATATTAATATTTTATATATGGATAAAGTATAATAATAATGTTAGACGTAAGAACTTTTCGAAATAAAGAAAAAATGCTCGGAAATGACTAGATGAAATGGGTGTAGTAATTGTTGGAAGATTCTAGTATTATGAGTTAAATTAGTAATATTTTTTTGGTTTAGGGAGTGCATTGGTTGGAAGACGATTGGGATATTTATGATGAGGAAAGAAAGGATATTTCAGTATTGTTGTAGAAATATTAAAAATAAAATAAATAGGTATTTAGTATTGGAGGTAAATATATTTTGTTTTATATTATATAAATTGTTTTTTTTAATTGTGTTTTCATTTTAATCAATTTTTTATTTTTAAATTATTATTTAAATATTTGTGTATTTTATTTTTTTAATTTTTAGTTAAAATAAATTTCTAATTTTTTATAAAAATATAGGAGATGCTCATATGACTGGATTTGATAATGGTTATAATAATCCACTAGGTGATTATCATATATTAGTATCTGGACCTATGGATAAAGCAAATAGTTGTAAAGGAGGTGAGTTCATATATGGTCCCTATATGGAATAAAATTAATTTACGACAATTTAAGTTTAAGAAAATAATTGTATAGAAATAAAAAGCTTTAATACAGAATAAACATATTTTGTATACAATACTTGTAATAAAAAAGATCAGCAATTTAAAATTTCAAACGGTTGCCCAGGTATCGATTTTAGTATTTATTTAAAAGCAATATTGATTTTAGGAGGATATTTTTTGATATGGTTAATATTTTTAGTGATTTTTTATTTTAGCGAAAGAAAAATTAAAAAATAGTAAAATGTTCTTAATCCTTTATAATAAAGACAAGGTTCTAATCAAGAACTTAAATAGTCTGATTGTGATGCAAAAGAGTTAATTAATTAAAAAATTGATAAACTAAATAATAATTCTGATTAAATTCATGAAAATATATAGAATAATGAAATTGAAAATAATTTTACACAAAATAATGATAAAAAAATAAATAGTTTAGATACATAAGCTTTTGAAACGATGTCTAGTAAAAAAAAATATTTTGGAAATATTAATAATTAAGTGAAGGACAAAGGTGGAAAAAAATTATAAAGCAATGCAATCATTGATAACGAACAGAGCAATGATAGTTAAAAATAATAATAATAATTAAATAATGAAAATGAAAAAAAAGACACTGTAATAAATAAAAAAAAATCAATATATAATGAGGATATAAAAAAGAGTTTAAACACATAATAATCTAATTTGGATGAATTTTCTGAAAAAAATAAAAACACAGTTTTATTTCATAAAAATTATCATACATTGGCCTCAAAAATATAATAGGATCTTAAAAATAGTTAACTTTTATTGATAAATTCTGAGTATAATAGTGACGAAAAAAAAGTTCACGATTTATTAAGATCTTAATCTTCTTCAGGTTAAATAGATTATAAAGATATAAAAGAATTTTAAATTCAAAAAGTTCATTAAACAGATTAAAAATAATTTTTAAATATGAGTGCAAAAAGTCTTTCTCATTTTGATTTTTCAAGTTAAAATAACAGTAATTTTTTTCATAATTTAAATAATAACCATTAAACTTAACATTAAGGATTTTTAAATGAACATTATCTTAAATATAATTTAGATAAAGATTACTTAAAATTTAATTCATCTACAAATTCTAGTAAAGAATAAATTAATTTATAGATAAATAAATTTAAAGCTGATTTATCTAATAAAGGTAATATTATATAAAAAAACATAATATAATAAAATAAAATAATTTTTTTAATGATTTTTCTATATTAAATTAAGAATTATAAACACCAGAATTGAATATAATTAGAAATGACAGTATTTAGTCAGATTTAAAAAATAATAGTAGTTAAATTTGCCTAGATTAATAAAATTAAAATATAGAATTTTAAATTTTTAAATAAATAAGTAATGGTAAATCTAGTAGCGATAATAAAAGTAGCTTTTATTAATAAAAATAAAATAAGGATATTTAATAAAATAATGAAAATTGATGAATGCTTCAAATTTCCTGTTTTTATATAAAAAATCTTATAAGAGAATATGTCTCTAAGTAATTTATAATATTGTCTAAAAAAAATAAAAAAAAATATATAATTTAAAAATAATACATCTATATTATAATAAAATATTATATACTTATAATTTAAACAATTTATTACATTTTATATATCTTTATTTAATTTTTTAAATATAATATAATACTATATATTGTTGGTTTTTTATAAATATAAATATTATATATTAATTATATTAATTCTGAATAATTATTAATGTATATATTCATTTTTTCTATTTTTTTTTTGTTTTTTGTAAATAATATCATAATTATGGAAAATCAGGATTAATTATTATAGAATAACAAGAAGTGAGTAAATTATATAATTAAAGTTCATTGTCAGCTCCTTCATTAAGTGCTCTATCTGTATTAGCTATTTTTTCTAAAATTCTTGCCTTTTTAACCTCATTAATTATAGAACTATCAACAAAAACAATTGTTTCAGCTAATTGAGAAATAATTTGTTCAGGGGAATATCCTAATTGTAAAATATTAGTTTTTTCTTTTTATATTTCCTAAATACCTCCCTATACTATTATTTAAATTATTTTGTCAATTATGTCTTGAGGAATTGTCTTAAAATAAAAATAAAATAAGCTATAAATTCAAAAAATTTAAATAAAATAAAATAATTATGTGTAATTTGTATTATTTTATTCTGTTTAATTATCTTTATTTATTACCCCTGATATGTCTGATATTATGTCTTCGTTTATTTATTTTTAATATAATTAAGAGGCACTTTATAAGTAATTTACTGATTTTCTTAAATCTCCTCCTGAGATGTCAATTAAAGAATATAATGCCTAAAATAATTTAAAATATTAATCAATATTTTATTAAAAAAAATATTATAATATATTTTATATTTTATTATCATATTAATTTTCATACCTTATCTGTGTAGATTAATTATTCATAGTCAGAAATTAATTTCAATTTATTGTATTATGCATCTATTGAAATAGGTTTAAATCTAAACTTAATACATCTTGAGGCCAAAGGTTCTATGATTCTATTTTTTTTTATTATTATAATATATATTATATTTTGACTTTAAAAATACAAATTTTTGAAATATATTGCATTAAAATTAAAAAGTTTTTATTAAAGTATTTTAGTAATTTTTATATAGTTTATTTTACTTTGTTATATAATTGCAAATGATACAAAATCTGGTTGATTTACTATTATCTTCAATAATTCTTCTTAAAGCAGATTAAGCATCAGTTGTCATAGAATCAGCCTCATCCAAAATAATTATTTTATAATTTGGGCATTTATAATTACTAATGGATAATTAATATATTTAAATTTTTAATATCTTATTATGTTTATAACAATTGTTTAAAATTTTTGCTTAAAAAAGTAATTTAATGAAACATTTAATATAAATTACGGATCAGTATTTTTAACTACAGTTGTTTATGCGAATTTTTTAATTTTTTCTCTAACTACTTAAATTCCTCTATCATCTGAAGCATTTAACTCAAGTATTCTTTTTCTGTAAAAATCAGGCCCATATAATTATTTTGCTAAAGCTAAAATACTCGAAGTTTTACCAGTTCCTGGAGGTCCATGTAATAATAAATGAGGCATCTTTAAAAATTAAAAAAAATATTTTCATACATAATTTAAAAAAATAATTAACAAAAAAAATAGCTTTATTTTAAATATATATTATAAAATTATGAAGTTTCGATTTTATGTATACAAAATTGTATATAGATAATAAATATTCATTTTAATTAAATTATTTATATTTTTTACAGATCCTGTTTCTAATATTCCTCTTAAAGATGAAGTTATATCGTCTTAAAAACTAATATCTGTTATTTTTTATGGTCGACTTAATAAAAATAAATTGATATAATTAATATTTTACTATTTTATTAACTTATTAGTTATAAAATTAAAATTAATTAAATAGTTTATATTTTAAGTTTTTACTATTTTTCAACCCATGGTAATAAAACTGATGACCTGTGAATTTAATCTTCAGTTTCCATTTTTTTTTGCTAAGGTTTTTTTTACAAGAAATTTTGAATATTTTACATGATTGACTTTTATTGTTTAAATTTGGATATATATTATATTTTCTATAAATACGATATGATTTTTGGTAGAATTTGAATATTTTTATTTTTTATTTATTTATTTTATTTACAATATAGTATATAATTTTATTTTGAATACAATATTAGATTATTAAAATTTGATTGAAAAATTTATTAAATTTTTGCGGGAGAATTAGATAGAGGGGATTTAAATAGATTTCAAATAATACTATGAAATAAAGAATTAATAAAAATTATCATAATTATATAAATGGTTTAACCAAAATATAAATAATAATAATTTTTATATTCTAAATATTATTTAATCAAATAAATATTATTTTAATTTTTGGTATATCATTCCATGATAAATTCGACAAAATATTAGGGTTTATGGAAATTAGGAGGAGAAACTAAGGTAGGATTATAAGCGTAATAATAACAATTTTAAGTACCTGAACATTTTTCACCAGAAGTTAAATCTAATAAATAAAAATTATACATATTATTTTTAATTAAAAAGAAATTTTTTAAATTTTATTTTTTCTTTAATTAATTGATTTACCGATTCTATAGAAATTTCCTTTAACTGATAAAGTTTCTCTTTTTTTATAATTTTCGTCCAAAATTAATGAAAAAGGAACAGAAACCTATAAAAGCCATTGGTTATTTTATTCTTATATTTAAGTATTTATTATAACCCCAGAAGTGTCACAAGGTATATCAGTACCAGTAAATTTGGTTCCGTCATTAATAATTTGGTTCAAAAACATGGTTCCATAAGGATTAAACTCGAATTCTTTGTAACTAAAAAAATAAATTTATTTAAATAAATTATAAATTAGCTAATAAATTTTAAATTTTAATTTATTTATTTATTGTTTTTATTTGCTATGAATTTTAAGAAATATTAGGTTTATAATAAATTAATATAATTAAGAAATAAATTTTAATATACAACTTATTTAGAATAATTATATTATTTTATTATATTATCAAAAATATATAATTTTTGATTTATATTATATATTAAAATTTTCTATATACTTACTATTTTTCAGCTTGGTTTTCTGGATCGCCTAGGAAAAATTCGTTAACATCTTAAGTAAAAAGTGGATCATTACATTTGAACTAAGTACTATGTATGTAAAAATCTTCGTTTATAAAAGATATTTAAAAATATTTTTCATTATGACAAAGAGAAAGTTAAGTTTAAGTTTAATTGATTTCACCATTAGTAGTTTAATGTAAATTATTAAAATCAATTGTGCCTTTAGAACATTTGGGCACTATTACTTTTTAATTATTATCAATATTTTAGATATTGCTTTAATTATCTTCGTTTAAAAAAACGTATTGTTGGGAAACTAAAAGCAGAATTGCTATGAAAATTATTTTTTTTACCATATTTTTTATTTATTTAATTTTATTTTTTTACTAAATTATTTTAATTGTTTAATTATGTTGATATATAGTTAATAATTTTAAAATATTTATAATATTTACTATACTAGGGTTTTTTTACTCAAAAAGAATTTGAGATAAAAAAATTTAAATAAGAATTAATTTAGTCAAAATTAATTAAGTAATTAGAATTATTACTAATTAGATTGAAATATAATTAAATAAATTTATATATAAAATTAATTATTTAATTTTCAAAATATAAAATACAATATTTAAGTTTAAACTTAAATTTTATTTATCAATTAATTATGGAATTTATTTTACTTTATAATTCTTAGCTAACTTTATGATTACTTTCCTAAAAAATTTAAATTTATTTCGATATTAATTAATTAGAATTTATGACATATTTATTTAAATTTTTTACCTAAAATTTGGCATTAATTTATTATATAGGTTCTATTATCTGGTTAATAAAAGTTTTGTTGTTTATTACTTTTTCCGGTATAGAAACTAAAAACTATAAAACATAAAAATAATGTTAATAATTTAATAGCTTTTATTTTATATTTTTTTAATTAATTAAATAATTTATATAATAAAAATAATTTTTACTTTATAGAGATATTATTATTAGTAATCTAAATCCAAGCTTTATAAAGCAGGTATAACTTTATTTTTAAGAATTTTTCTCAAATTATTATCTAAAACATTTGAAAGTGGAATCAATTATGATAATTACCAAATATTATTGTATAACTTGAGATTTTTATTAATATTTCTTTGCCAAAATTCAGTTTTTGATTTATCAAGTTCTAAATTTAAACATAAAGGTAAATATTTGTTAATACTAGTAAGAATATTTTATAGTATGTCAGTTATTTTTTAGAGAGAACTTTAAGTTTTTGTGGTAAATTCAGGATTTTTGTAGCAAATATCTATATAAAAATTTATAGATTCTATCAGTTTTTTGGTTTGTTTAGAGGAAAAAGGATAATATAAATGATCTATTATATTTATAATTTTTTGATAAATATGGCTTTCTATTATTTTTTTGCAAACTTTAAATTCTTTTTGACCTATCAATTATTCGATGACCGAAATTTATTTAAAATCTTAGATATCATAATATTAAAGTTCATGAGCTGCATAACCTAAGGGATCATAGCTAAAAATTAATTAAAAATATATATATTTCTATATTGTATACTCAATTTTTTTATAATTTTTAAATATTAATATTTATACCCAATTATATCGCCTCCACATATAGCATCAATTGCCTCCCAGTAGATTAATTGATAGTCTTCAAGTGCCTTTAATATATAATAATAATAAATAAATAAAATATTTTATATAATAATTATTTATATTTTTAAGTGACAAAATTTCTCATTTACATAAAAAATAAATATCGATATAAATATTAATAAAAAAGTTATTTACATCTTGGTTTTGTTCGTTATTATCGGTACTTATATTTTTAGTTTGTTTTTTTATAGTAGAAAGTTTTTTTGCCATTTCTAGAATTTGCTCAAAATCTATGTATTCATCAGATACGTTTTAAAAAATTTCGAGAGCTGCTGTAAAATAAGCAACTTTTAAATCTCCAAAATGTCTTTATCTGTTAGAAATTTCTTTTTTATCTTGATTTTAATCTTATTGTAGTTTTTCTTCATTTTCTTCATTTTTTTCTATTTCTATATTATTTGATTTTTTATCAATTTACTCATTTTAATTTTCGTAATTTTTAAGGTAATTTTGGGTATCAAAATCTTCTTCATCTATGTCAAAACCAGAGGAATCTGAAGATAAGCCATCATCATAATCATTTTAATTATCAGAATTTTATTAAGACTATTATTTTTGCTAAAATTTCTTTATTTTTTTGTTTTCAATATAATTTCGGTAATTTATTCTTTTATTGATATTTATCATTTAGTGAGATAGGCTGGAATTTTCATTTATTATTTCATCAATATCTTATAATTATAAGATAATTATTTTCAAATTTATGAATTTTTAAATATTTAAATTTTTATGTTATTTTAATTATATAATAATTTTTTGGAAATAAATATTACTTATAGGTGTTCCTTTGTATTTTTCGAGATTTTCATTGAAATTTTAAATATATAATTGGTATTTAAAGTTGTGGAATTCTGAGTCTAATTTTTTAGACTAAAAAATTGCATTTTCTACTTCATATTATTTCTCCTCTAACATATCTTCAAATTGACTCCAATATTCATAAATTTCTTCTATTTCGAAAAACTATTTCTCTTTTTCTTCAAATTATTCTTTCCAATTTTATATCATGTTTGTAGAAGATTTGTTTTGATCTTCATTCTAATTTTTTAAAAATAAAATAAAAATATTAAATTTTTTTCATCCAATTTTGAATAATATTTTATATATACTTTTAATAATTTTTGCTGAGATTTAAGTGCTATTTATTTGTAATTTTATAAATTAGTCTCTATTAAATGAATCGTGTCTTCAATAGAAATGTTTTCAAGAGTGTACAATTTGTGTTTATCTTTTAATTATTTATATTTTTCTCCCTTTCTATCAAAATTTTGGTTGTAATTTCCTTATTTTTTTTAAGTAATAATTAATGTTTAAAAAAAAGAATTAATAATAAATTATTTACAAATTAATATATATTATTTATACATTAACACTATTTTTGTTTACCTTTTTTAATAGCATTTTAAAGAATTTATCCTTCTAAGTCTCTAAATTCTTCATCTGAATAATCATCTTAATTATCAAATATTTGTTACTATTATTTAAAATCATTTTTCAGTTCTCCAACCATTGCAAATCTTTTTTAATCCAAATCATCGATCATATTATTATTGATTTTATTCACAGAAATGAATTCTATTTTTATTAAAAATAAAAATAAATAGAAATTTAGTATATATAATCACAAAAAGATAATAATAAATTTTATATAATAAAAGTAAATTATCAAAATAGCAAAAATTAAGTATAAAGATAACTTTATTATATAATAATATTTTTTTATATTTTTTACCTTATTCTTATCTTTTTTATTCTCTAATTTTTCTTGAATTTTCTGCCTGTAATTTTTGATACATATCATCATCTGAGTTAAATTCTTCTTCAAGTTCCATTTAAATTTTATTAAGAATTTCTTTTTTGTTTTACTAATTTTTGTTTTAGCTTTCTTTTGTCGAATTAATCTAACTATAGTTAATTTCTTGTTATAAATTTTCTTAAATTTAATTATTTTATTAGTCTTCTTAATCATGTTTTAAATTATTTTAGTTTATTTTATTAATTCCATTTTCTCTTTGTTCTTCATTTTCCACTTCAATTTCGCTATTTTCACTGCTTTATTTTTATTCATCAAGGTTTATTTCTTCTTATAATTATTGCCATTTTTCAAATTTTTCTTATTGTTCTTATTTTTTTCTTTCGATAGCTTCTTTGGCTTTTATATTTTGTTCTTAGTTTTCCTCTTTTAATAATATATAAATAATGATAAAAAATAGTTTTATAAATAATAAGTATTATTCTTGTTTTTCTAAATTTATTTTACATTTTAACTATTCTAAATAATTAGGTTTCTTAGGTTAATTTTCAGATTCCTTAACTTAATTCATTATAATTGCTAAATTAGAAAAATTTGCTTACATATTTCCTTGACCCTGGATATAAATATAAATATTTTAATTTCTTTGTATTGTATAATATAAAAGCCCGAAACTGGCTTCTATTTTAGCTAAATTATATATAAATAATATAAAATAATTAAACATTTATTTTTAGAATATTATAATACAAGTAATCAATTATTTATTTTATAGACACTTATTTTAATAATTATTTTATATATTAATTTTTGATTAATTTAATAAAAAATATATTCTAAATATGAATATATTTTTACAAATTTATGTTTAGTATCTTCTTCTTATTCCATTTCAATTTCTTCTTGTAAATGACTATTATTGGGCATTATTTTTTTTTTATTTTTGGGTTTTCTGATTATATTTTACGAGTTTTAATTTTTTGTTTATTGTTCTTAAAAATTATTTTCGTGGTTTCCATTATTGTGAATTTAATTTTAAGATACTTCGTTATTTATTTGATCATTTTCGCTTGTTTAGACGTTAGATGGTTCTTCATCGTCTTAAAATTCTAATTTGTTTTTGTTTTTTTTAGCTTTTTTTTTGAACATTTTTGAATTTTTTTAGGGAGGTATATTTTTTTTTTTTATTGTGAGTATTTTTGTTTTTTTAGAAAATTTAATTATATGTTTAGAAAAATAAATAAATAATTAATTAGATTATGGATTATATTTTGTGTTTTTAAATGAAATTATTATTTTTTTTATTGATTTATGGTGAAGAGAAATTTATATTATGTGGTTGTTAATTTTGGGTGTATGAACTTTTTCAATTATATATATAAATATATAATTTTATATAGATATTATTATATTTATCAATAAAATTAACTAAAAATATTTAAAAATATAATAAATTATTTTTTCATTTTATAAATCATTTTCTTCTTTTCAAATTTTTTTATTTATATATGAGAGTAAGTATCTATTTTAAAATTATAAAATTAATTTAATATACAATATTGTTTTAATTTTTTATATTATAAAAATAATATCAGCTATCTAAAGTTATCATCAATTTGGTTTATGCCAGGGATAACTGTTAAAAATGGTTTTCATCAGGTGATGTTTATATTTTTATATTTAATATATTTTTATTTTATTTACCATTATATAGGTCTTATAATTCTTTTTCTAATTCCCACAATTTTTTCACTTGTTATTTTGCTAGAAATCATTCCTTGATAAAATTATGAAATATTAATATAATATTATTATTTTTTATAAATGAATTATATTATTATTAATATTTATATATATATAATGTCAGCTATCTAATGTTATCATCAATTTGGTTTATGCCAGGGATAACTGTTAAAAATGGTTTTCATCAGGTGAAATTTAAATTCGTAATGATTAGTTTATTTTTTATATTTTTTAGTACCTTATTTTTATTTTTTTTCGGAAACTTTAGGTATAATAGTTATTGGTAGAATAAACAAATATATTTTTATTATGTTCATCAATCATTCATCACGTGATCAGTCTTAATATTCTCTATTTAAAATAAATGTATAAATATTTAATATTATATATCTAATATAATTATTATTATTATAATAATAATAAATAATAAATCAGTGAGCGGTTTAGTGTCATTTTGTGAAATCTAACTGACATGCAAATCAAGCATCATATTAATTATTTATTATAAATATATATATATTAAAATATTTATATATATGTTTAAGTTTATTACTCATTCTGAAACTGTTTTCAGTAAAGCTAGCTGATTTCGAATCATTTAAAACTATAGATAACTTATTTTTAAAAGGCAATTAATGTTGTACTCATAGATTTGTTAGTTATATTTATAAATTTTTAATATTTTTTAATTATTTTTTTTATTAATTTTATTTTTTGTTTTTTTATTAGTAAATTTAATTTAACAAATTTATTAATTTGTACAAAAAGATAGTAAAATTTATAGAAAATTAATAGTTAATTTAATTAAATAAACTATTCAATTTTGATTTTAAATTATATTATATTATAGTTTAATTTAATTTATTAAAGATAAAGTAATTTATTTATTTATTAAATAAATATAAATATATTAATTAAAAATTTGTTTTTAAATTTTTAAAAGTTGAACAAAAAATAAATTATTTAAATAAGTATGATTTTTTTCACTAATTTTATTAATTTAGTTAGTTATTTTTTTATAATCAGATATAATGGTCTTTTTTGCCTTTCTTTTCTTTTTTTAAATTAATTTTTTGAACTTGATCTATACCTAAATAAGAATCTGAAATTAGGAAAACTGTTAAATATGGATTTTCTTCGAAATCCTCTGGTAATTCAATTTAGAATTTTTTAGTTACATTTTTATCGAAATAAACTTTTTTGAGTCCCAAAACTTTATCATCTTTTTCATTTCCTACTATTACCCACCAACTTGCATCCTTAAATAAATAAAATTTTAATTCTAATTTTTTATATAAATTTTATCATTAAAAAAGTAAAACAATTAAATTAAAAAAGCAGACAATTTTTATTATAAAATTATATCAGATATAAAAAAAAATATTTTAGATAGATAATTTTTATTTTACTTTAATTTTGGAAGTGGTTTGGACTTGAACTCTTAATTATTCATTGAAATTTTCTCTGAATAAATTTACAGATAAACTAGCTTCTTCGCCTTCTTTTAGAGGCAGGTCTTTTTCTACTTCTTACATTTCATCTGAGTCAAAAGGCTTTATATTAGTTTTCATTGTTATATTAGGAATAGTTTTTACGGCTGAAATAATTTATTATTTTTTCTGTTCGTTAAGTTCAGGTAATTTTTTGTTCAAAGTGTTCATTAATCTTCCTGTTTAAGATTAATAAAATAATTAATAAAATATTTAAAATATTTATAAAATTTAATTTATTTTTATTTAAAATTCGGTTAAAATGGTTTTGTTTACCTCTAGCCTAAAGTTCTGCAAGTTCGCATAAGTAAAAGAATCCCAATTTTTAAAGATTTTTTCCTTCCAAATAGGGGATATTTACCAAAGCAGACTGGTCGAACCAAACACCTTACATAATCATTTACATTAAAAGCATTAAATTTAACACAGTTTACAAATATTATTTTTCGGCGGCCAAATCTATTAAACAGTGGATAATTCTAATTGTAGAGTCCAACACCAATTTTGTGTCAGTTAAATAATCTCTAATTGGTAAGGGTAGTCTAAATAAGTGGGCTTAGAAAAGTAGGTAAGTTTTTTCGTGGGGACTGTCCATTGCCTTTTTATTACATTTCAGAGGACAGAGTGTACTTAACTCTTCATTTAAGTTGTCTTCGTTGTGTCTGACTGGGACCTGGAAATAAGGAAATTAATAAAGTTAATATAAAATAAAAAAAAAATTAAAAAAAAAATATTAAAATAAAATTTAATTATCAAAGATAAAATTAAAATATTAAAAATAAAATAAAATTGAAATTTTAATAATTAAATTAAATTATCTAAAATTATCAAAATATAAAAAATAAAATAAAAAAATAAAATTAAAAATTAAAAATTGTATATTATTACAAAAAAAAAAAAATCTAATAAAATCCAACTTAAAAAAATAACTAAATTTATTAATTTACTGCTTAGAATTCTTCAGCATAGGCAATTACTCTAATTAGGTCAGGGATAGAGATATCATTGGTTATTTTTTGGCTGAAATAGTACATACTTTCATGTTTAATATAGTACAAAGCGCCCAAGCCTCCCAAAAAAGTGGGTTCCAATTTATACTAATCTTCTTCATCAACAGTGATAACAGCATGTTCTTTCAATTTATTAATAGTTTTATCGACTAATTCTACAAGGAATTTTTTGACAGTTTCCGGCTCCGCATTTTCCATGCCGTAAAAAGAGGGGTTTTTCAGAAGTCTTCTGAAGAAATAGGTCCAAGTAATCCAGTCCAAACACTGTTATTTGTTACTTATTGTGCCGTTTGCAATTTCTGCGTTTATGTGGTCGTGCAACTGGCCGAGCAGGGCGGACTCAATTGGAAAAGGGTCGTTTAAATATTGTCTGTAAAAATTTTTTTTTGTTTGTTCTACGTAGACGCAGGCGATTCCCTTGTCGTCGAATTGAGGTCTACCAGCTCTTCCTATCATTTGTAAAATGTCTGTTACGGGCATGTCTACGTACCTTTTGCTTTTGGGGTCGAAAAATTCAGTTCCTTTTACTATTACTAAACGGGCGGGCAGATTGACGCCCCAGGCTAGGGTCGAGGTGGCCACTAAAACCTGGATTTTTTGCTTTAAAAATAGGTCTTCTACTATTTTTCGGTCGCTTGCTGAGAGACCGGCATGGTGCATTCCGATACCTAAAAAAAAAAGAAATAAAATATTTAATTTTTTAATATTTAAAATTCATTTTTATTTTTTACCAAATGTCAAGGTTTAGATTAAATATTCGTCTTAAACTTGAGAAATGTAAAGGTCTAATTCTTCTTGTTAGCATTTTACGTATCTTGAACTTTCACCTCCTGTTTCTTACATGGCGAAAGAAATTAGGTCCAAAGCAGTTAACCTGGTTTGTCTTCTAGAAGAAACAAAAATAATAACGGGTTTATCATCAGAATGTTTTTTAATGGCGTTAAAGGCGGGTTTATTCATGGTTCCCATTCTGGGACAATAAGCTTTTTCACTAAATCCGTCGAAATATATGGTAATTGGTACAGGTCTGATGTGAGGTCGGAAATTGAAGAAAAAGAATTTGGGTACTCCGAACCATTCAGCGACCTAAGAAAATATAAAATATAAAATATATATTTTTATTTTTTAAATTTATACTTTTATTAAAAATAATGTTTTACGTCTGTTCCGTTGGCCATGGCAGTAGAAAGTCCTAACATTCTGCATTTTTTACCAGTTCTTGAAGCGATTAAGTTCATTCTAGACACAATTACTTCAATTACCGGTCCTCTATCTTATCCTAAAAGATGAATTTCATCAAAAATTAAAAGACTTACTTACTAAGTATAGGCTCTGTTGTTCCAGTTTCTGGAAATACCGTCCCATTTTTCAGGGGTAGTAATCAAAACGTCAGCAGACAATAAACTCTTCAAATTCTAAAATAAAGGAAGAAATTAATAATTTTAATAAATCACAAGAAAACAAAAAAAATTGATTAAAAAGTAAGTTTATTAAAAGTTAATATTAAATAAAAAATGTAATTTTATTTTAGTTTATATTTAATAAAAAATGCAATTTTATTAAAGTTTATATTTAATAAAAAATGATATTGTATAAAATTTAAAATTAAATTAAAGTTAAATTATTTAGTAAAAGGTGTAATTAGTATAAATATCAAGGCTATTATAATTTTTTATTAAATTAAATTTAAATAAATTAGTAATTTAATAATTAAAAAAATAAAATGATTTTTAAATTTTTAAACAATAAAAACTTAAAAAATAATAAATTAATGAATTAATTATTTATATTACGGGGGTATAATCTCCAGTTAATTCAAGTACATACTTTCCAAGGGGTCTAAACTTCGAGTCCCAATCTGAAAGTCTTTCCTTAGCGATGGCCTTCATAGGGGCGACATAGACAACTTTGGTGGCGGGGTAATTTTTGAAGGCCCTGAGGACGGCAAATTCGGCCATCATAGTTTTTCCGGAGCCCGTGGGCGATCCAATAAGCACGTTTTCGTTCGAGTGGAAAAGGGCGTGGAAAACCTGGGACTGGTTCGCGTTTAGGTACTTGATTTTGTACAGCGAAGAAAAGGCTGGGTCGTCGAAAACCGAAATTGGCAGCGGGTTCAGGTCCAGCAGCTCTGTGAAGTCCATTCTTTCCCCTTTTATGTAAATGTCTTGTAGTTCTATGCAGGTAGTGTATTCTGGGTCCACGATCCAGTTGTTAGAACTTATGCTTAGTCTGTAGTAGGCCGTGTTTGCGTCTCTGAAGGGCAGGAAAAATGAAAGTTCGATTGTTGATTTGTGGTACTGTTGTTTGGCGGTCACTGTGAAAGTGTCTTTGTAGAGGATTTCTTCTTCGTTGTCTACCATCAGCCAGAAAATCTCTTTACTTGAGTGCCATCTGATGTTGATAAATGTTTAATTTAAATATAAATATATATGTTTAAAATTAATTGCTAAAATTATTCAAGTTAAATGACTTTAGATTAAAAATTTTAACTTTAATATTAATTTAATAAATTATGGTTATTTTAATATTTCTTATTTTTATATTACCTTCCACTATAATTCCATTTTGGAGTAATTTATACATCCATTTGCAAAACTGTTTAGGCTACAGGTTTAATTTTATATTCTACTTCAACTTCAGGCAAATAATAAGCAAACTTTTTCACAACATTAGCGACCACTTTTTTAACATTTAAAGAGTAAGACAATTCATCAGCTCCCCTAAAAAATAAAATGTATAAAAAATAAATTCTTAAGTAAATTTAAATACATTTTTTTTTAAAATTAATTCTTAAGTAAATTTAAATATTTTTCTTTTTAAAAATTAATTCTAAAGTAAATTTAAATAAATTTTCTTTTTAATTACATTTCTTTAATATCTTGGATACAAAGTTCTCTATCTTCAATTTTTCTAACAAGTTCGTGATGTAAAAAGCCTTCTTTATTTTCTTTTCTAAGTTTCATGGCATTAAATCCTTGGAAATTTTCCCTACAAAACTGTCTCAAGGGACTTTCTCCCATGGCCATTCTATTTTCAAGTAATTTGCACCACCTAAGCAGAATTTCCGTGTTAAAGGCCATATTTTTCATCATAACCAAATCCAGTAAGCATCTCAAAAGTCTAGCTGCATTTTAAATGACGAATTAAGTGTCCGAAACCAGGGAAAAATTGTCGTATCTTTAAAGTCTTGATAAATATCCGCTTAATAAAGCCAAAATTTTATCCGGAGTTTCTATTATCATTTCGTTTACCATCAAATTCTTGTTGTGAGACTCTTTTTGCTATGTCACAAACAGGTCCAATGTTTCTTCTAAAATCCTGTTATTTTTATTATAAATTATAATTATATTCTCAATATTTAATAAATTTTATATAAATATATTTTAATATTTAATTTTTTAGATTGTAAAATTATTAATTTTAAAAATTAGATTATAAAATTAAGATTTTATAATTTAGAATTTAAGATGAATCTAAAAATTTTTTAAAATAAGCTTTATGTGTTAAAAACCAAGTAAATTAAATTAATTAAATTAAAGTAAATTAAACTAAATTAAATTAAACTAAATTAAAGTAAAGTAAATTAAAATAAAATAAAATAAATTAAAATTAAAGTTTACCAGTGGTATTTGAAGATGTTCTAAAGTTCTTGGTATTCTTCTCCTCTGTATTTAATGTTTTCAAATTCTTTGGCCTAAGCAAGAATTTTCAAAATATCTAAATCAGTTTTATATTCGTCTCTTTTTTGTTTAAAGGCTTCAGCAGTGTCATCGTCAGCTTCAACGTATAACCCAAATTATTTGCAGAAAATTTCCATAGTATCACATTTAATATAATAATGAGAAGTGATTCTACCAAGCTCAGTTGAGGATAAATAACCAGAATTTCTGTCATATCTTATAAGTCTTAGTCTATCTAATTATTTCAAACAGTCTTCTAATAATTCACTTATATGAATTTCTACTTTAAGTTCTTTATTTACAGTATTTATGATTCTACACCCGTATTGAATGGGATTTCTTCTAATTCTGACGCTATAAAAGGTGTGATTGATCCAGTCAAATGCTAAAATTTTATTTAAATTATAAATCATTAAATAAAAAATGAATATTCAAATGAAAAATAAATTTCTTTAAATTAAGTTTTTTTTCAATTTTTACTGAGATTTAATCTTTTTAAGACATTTCGCCCTAAAAATAATAAAAAAATATATATATAACATACCTTCCTTAGAAGAAGTGACATTTCCAAGTACAATTTCAGCGTTCAAAGCTTCTTTAATCATTCCAGTAAGTTTCGACTCCAAATAAGAGGCGTTATTAAGCTAGCCCATATAATGTCCAACTTTTGCATAATCTGTCATTAAAATGGCTTCTCCATTGTCGTCAAACTAGGGTCTTCCGGCTCTTCCGAACATTTGTTATACGTCTAAAACAGATAAATTTTGAATTCCTCCTTTTCCAGAGTCGTAGACGTCGGTTCCTTTGATGATAACTTGGTAAGCAGGCAAATTTACCCCCCAAGCTAAAGTCGAAGTGGCGCATAGGATTCGGATTGTTCCGTCTAAAAACATTTTTTCTACCAAATTTCGGTCTTTTCGGAGCATTCCGGCGTGGTGGAAACCGATTCCTATAGGATCAAATTTTATAATTTTTATTTAAGAAAATGATTAAATTTAATAAATAATAAAAATAATAAAGGTTGTATATAAAAATTAGGAATAAAAATGATATTTAAAAATTTATAAAAATTAAATTAAATTCAATAAATAATAATAATTAAATTTATTTTTATATAAATTCTTAAAACTTTATTAAGATGGAAAAAAATTAGCTCATTGAAAAGTTAATAAAAAATATTCTATTTTTAGAAAGTAACTTATTTTATTAATTATAAGTTGAATTTATATATAAAACTATTTATCTAATATAATAATTTTTACCCAATGGGATAAGTTTTTGCAGATTTTTATCTTAAATTTTAGGCAAATTATTAGTGTCAATTCCCGATTATTTTAACATTCTTTCGTCTCCTAATTTTTTGGCTCTTTCAGCGAAATATTAACCTGTGGTCGTAGTTTCTTTTCTACTGTGCACGAAAACTAAAACTTGCTTTTTATGTTTTAAAACTCCTAAAGCATTATCGTACATTAGTTCATTGTAAACATCTTTTTTGGTTTTTCTCATTCCACCTTTGCCTGAACCAGCAGGATTTTTAACTAAAAAAATTAATTTAATATAATTTAATTATTTCTTTGTTTAAATTGTAAAAAATTTATTTCATTTTTTTTATTATTTTAAGACTTTTCTTTTAATTTTTATACCTCCTATGAATTTTTAAAGTAAAGGAACAGGTCTGTATCTGTGATCGAAGAAAAATACGTTTTCTTTTTTAACATGTAAAAAGGCAGCTACATCTAAATAATTAGGCATAGTGGCTGAAATACCGAATAATCTTACATTTCTTTGATTTCTTTCTATGTACTATAAATAAAATTGAAAATTAAAAAATAATTATTTAAAGAAGAAAATTTAATTTTTGCAAATAAAAAAAAAATATTAAATTTAAATTTGTTTACTTATAAAGTTCTGGCAATTAAACATTCTAAAACGGATCCTCTATCATCATTAAGTAAATGAATTTCATCGATAATTAAAAGCTAAAGTTAGTCTGCAACTTAATTAGTTTTTCTTGTAATAACATCCCATTTTTCAGGAGTGGTAATCTGTATTTAAATTAAAAATTAATTAATTTTACAATATTTTTTAAAAATTTTTAAAAATCCTTAAAAAAAAACATTTTAGTTTAAATAAATTTACTAAAAGTATTATTAAATATTGATAAATATTTAAATTTAAATATTTTTTTATAAATAAATTTATTTAACTAATTGTTTTATTTTTTTAAAAAATAAATTAATTATATATTTTTTTCTAAAAATAAATAAATTAAATAATTATTTTATTTACAATAATTTAAGTTTCTTCCATTTCAGTTTTGGTAAGCTACATATCTCCAGTGCACTCTTTAACATGAATTCCCAAAGGACCAAGTCTTTACTAGAATTTTTCTGTGATTTCGGAGGCTAAAGCCTTCATAGGCGACAAATAAACGATTTTAAAGTCAGAATTTGTGACTTTATTGTCTTTTCCTAAGTGTTTTTGAACTTCTCTCAGAATTGCTAATAAAGCCACGTTTGTCTTACCGGCTCCCGTCGGCGCTGAGAGCAAAATGTTGTCGTCTGTGTTGAAGGCCACTTAAAAGGAAAATGATTGGATTCTGTTTAGCGCTTTTATTCCTTCGAAGGTTATCTTTTTTTTTTTGTTTATTAATAAATATTTTATATATAAATTTATATAAATATATATATATATTATAGTTTTGCTTAATTTATATATGTATACATATTTAATTTAATATATTTATTATTGATTTGTTTAATTTTATATATTTGTTATTGATTTGCTTAATTTTATATATTTATTATTGTTTTGTTTAATTTTATATACCTATTTTTATTCTGTTTAATATTATAAGTATATCGTTTTCTTTTTTAATCTTATATAATTTTTATTATTTATTTTTTTAAATTTTATATGTATTTGTATATTTTTATTTATTTTTTATATGTTTATTTAACTATTTATTGTATATATGTAGATATTATTTTTTTAAATATTATTATTACTAATTTTCAATTTTAAATTTTATCGTTAAATATAAGTTTTATTTACTTTTGCATAATCGGGAAGGGTTTTTGTTTCAATTAATTCTCCTTATTCGCTTTTCATTCTTGGAATAGGATCGATTCTGAAAATTAAATATTCAGGGTAGTCATTTTTTTATAAAGTAGGAATATATTTTAAAATTTGATTTTGTTCCATTTTTAAAAAATCTAAATCGGAAAACTGTTCATCCATTTAATATTTTGCTGGTTTTCCACTTTTATTAGTTCTTATTAATTGATCTGTATCATGATCGTAATGGACATCTACTCCACCTTTACTTTTATTTTTTTAACCTTCTTTTAAAGATTCGCTTAATTATCTTTCATCCATTTGCTTTTATATTAATTTTTTATATAAAATTTTAAAAAATTTACATTTATTATATAAAAATTACAAAATTTATATTTTACCATAACTTTTAACACTTAATAGTTATTCATTGTACCTGAATCTTATAATAAAGCTTACTATTATTTTTGTTCAATTTATTCATCTCTTTTACCAAAACCTTATTTATGTAATTATCTGACAATTTCTTTTCTCAAAACACATAAATATTTAACAGGTTCTTCTTAATTATCTAACATTTACATTAATTTTAATTATAAGCCAGGGGCATCTAAATTTTTATCACAAACCGCTCTTAACAAATCATATATTAAAAATTGCCAATATTCGGGCGATTTTCTAACTAGAAAATCTTTGTAATTTTCGTAAAATTCTTTTATATAATTTTTTTCTCCCTGGAAAATTTGTTATACATTTTGTTCTTGGACTTAATCGTCATCATTCAAAGAGAAAATAAAATCGACCTTATTTGGTTCTTAATTGTAAGAATAACTATCTTAATATTTTTTCATTAAAATAGAAGCGTGCCCGTCCGTCCCAAATTCGAATTTTTAAGTTTCCATATCTGGGAATTTTTCGTCGGAAATCTTATAAATAAAAAATAAGGTAAAAAAATTAAACATAAATATTTTTATTTTTATACATATATATTTAGTATTTTTATACATATATATAAATAATAAAATTTTTATAAATTAATTAATTAATTAATTAATTTTATTTTACAGGCATAACCATAATTTGACTTCTTCTGTCTATTATTTCTAAAAATATTCTTTCTATATTAGAAAATGCTTATTCATTATCTTTTATTTTATGTTCTTTTTAGAATTATTATTTAAATTTTTATTAAAATTTGTAAAATCCGTTAACTGATTCTTATTAAGAATCTTCATATATTTTGAAGGTTTAACCTAATATATAATATATACTATTTTCTGGTTCTTTTTAATTTTGTATTTAACTGGGGAGCTGAATTCCTAAAGATTCTATTTTTAAATAATATTTTAGATTAAATTTAATTATCAAAAGTCAATATTAATAAAAATAAATAAAATAAATCCAAAATTAAACTTAAAAAACCTATTTATTTTTTTATAATAATTTAAATAAATATATAAAATAAATTTAAAGTATTATTTATAATACCTATTTATTTTTTAAGGTCATTGTTTATTCTTCTAAACCCAGAATCCATTGTGTAGAGGAGCCTGTAAATGGGATCTGATAATTTAATTTATTGCTAAAAAATTATATCATTTTTATATCCACTTTCTTTGAATTCAGATATGGCTTCATCTTAAAATTGTTTAATTTTTTTTAATGAGAAATCTTCATTATTATTATAACCTGGGGTCATTTATCTTAATTTTAAGGTAATATTATTTTTATTGTTTCTTGCATGGTCTCTAAGGGTCGGCACGAACTGGTTACCCTTTGAAAATTTTTTATTGTCCATTTTTTTGAATTGAAAATTATATTTTTAGTTTAATGATATTATTATTATGTGGTTGAATTGTAAATAAATATGGTTCTTACTTATTTTTATTTTATATATATATATTTATAGAATAATTATTATCTTATTAATTTATTTTGCGAATTAATTAAAATTTATATTTTTGATGGGTTTTTTTTTCCTTTTGTTTTAATGTAGATTGAAATGAAATAAATAAATACAATTTATAATTTTTTTATAGGATTATGATAGATTTTAATAAAAATATATTGAAAAAATAATCTTTTATAAATTCATTCCAAAAAAATTAATTATTTTAAAAAGAAAAAAATATCCTAATTTTTAATAATTAGAATCCTATTATTGAAGATGAACTTGTATTTAATCTATTTAATAGTCATTTTTATTAATTTATAAAATTAAATATTATACTTGTTCTTTAATTTTTAATTTTAAATATTGATATAAGTTTGTTTAATATACTTAATAAAATTGACCAAATTATAAATTAATTTATAAAAGATTATTATATTGTAGAATTTAATATCTCTTAAGTACTTATTATATATTTTTTAAAATACTATAATAGGAATTTAAAAATAAAAAATAATAGATAACTTTATTATTATAATATTAATTAAAATAGTAAATTAATAACATATAACTATTCTAATAAAATAATAAAAATAAAAAATAAAAATGGAGAACATTGATTCTGAAAAATGGAGTTAAAAATAAATATCAGCAGTATAGACATAATTTTATTATTTTTATTATTTACTTAAAAACTTTAATTTATAGTCTTTTATTTATGTATATTTAATTCTAATACTAACATCTTTTACTCAAAAAAGAAAATAATAAAAGATGATAGAAATTCTAAGAATTCTGGTACATCACTATTTAGAATAAGAAGTTCTCGTTCTTAATCACCAAGGAATTTAAATAAAGAAAATTAAATTTAAAAAAGTTCTCAATAAAATTCAAATTAATAAATTTTATAATAAAAAAATAGTTAAAAATTACCTTCTATAAATAATAAAATTAGTTCTCGTTCAGTAGAAAGAAAAGGAAATTAAATATCGATATAATAATAAATCTCTCTAAAAAATACTTAAAACAGTTAGAATAGCTAAAATAAGTAATACATTTTAATTTATAATATGAAAAATATAAATTTTACAATTTAAAAGTTATTTAAACTATAAAAATTTATTAAATATTTGCCATATTATTTTATTATATAAAATAAAATATAAATATTATTAAATAAAAGTTTGGTAAAAAAAGTCATGGTGAGTTCTAAACAGCTAATAAAAATATAAGGAAATAATAGTTCAAGTTAAAAAAGTCGTTCTTTGGAAAAAGGTGGTAATTAAAAACCACCTGATTCTAATATAAATTTTAATTAAGTAAAAAAAAATAAAGAAAATATGGATGAAACAATTGAAAAATTTAAAAAAAACAGTAAATTGAAAAAATCACATTCAAAAAGTCCTAATAAATCTCCAGACATAAAAAAAAAGCAATAAGAAACAAAAAGAAAAAAAAAAGATGATGAAAAATCCAGATAAGTAATATAAAAAAAATCCGAAATTATAATATAAAAATAAGTATATTAATTTGCATTTTTTTTATAATTATTTTTATATTTATATAGTATAGACTATTAAAGTAACAAAGAATGGAGGAAGAAGAAAGATAAAGTAGAATTTTTAATATTTATGAAAAATAAATAAAATTATGATTTTTAAAAATCAAATTTATTAATTAATATTTATAGAAAAATAGGAAATGTTATAAAAATAATAGTAAGAATAAATGTTAATGAAAAAGGATTTAGATAGGTTAAAATAAGAAATACCTGAAATTGAAGATTAATAATAGTACTATCATGCAAGATTTGAGTAAATTATAATAAATTTTAATTTATTTATATTTTTATATGTATGAATCTTTTTTAATTATATATTAAATTTATTTTAATTTTTAACATGTTTAGATGTATTATTTAATTTTCTTAGATCTATGTAAGATAGAGTAAGATAAAAATAAAGTTGGGAGCATTTTATGAAGTGTGATGGAAAACCAAAATTAAATAGTTAACAAGATTTGAATGCTTATTATTTTAATTTTAAATAAAATCTTTAATTAGAAAATTTTTAAAATGATTGGACTGGATATTTGAATAAAATATAAATGGTGCTTGAAGTAAAAAAAAAAAGCAAATTTTTATTAATTTTTTGTTTAATAAAAATATTTTTTTTAAAAAAAAGTTGATACGATTAGTTAAAATATAGAAATTAAATAAATCTAGTTAGATGTTTTAAAAATTTGATATAATATGGTATTATAAATATTAAAAAGACTTAATGAATGCTGTGGTCGAAAAAATTCATAAAATGCAAGTTGATCTAGTCGGTGTAATTTTTATTATATTAAAAATGTTTTTTTAAACTTTTTTTCTTATATCAAATTGAATGTTATTCAATAAATTAATTTATATACATTTAAGTAAGCCGATTAATATTATGAACGAAAAAAACAATAATGTAAATTTAAATATATTTTAAATTTTATACTTTTGTTTTATGTATACTAATTTAATAGTGGCCAAAATGGATATAGATATACTGAACTTACTAAAATCTACATCTAATGAAGAAAGATAAAAAATTGAGATTTTTAGTGAATTTAAACCTTTAAAAGATTTAAAATTTGGGTATAATAAAAAATAATAAATTAAGTCTCTTATAAATTAATTAAAAGCAGCTCTAATATATATTATTTTTATAATCTATATAAAATACTTTAATTTTAGTAATTAATATAATAAGAATTTTTATATAGATATTGGATAAACCCAGTTGGAAAAACAGGTTACAGAGTAAAACCTATAGATTTTGCAAGTATTAATATATAAGCAGAAGTTCCTAGAACGTATAATAGTAATAGATTGATTATGACTGCAATGTGGTGTTCTTATGATTATATTTCTATTTTATATGGATATTAATTAGATTATTAGCCTTTTTATGTAGTTGGTGGCGTTTTAAATATAGAAATTTTTGAGTATCCTACATTACCGAGGATAGAAAATAGTAATTTAATATATAAATTTATATATTTTATTATTATTAAGTATTATAATATATATCATTTTTAAAAATCAATTATTTATTATTTTAAAAACTTAATTTTTATATAAAAGAATGGAAAATGAAGTATAGGAAAGATGAATATGAAGATATTAAAAAGCTATATTATCCAAATTAAGAGGGTTAAGGGAGTTATAATTATAATAATACAACTCCTATTAAAATTTATTTTTAAGTCCCTTCTGATTTATTTATAAACAGAGATAGTTTAAAAATCGCTACTTTTGATGTAAATAGTTTTAAAATATATATTAAATTTAATATATTAATTTATAAATAAAATGGTTATTTAATTTATTACATATTTAAATAGTTAAAATATTATTATTAACGTATATTATAATCAAAAAAGTAATAATCTGGATGGTAAATGGATCACATAAACGAAATAAAGTTTTTAGATAAAGAGTAAAAATTACTGTCATTTTCGTCAAATAAGTTAGCCCCATTTGCAATTGTAAATTAGAGAATTGAAGATTTTCCATATAAATCTTGGAAAATTAAAAGATATAAAGAAAATACTAGTATTTTTACTTTAAATGGAAGAAGAATAAATTTGGTATTTGAAATAGGCGCTGGTTATGTAAAAATAATTGAAGATCGTACTTTGGATTTAGATGAGTAAGAAAGGTTTAATAAGTATTTTAAAGATATATGCGGGGTTTAAATGACACCTGGTGAAATGTTATATGTAAAAAAAATTATAAATTTAGATATATTATTTTATAATTTTGTTATTTTATATTTTTTAGAGACTTTAGCAAATAGGTATAAATTATTTACCTAAAGATTAGGATTCATAATATGCAATTTTGGAACCAAAAGTAAAAAAAATTAATAAATTTAAATACTATATTACATGTTTATTTTAACAAAAAATATATTTTATAAAATCTAATTATTTTTTAAGAGTTATGAGTTAGAATAATTTGTGAATGTGGAGGTGGCCAAAGCTTCAAGTTAATTTTAAATTAAATGTAGTAATTGGAACGAAGACTGCGGACAAGATAAAGTTATAACTTTAATAAAACCAATATAAGATTATGAAATCGATGAAAATGAAGAAACTGATATAGATTAAATGACAAGTAATAAATATTTTTACGGATTTTTATTAAAAATTAATTATAAAGTCCTATATAATTGTATTTTAAAATATAAATCTTCACCTAATTAAAATTATTTACATAAATAAAAAAGTCATGTGGTAATAAAATAAATGCGGCATTTTAAAATTGAAAGAAACTGATTCCTAATTAGATTTTACTTTGGCTGGAAAAACTTTGGCACATTCTAATTTATTATTAACGTTATAAAAAAATGAAACTAAAGATAACTATTATAAAAAAGAGGTTTAAGATAAAAATTAAATGTTATACTGGAATACAATGCAGTAATTTTTAAGTCTTACAAGAGTTTTTTCGTTTACTTTTTCTAAATAATGAAAACCATATTATTTTATAAAAATTTTTATTTGAAATATCTTTTTAGTTTACTTATTAATTAAATTTATGTATATTTATATATTGTATATAATATTATTTACTAATTATTTTATTATCTATATCTTATAATAGTAAAATTAGTTTTTTTTATAGAAATTCTAATTCATTCTATTTAATAATAATTTTTAATAGAATTATTGGTTTAATTTATATTTTATTAAAAAACATCTTAAAAAAGAAAAAGAAAAAGAATAACCAAAAAATATAATAAAGTTAAATATTGAAAAATTTTATGGAAGAGTGGAATAATTTTTTATAGTAAAAATCAGGTAAAATGTAATAAAAGTTTAAAAAATTATTTGTTGATTTTTTAAAATTATATAAAAGATACCAAAACTAGAAAAACAAAATTTAATGGGCTTCATGACGTTATTTAGTCATAGATTAGTAATATAGAAAAAAATCAAAATTTTAAAAGGGAAAGCTCCCCATAAGTTATGCATGATATTTCTTAATTTAATAGTATGATGAACAATTCAAAAATAACACCTAAAAAAGGATTAAAGGATCCTAGGCTTTCAATTAGTATTGCAAAAAGTAATAATTATTAAAAAAATTATTAATGTTTATTTATAATTAATAAATATAATTTAATAAGCATATATATTTATAAATTTAATTTACAGGTTCTGCAAGTCCTTTAAAAAACAAAAATTCTCTTTATGGTTCAATATTAAAGAGTAAATAAAATAATCAGGTTGATTTGAAAAATACATCATGTATTAGTCATTTATAAGGATTTTTATAAGGAAGTAGTAATAAAGCGAATACAAATAATAATATTAACATAAATAGTAACAATAAATATAATAATATAGGTATTTAAGACTAAGAAAATATATTGATTAATTAATAAAATTTAACTAAAGAAATTTCTTTAATGGATACAAATTATTAAGAAATGTGTAAAAAATTTTAAAAAATTTAAATTTGATTTTTTTTTTTAAATTATAAATTTTAATATTAATTTTATAAGCATAACTTGCAAAGCCATTGGTTCAAAAATTTACAAAAATTGAATTAGATAACGGATTAAACAAAGAAATAGAGGGAAATAATTTATTTAAGGTATATTTATTTTAATATAATTAATATTATTATTAAACATTTATATATGTATAATTATTTTTAAAAAAGTAAAATAGAGAAGAATATAAAAATAGAGTAAATAGTATACTGAAGCAGTCAGAAAAAGTTTCAAGAGGTTCATAATTATAATAATCGACAACGATAAATGACTTTTCTCAATTTAAAAGTAAAATTGGTAATAATACTAATAATGATAATTCTATCGTAGATAAAAGTTTATCGTAATTTTAAGGCTTATTGGGTAAAAAAGAAAATATGTTGAGTAGCTCTAAGAAAGTAGACAGTTAAAAATAGGAAATGATTTCAAAATTTGGAACTGAAATTTAATTTTAAAATAGTATTTTGGACCCAGATTTATCATAATAAAGTTAAAATAAAATTATCATGAATTAGCTTAATTTGAATAGCAAAGGTAGACTTAATAATTACAACAGGGGTGATGATTAAAATATTTAATAAGACAAATTTGATTTTTTTAAGATAAACTAGCATAAATATAAAAATAAGGCAAATAATGTTGAATTTATCCCTAATTCTATTGATTAAATAACTTAAATAAAGGTAAAAATTAAGTCATAAAAATTAAATAATTTAAATTTTTAAATAAATAATTTAAATTTTTAAATAAATAATTTAAATTTTTAAAATAAATAATACAAGGAAAATATATATGAAGAAAAAATTCCTAGTTTTTAAACGAAGTTAGCTCCTAATTAAAAAAATATTTAAGATACAACTATTTATAATTCAAATGTATTGGCCGAGGCTTTATCTTAATAATTTTTGGATTTTGCTATGTAGAAATAAAACGAAACAAATTAAATGTAAGTTTTATATTAATAAATGGGACCGTTAATTCAAGTAATTTTTATATTAAATTTTTAAAATAAAAATGATTACTAATTTATTATAAGTTTATTTTATATTTATATAAACTAAATATATATTTATTTAAGGAAATTGAAGGCGGTATGAAGCTATAAGATTTAACTTTAAATTAAAAAATGAATGATTAAGATATTTAGATTTTACAGAATTTAAGCGATGTTTATAAAAATGATTATAAATTTTAAATCAAAAAGGCTTAATTAAATTAGTAAAATAATAATTTATAAGTTAAATTTATAATATATTTTTAAATCCGCTATAAAAGTAATTGACTTTAAATTTTAAAGAAATTAGCAAAGAATAAATAGATCGTTTACTGACAATTTAAATAATAATCTTAAAAGTCAGTAAAAGGAAAATAAATTTTTATTAATGGGAGAAGAAAATAAGTTATTTTCAAATTAGATGCACGAGGTAAAAATGGAAAAATCTAAAAATGTTAAAAATAATTAAGATTAATAAATCGAGAGAAATAAATCAACATCATTTTAAAATTAAACTGGTAATTTAAAAAATACAATTTTTATGAATATATACTATTTTTTATAAATAAAATTTTTTATTACTCTTTAAAATAATAGAATAAAAAAAAGATTTTCCAAATTAAGAAACCATGAAGAGTTCTTTTTAGAATACTTTGTAAAAATAAATGTAAACATTATAGAATAAATAAAAACAATAAAATGTATTATCAACTTCTCGAAGCATATCAAATTAAAAAAAGTATTAAAATAATAGTATATAATAATAGGGATAAAATTGGAATAATTTATAAGCTAATAATAATAACAATAATTCAACTGGAAATAATTAAAAAGACAGTTAGTTTTAAATTTCTTCTTAATAATAGATATAAAATTAGGACAGTAATACAAGTCGTTCTTTTAAAAATAAATTATCTTAAATATAATAATAGTAAAATCAAAAAAATCAATCATAGTATGAATAATAATATTAATCTTAGTAAGATGCATAAATTTAGACAAATTAATTTGCACTTATTGATAATGATACTTTATTAAGCGGTGTTGAAAAAATTATAAAGAAAATATAGTTTTTAAAAAATGAAAAATATCTTATATATGAAAAAATAAACCAAGATCAATCATAAGATAAATAAATTCTAGTTTAAAAGTAAAAAATAAAATTAAAATATAAAACTAAATATATTTAATAATATAAAATAAAATTGGTATATTTCTAATTTTTTTTTTTTTAAATTTATTTAAATTTAATATAAAATATTATTTGTATATTTTTAATAAATATTTTTTTTTATAAAAAAGTGAAAGATTTTAAGAAAATCTAGAAGAAGAAGAAGAAATTATTAAAAATTTTGCAAATAAATGTGATATTTATTCAAATGAAGGGTTATTTAGGTAAATTGATTAATTAAATTAGTAAATAGAAGAATTTTTAATAGAGATTTATAATTTGATAATTGAAGGCGAAATTGTAAAAATAATAAATTTTAGTTTTAACTACATAAAATTTTTATTAATTTATAATAATTAAGGTTAAAGGGAAAAATTATAAAGAGTGTATTTAGAGTATTTTAAAAAAAGTAAGCCAATTGAAAAATAAAAATGTTTAAAATTTTTCTAAAACTACATTGTTGCACATATTTTTATAAGAAATGATAGAGTTAAAAAAGGAAGTTGGTAAATTATTATAAATATATAGTTTTTTAGTTCAATAGTTTAAATTATTTAAAATTAGAGAATAAAGGTTAAAAGAGTTTATATGATAAAGAATTTGATTTAAAATAAGGTTATAACTTTTTGACAAAGGAGAATCTTATGCATGATTAAAATAAAATTAAAGATAAGAATGATAAAAGATATAAAATCTTTAATAAACTTGAGGAAAGTAATAAAAAATTAGCAGAAAGTATAAGCTAAAATTCATTTTAAAATGAGAATTCTTAAAATGATTTATAAAAATAGGCTAAAAATTATATTAATAATGAAAAAAATAAAAAACAAAAATTGAGAAACAGTAATAATAAGTAAGAATAATATGGAAAAAGTAGAAATTATGAATAATAATAATAAACAAAAATATAAGGAGAAAGAAAAAGTAATTTTAAATCAAAAAAATAAACGAAAAATTTAGGGCAACCATTTAATAAAAATATAAAAAGTAGTAATAATTATTTATAAAGGAAAAATTTTATTGAATATGAATTGAGTGACGATGATGATGATGGATTCATACAGGGTGGTTTGTAAAATTAAGTTTATATACAAAATTAATAATAAAATTCAAATGAAATAGAAGAATTTATAGATGATTCTTAAAAATTTAATTAATTTGCAAGTAAAAATTTGATAAACCTCAACAATTTTGATTAAATATAATGTAATACAAGTAATAGTGGATTTTTTAGTATGAACATGAGTTAAAAACAAGAATAAATATTTGAAAATAGTTATATACCTAATAATTTAAAATAATAAGAATAATAATCGCAGTAATAAGATCACGGTTATTAGATTTAATAAAAATAATTTTAAAATAACATAGGCTAAGATATTTATTAAGGCGCTAATAATTATATATAAAATGAGCAAAAAATAAGTATTAATAATAAAATGAGTGATGGATAAATTTTAATATAGTAAATAGTTAATTAAGATGATGATGATGAAGACGACGATGATTGGATTGAAGGTGGAGGAGTTTAAAATAATTAATATAAAAAATGATGTTAAATATTTAATTAGTTAAAGAATATGGGTTTTTTTATTAATTTATTTTATAAATAAAAGTTTATATGTTAATAATAAATTTTCTTATTTATGCTTATCTTAAGTTTTTTAATTTTATTCATAAATTTTGTTTTTTATTTTAAATTAAAATAATTTTTTTAGATTCATAAGTTATTAAAAATTGATACTAATAATTAATTTTTTCATATAAAATAAATAAAAAATAAATATAAATATGTAATATAAAGTTCAACTTACAATTTTAACAATAGTTTCAATTTTAATATCTTTATATTTATTTTCTTTTTATATTACCATAATTTTAATTTCCTTATTTTGGGGTACCCATACATTTTTAAGATACTATGGCTTACTTCCTAAAAAAAATATTTAAGGATAGCATGTTTTGATAACGGGTAAAAATTATATACTATAAAATATAATAAGTATACAAATTTTATAAAAATTTTTGTAGTTAAGTACTTTTAATATTTAGTATAAATATGTAAAAATTTTATTCAGTGAAATTTTCATAATTTTTATTAAGGAGGCGGAATGGGAATTGGAGGCGAATTATCTTCTTAATTAGCAAAACTAAAGTGTAAAATTTCTATACTGGATATAAATGAAGAATTGGGCAAAAATAAAAAAGATGAAATTTTATCTTAAGGTTATAAAAATGTGGAATCTTATGTTTGCGATGTTTCAAATTACGATCAAGTTAAATAAGTGATGAAATAAGCTGTAAGATATATATAAAATAGGATATATAAGATAAGTTTCAAAATTCTATTCATTTTTATAACATATATTAATATAAAAAATTTTGTTAATATTTAAATTAATTATAGTAAGCTAACTTTGGACCAGTTGATATATTAATAAATAATGCTGGTATAAGTTAATAATCTGCAAGAATAATTAAAAGTGCCGCAACATAATATACAAAAGTTTTGTCAGTCAATTTACACTCATGCTTTCACACTTTGGAATTTGTTATTAAAAATATGGTTAAAAATAATAAAGGACATATAGTAAATATGAGTTCCGCTTCTGGATATTTACCTTTTATGACTATGTCAGATTATTCTGCATCAAAAGGTGGAATTATAAAGTAAATAATATTTTTTAACCTAATTAATTATATTTATCATTATATTATAAATAAAACTTTTTTATATATAAATTTCATTTAATTTTTAAGTTTTCACGAGTCTCTAAAATTAGAATTAGATGCTGAGGGAGCTGATAAGGTTTAAACCACTTTAATTTGTCCATTTTTTATAAAAACAGAATTAACAAAAGCAGTTGATGAAAATTTAAAAATGGATTTGAAAAAATCAGTTAAAAGAATGATAAATGGAATTCTCTAAAATGAAGGATATGTTATGATCCCATTTTCATTAAATTTTATGATTTTGGCTAAAAATATTTTGCCTTATTATTTTTTTAGTAGTTCAATAACATATAATGGTATTAAAAAATTGGAAAAAATGGAAAAAGATAGAGATGAAGCTTTTAAAAAAACTTATTGATTTTTTCCTTATTAGCATTTAATTTTATTATTAAATTTTAGTTTATAAACTTATAATTTGTATATAAAATTTAAAAAATATTTACATATATAAATTTTTTATAATTTAAATAATTTATATAAATTTAATTAATAATTGTATATACAAAAAGTTTTTTTAAATATAAATAAATTTTCATAAAATTAATTGGGATTTAAATTGTTATTCAATTTAATTAATTTAGATATATTCTTCTGATAAATTTTGAACCTATCTATTACTATAATCATAAATTTATGGACTTAATTTTAAAATTTATAACGGGTCTAAATCTGCATAATTCAAGTTTTAATTAAATTTAGGAATTTATATTCTCAAAATTTATTCATTATCAAAGTCTACGATGGAAATTTTTTTATATATGCAGTAATATAGTAAAGAAATAATATATATATTAATATTATGATGTTAGGTTTGGTAATATTCTTCCTATGAGATCCCGGCATAAAAGGAGACAAATTTTTTATTTTCTATTAAATAGTGTAAGAAATTATCGAGAATTTATTAATTTTTTTAGGGAGTTACAATATATTCTGACCAAACTTAAGTTTATTATTATTAGTCCCATTCAATTATAATTTCTGTTTTTGGGTTTTAAATTCCTAATTCATAATATAAAGCTTATCTTATTTCCTAAGTGTGTTTATATATATTTCCATATTTCTTACATAAAGAAGAACCTACACCAAAATATTATTTTTCAAAATTTTTCATTTCATAAATAAAAGGGTCCTATTAATCAAAAGTGGTAAAATCTGCTTTTTTTTCATCTATTCTTCTAGTTTATATTGATTTTTTTTTATTAACTTAAATTCTTTGAGGAAATTAATTTTAGTCTAGGTTTTAAATTTCTTCTAATCGGGAATCAAAATAATTTTTGTCAATAATATTAAAAACCGTAAGTTTAAATTACGATAAAGTTCTAAAGGGGGTATTTTAATGTGATAAAAAATCGTAATTTTTTCCCTTTTTTTAGCCTTAATACCTAAACATATCTTTATCTTAACTAATAACTACACCATTATCATGAAAAGCTAAATTAGCTAATAAATCGTCACAATCTATTTCTGGGTTATAAATAACATCATATCCTTATTTTTGAATAATTTTTCCTAATATATAGCTAAATTGAAGGGGTATCTATTTATTTTCCTATTTAAATTCTTTTTCTCTTCTTTTTATCCATTTTTCTTATTCTTCTTAGTTGATTCTGGTTACGTCTATTGAAAAACTTATTTTTTTATTGAAATTTGTTTTTGTTTTTTGTTGGATTTTGGCTTTTAATTTGGTGAAATCCCAGTTTTAATCTATTTGTTTGTTTTTTTAGTTTATGTTTAAAAAATTACACTGGAAGTTGTTTAGGTCTACGTATATATTTTTTTAAAAGTTTTTTTAGTTATTTTGACTGGATCTTTTGATTATGGTAGAAGCCTTTTTTGTGTAAATTTCCATTGATTTATTATTTATTTATTACTTTTGCTTTGTTTTATTTTTTTTTGTTTTTTTTTTGTTTTATTTTATGTTTTATTTATTTAAATTTATATTTTATTTTTGTGTATTGTTAAAAAATAAACTTTAGGAAAAGTAAACAAATTTGATTTTAATAATTTGATATTAAAATCAATATAATAAGCTTAGCTTAAAATAATAAAAAAATGTATAACTTAAATATAAATTTAATTTCGGGGTCAAATTAAGTTTTAAAATTACTTATTTTATTTTAATTTAATAGTATGGTCATTTGTAAATTAAAGATATTAAATAATTAGTAAATTTTAATCTTTTATAAACCAGGATAGAATTAAACAGAATATAATATATATTTGCCTATTTTTATATATAATGTAAGATGGCTATAAATTATGGTTCAATTAGATTATATAATTACACATCGGTAATATCGTATTGAATAAAATAAGAAAATATTGTAATATTTAATGCATTATTTAAAAATTTTTATAAAAAACTTCTCTTTAAATTTTAACTACAAAATATCAACATTAACATCTAGAATATTTTTACATTTATGAGTAATTTTAATTTTAATTAAGTTATAGAGTATCTCTTTATTATTAAGGATCCCCCTAAATTTTTATCCCTTGAACCTTATTTAAATTATATTAATTTGTGTATGACCATAATTATTAATAATAAATTCATTCAATTTAATTTATTTAAAATTATGATATCTTTACTAATTCAAGGTTAATATCTTTATGTATTATATTATAAATAACTGAGTTAGTTAGTTAATCAAAGCAAAAATTTATACCATCATTATCTTTACAACTAGTTTCGCAAAATATTATTTGGTTTAAACTTGCAGCTTATTTTCCGTCTTGATAGTCAACTTATCTTCTAATAAAAAATTAAAATATTAAACAATTTATGATTTTTTTATCATTATTACTATTTTTTTAAATCTGATTTGTTTGCAACTAATATTATTTGTGTATATTTACTACAATCTTCTTTGATTTCTTTCAGTAAATTTATTGCATATTAAAATGAATTTTTATCTGTTACATCATATACTAAGATTATCCCTACACCCTTTAAATAATGTATAATTAATAAAAATATTAATAAAATTTTCAGAATTTCAATATTTAATTAAATAAATATCAAAAATAGGTATAATAACCTTTCTTATATATTATCTTGTTAAGGATTTGAATAGTTCTTACCCTGCTGTGTCCCATATGAAAAGTTTAATTTATAAATTTTGTATGTTTAAAATTTTTGAGCCAAATTCTAAGCCTATAGTATGTTAAGTATTTGATATGAATTTATTATTTATATATCTTTATATAAGACTAGTTTTTCCAACACCTTATAATTTATGAATTTTTCTTAGAATTTTGTTAAAAAAATTATAAAATTAAGCAAAATTAATTTATTAGGGTACCATATGTTCCTATTATTACATAATTAAATTAGTAATCATACTTTTTTTATGAATTCTAGTTAGATTCTTCTTATAAAAGTTCCATATGTATATATTTGTATTTATATTTATTTTTTTTGTGTTTTTATTTTAATATTATTTATAAAAACAACAATTTTTATTTTTTATTTTGTTTGAATTTTAATATATTTGATAAATTCTGAGAGTTAATTTTTGAATGATAGATTAATTTATGACATTGTATTCTATTATAAAAACTATCTTATATTTGAGTAGTTTTTATCATTTTGTAATTTTCTAATATTTTTTCTAAAAATATATATGAGTAAATAATTTTTTATTTAAATACAATATATGAATTTCAAAAAAATAAAAAATATACTTAAATATACTTTTTCTTTAAACTTTTTAAAAATTAAAAATTTTTATTATATTTTATAATCTATAATAAAAACTTTAATTTATATTATTTTTAAATAACAATAAAAATTTTATTTTAGATATTTTTAATTTAAAAATAACAATTTTTGGAATTAAAAAATTAAATGCACTTTAAGTAATATTTTTACTACACTCCAATTTTGATAAATAAAAAAGCAAAAAGATTTTGAAGATATTATAATTAAGAATTTAAAATATAGTATGTTTTGCAAGATTAATTTCTAGAGCTTTTAAAAAAATTACTGAGGGAAAATTAAATAAAATTAATTATGCAATAATAGTAATGATAAAAAAATAAAAATAAAAATAAAACAAAAAAATAATAGTAAAATAATTGAAAAACATACCTAAATTTATATTTATAAATTACAAGTAAATTTTGTGCTAAAAAACTTGTAAAAAATTGGATTAAAAAAAGCAATTATAAAAATGCACTAGAATTAGATTTTTAAATAGTAGTAACAAAATTAAGGGGTAATAAATTAGATCTGTTAATTTTTTTGTTTTTATTGCATTTTAAGTAAAAAATTGAAACAAGATTAATTAGTAGAAAAGTTGAATAAAAAAAATGTTGATTACGTAAAAAATATTGTAAATGAATAGGTTGGTCCTAAAATAAAAGGTGTATTTTAAATTTAATAATTTTAGTAAAGCTTAAAAGGTTAGTTTTATTTGCATATTTATGAGAAAATTATTTTGATTTTTAAGTAAAAAAGTCAGGTTATTAATAATAATTAATAAATAAAGGCTGGTATGAACAATAATATAAAAGGTAAAAAGAAAAAAATATGCGACTATTTTATAAGATTAAATTAATAAGTGGATCTTTACGTTTTATTTGATAACAATATTTCAGAAAAAAGTATAGGCTTGAATTAATTTTAAAATTAAAAGAGTTAAATTGAGATTTCGGGTTTGGATTCAGGAAACACTTCTACAAGATTATTACGTTAAAATTCTAATTAATAATAAATGTAGTAATAGTAGTAGTTAAAATTATAATAAATTTTGAATTAAGGAAATTCTAAAAATTAATAGAAAGGTTTAAAAAGTAGTTAAGGTTTTTTGGGCCATTTAAATTAAAATTAAAACAAAAATTAATAAATTATGTCTAAAAAAATTAAAGGTATATATTTGAGATAAAGATAAAGATAAGATGAGTAAGGTAAAAAATAACCTGCTTTTATTTATTTTGAATGCGAAGATATTTATAAAATGAATGACATGAGAAACTTATTGAGAAGGAATTTATATCAAAAAAATTTTGAACAGTTGTATAAGATAGTAGATAAAATTGGTTAGGTGATTAATCATTTATTTATTTATTTTTATTTTTTTATTATCTTACTTTTGTATTTTTTCTTCAGTAAAAATTAATTTGTATACCCACATTTTTTTGTCGTTATTTTCATTTTTATTTTAGCTCTATATTTATAATTAAAATTGCAAAATAATATTTTAAATGATTTTTATTTTATAGACTCTATTTATCTTTAGTTTTACGTCTATTTTTATATTATTTGTTTATTCTAGATATTAAAATTTTTTAAGTAATAATGGGATATTCTTATTTATATTGGAAATAAAATTTGTTAAAATTTTAAAGTAAATTTCGATGAGATAAAAATACCATAAAAATAAAAAGTATAAAAAAGGGTATTAATTTTATTTGAAATTTATATTATATTATATAAATATTAATTTATATTAATAATATATGCCCAGTATCTGAATAATATAAATGCATTTTTTTAATTAATTTTTAAAAACAAATTTAAAATAAACTGTGTAAGTTTATTATAAAATTAATAGTCCATATAAATAAATCAAATTATCACTTTATCTATATTTTCTGAAGTTTTTATTAATGTTATAATTAAAAAATTTTTTGTTTCTAGATCAAACTTTTAATTAATAACTATATTTTTTTATTAAATTTTTAGAAATTGATTCGTAAAATCATACTATTTTTATTTTCTATTGTAAAAATTAAAATATTGATAATATTGAAATATAATTTTATGTAAATAATATTTATAAATTTGGTCTCTAATTTTAACTAACAAATATAAACTATAAATAGATATTTAACTTTTTTTAAAATTTTTATTAATTTTAAATATTAGGGTGCAAGTGCAACAGTTTACTAGGTAAAATCTAGAGAAACTGGTGAAAATTTTGCCACAAAAATGTTTGATAGATAAGTTTTACTTAAAGAAGGAATAAACACAATAAAAGCTTTACAAAATGAAATAGAAATTATGAGATAATTAAGTGGACACAGAAATATTTTAGAGTTATTTGAAACTTTTGAGACAAATTAACATTATTATATAGTTACGAAAGTTTTATCAGGTGGTAGTTTGGAATAGTTAATTAGAAAGAAAAAATAATTAACTTTATAAAATATTTAATATATAATAAAACAGATTTTACAGGGTCTTGACTATATGCATTCAAAAGGAATAATGCACAGAGATATAAAACCTGATAATATACTTTTTAAAAGGAATGATAGTAGTTTTGATTTAGTAATTGCAGATTTGGGATTTTCTTAAAGTTTAGATATTAATTAAGAAGCATTATATATTAAATGTGGTATTATAAACTTTATCAAATCAAATATATAAATGTTATCAATATTTTAATTATGTTAAAAATATTTACTTTTAATTTTGCATAATATTTCATTTTTATAAAACTTAAAATAATTAAATTTTTTTTAAGGGACTCCAGGTTTTGTAGCGCCTGAGATTTGGTAGTCAAATGATATTGCTTTAAGTTATAATGAAAAATGCGATATTTTTAGTTTAGGCGTAATTGCTTATATATTACTATTGGGTTATAATCCCTTTTACTCAAAAAATATTAGAGAATTAATATAAAAAAATGAATCTGGTTTTATTGATTTTGAGCAAGATATATTCTAAAAATTGCCGAAATATGCTAAAAATTTTTTATAAAAATGTTTGGAAATTAATCCATTAAATCGTTTAAATTCGAACGATGCTTTAGAACATCCTTTTTTGAATAGACAATAAGAAGCAAGAAAAATGAAAAAAAATGGATAGTTGAAAAAGGAAAAAATATTTATATCTTAAGAAAATTAGATTAAAAAGAATTCACTAAATAACGATAATATTAAATTAAATAAAAATAATATTAAAAATAATAGAGAATCTTTGCACATAGCACCTAGTTTAAATTAATCAACTAAAGGTTATTAGTTTGTTAAAGATAGAAAATAAAGTTTGACCGATATAGAAGAGAAAGTCGAAAATAAGTTGGGAATTGTATTAAATAAAAAAAAAAGTTGGTAAACTAGAGGTAGTCAAATATAATATACCTCTATAGGATCCATATAAGTAAGGTCTCCTTAATTTAAAGATAATTTGAGTTAAAATAAAAATGTTTAAATTTCACTAAAAAAAAATAAATCTCCTGTAAATTTTAATGCTGCAGTAGAATAATTGAAAAACAAATAAGAAGAATAAAAAAAATAATTAAAGGACAATGATTTAAGCATTAAATTGAATCAATTTGAATAAAAATAAAAATTAGATGGTACTTGCAAAAATGGAGTAATTTTATTGGAAATATTATTAATATTATTTAATAATTTAAAAAAAGTATTAATTTATTTAATTTATTTTTAATTTTTTAAGGAAAATATTTCTGAATATTCTGATTAATCTTCAGGTTAATAAATGGACAGAGTTTAATTAAAAAGAAAGGGAACATCTAAAAATAAAATAAAATTAAAAATAATAGGGTAGGAAAATGAAGAGTCATCTAAAAATTTTTAAATAAATAAAGATGAAAATAAAGAATACGATGTCGTAGAGCCTAAATTTCCTTTAAATCCTTATTAGTAAAATATTTTGAAAATGAAAAGTATAAGAAAAACATTAATTATGTAGAATTTTAAAGTTCCAGCAACACCTCTTATTATTGAGCCAAACTAATTTTTTTAATTGTAACATATATTAGATGATACTATTTTAAGTTTGTTTATTTTAAATAAATTTTTATTAAATATTTTAAAGCAACACGGAAGAAAGTAGTCAACACAATAATTTTTCTGTTTTATAAAAATCAAGGTATTAAAGTTTAAATTAAAACGAAGAAAATTCAAACAGTTATTGCAACTAAAATTAATCAATAAATAATAGTTAAGCTAACTCGCCTCATAATTCTTATTTATAAAATACATGTGCAATGAAAACAGTTAAAAAATTAAGTAACCATACAAGTACAAACAGTTAATTTCCAACTACCTTACCTTATTCTTAAACTGGAAATATTAGTCCAATAAAATAAAGAAAAGTTTAGCCTTATAATACTATTGGTTCTCCTTCTCATTATGAATCAAAAAATTAGTCATCATTATATTTATAAGAATAAAATAACAGAACTTCTTAGACTTTGTCATCATTTAGAATTAATTATAATAATAATAATTTTAAAAGTGAAAATTAAAACATGGATAATAATAATATAAATAATAATAATTTGAAAAATAGTTAATAAAATAGAAAGGTTTCTGAAGATGTGTTAATTAAACCAGGTCCTGTAAATTTACAAGTTTATAATATTCTTTACAGTCAAAAACATAGCAAAAATAATCAATCAAATAAATAATACAGCAAAGATAGAATTTCAAATTAGATTAATTATAGTTAAGGATTAGGAACTTAATAAAAAAAATTATAATAAGAATAATATTAAAAATAATAATAATTATAAGAAATGATGGACACACCTCCTGCGCCAAACGATAAAAATATTTTGAATAATTTTTAAGATTTATTTTAAAGTTTTGACAGCAGTTAATAATAGATAACCCCCAAACAGATATAAGAAATATAGATATAATAATAAAATTAATTATAATAGTAATAGCAATAATAATTTAATTACAACTAAAAATAAAGAAAATCTTCTTTATTTTGCGAAGTTATATAAGATTAGAGAAAGAGAAAATCTAATGAGTAACTTTTAAATGAACAATAGTAAAATAATTTGACTAAAATTAAAGAAGAATATGTAGAATAGGAAGATGATGAAGTTGAAAGTGAATAAAAAAAATATTTTAATGACAATAAAATTATTAATATAAAAAATGAATAATATAATAACTAAGCTCAGAATAATATTTAATAATTTAATAAATAAAATATCGAAAATTAGCTGTTAAAATCGGTTTTACTTAAAGAATAAATGGAAAATTTATAAAATAATAAAGTGGAAAATTAAGAATTGCTTTAATTGAATTAAAATAATGATGGAAATATTAGCTCTTAAATTATAAATTAAATAAATTAATAATAAAAATAGGTAGAAGAATAAGTATAAGTATAATAATAAGAGGAATTTTAATAAAATTAATAAGAGGGTATGGATAATTTAGAAAGTTATTCATAGGTCTTTGATAAAAATTAGGAAAATAGAGTAATAAAATTGAAATAAAAAGAAGATTAGTAGTAAATTTATATAACATCTGAAGAAGATGATGATGAAATATAAAAAAATTTAAAAGAAAAGTAAAAAAATAATGTTTACAATATTGTTATAAACAATAAAATAAAAAAAAGCTATGATACTTAAAATTTTACTCGAAAGTTAAATTTAGATGAAAATAAAGTATAAAAATTAAATGAAAGCAACTTATAAAAAGAGGAAAAAGAGATCGCGGATATTAAAATTCATGGAAATTTAGAGTAAAAATTTATAAATGAATAAAAAAAGTAGGGACTAGAATATTAAGTGATTAATTACTAAAAAGTATAAAATAATTTAATTTAGAGTTAAGATGACATAAATGATAATAGTAAATAAAATTTAAGATTATAATAAAACGGTTAAAAATTTATTTAAAGTAAAAATCATAGTATAAAATAAAACATGTTACATAATGATTAAACAAATTCTGAGTGTAGAATTAGTAATTCAAGTAAAAAAAGTAGTAGATAATTTGATTTAAGCCCAGATTAAGATAGTGAAAAATAGAATAAATAATTAATTTAGGATGTTTAAGTCGAATCTAATAATTAATAAATAAATTAATATTAGTAAAATTTTTAAAATAAAAATTTTTATCAAAATCAAAAATAAATAAATATGGTTTAGAAAAAATTAGATAAAATTGCTTCTCCATCAGAATAAAATGTAATTGTTTTTTCTAATAACACTAATGAAAATTGTGTTGAAAATGAAGAAATAAATTCTTAATAAAATATTGATTTTAATAATTAATAATTCAATTTTGAAAGTAATAATTTAATTTTAAACGGCAAAATATGGGGTTAAAATTCTTAAAATATAAAAGCTATTTAAAATGTGGAAAATAGTAAAAAAAACTGTAAAACAAATGACATTCGAAATTCAAGGAATAAAATTATATCAATAACCCCTAAAGAGGGCACAAAAATGATATAAATAATGAATAATAGAACATTTGACTAAAATGGGTTTACTTAAGCTATTAATTAAACTAAAGGCTAATAAGAATAAAATATTATAGAAAATCAAAAAAATATAAATATAAATTTGCATAAGCATATTGAAGATTATTATAGCAGTCACTTAGATACTTTTGAAGAAACAAAAATAATAAATTAAAAAGAAAAAAATCATTTATAACAATAATTAAATCAGCTTAAAAGCAAAAATGACAAGATATAATCTAAATAAATTTAAAAAATTTTATAGTAAAATTAGAGTTAATTCATAATAAATAGTTAAAAATAATAAGATATAACTTCCAAGGTTTTTAGTAAAAATTATGAAGCTAATTAATAAAATTTAAGTAAAGAAATATAATCTCCATATTTGGATGATTCATTAAAAGTATCAAATTACACGAATGAAAATAATAGTATTAACAATTCTAATAAAAATAAATAGGAGATTTCAGATTTTAAAACGGTGAAATAAAGCAAATATTTTGTTGATGTAAATAAATTTAACAAATAAAAATAAAATATAAATATTAAAGATGAATTAGATTCAGATGCAAATGAATATTATAATTAAAATAAAAATAATATTTAAAATTTATAATAAGAGTAAAAATAATAAGAGAAATAACTTTTTATTAAATAATAACATAAAAAAAAGTAAAAAAAGAAAAAAATTAAACTTGACGATACAAAAAAAGATGATAATTAAAAAAACTAAAATAAATTAATATGAAAATTTTTTATTGAAAAATAATATAATATTATGTTATGTAAATAATTATAAATATTAGTGTATTATAAAATATATATATATATGTATTATTGATTTCATAATTATTTATATATAAATATCAATATAATTTTAATTATAAGACTAGTATTTAATGAATTTAATACTTAAATAAAGTAAAAAATTTTCTAATTTTTCAATTTTTAGTTTTTTAACCACTAATTATTAAATCAATAATTTACTTTTAAGTACATTATTAAATAAAAAATTATCAATCAGTTTTTTTAATTTATCATGATCTTAAATTTTTATTTTTCAGATAATTATGTTTTTTCTTTAAAATAAAATTAAAACAAAAACTAAAATAAAATATTAAAAATAAAACAAAAAAGCAAAAATAATATTTTAAAAGGCCCAAAACGCAAAATAAAAGTGTAGATTTTATTTCAATTCTATTATGATTCAAGATTTAAATATAGGAAAATAGTTGATTTCAACTAAAGAAGAAATAAAAGCACTAAGAAAAAAATTAGATGAAATGAGTTAATTTCCGTAAAATTCTAATAATTTAAGCAATAAAAAAAAACTAAAAAACGGAGTTGAACAATTAGATTAAGAAAATTTGATAAATAGGTTGTAATATTTAGTAGATAAATTCGATGATAGTTTATAAAATAAAGTGGATAATGTTTTAAAAAATTAATTGAATAAGAAAGATATTACACCTATATAAAATAGTTTTAATTTACCGAATTTATAAACATAATTTAACACTGTTAAATCTTCTTCAAATAATAATAGTAGTTATAATTATAATATAAGGGGACAATCTTTTGACAACTAAGTTAATTTTCCATAAAAAAGTTTATAAAGGTAAATTATAAAAATATATTTAAAATATAATTTATTATATTTATTCTATAAATTATTCAAATCAAAATAATTTATAAAAATTTATAAGAATATTTAATTTTATTATTTAATATATTAATTTTTTGAAATATTATTTATTCATAAGGAGAAATAGAACAAATAATAACACATTTCATTTTTTTGCTGGTGGTAGGGGTAAAGGCAATCTGCAGTATGATATTTTAGGCAAAAATAATTATAACATATAATATTCTTAAAATAATTAGTTAACCCCATACTTAACAAATATTTTGAAAGAGGCGAAAATGTAAAATTAAAAAGGAGAAATTTAGGAAAGATAGAGTAAAATGGTTAAACAAAAAGTAATTTTTTATTAATATAAAAAAAGTTGAATTATAATTTTAAAAATATAATTAATAAATTAAAAATATTAAATATTAAAAAGTTAAAAGCGCATAGAATAAGCAAACCGCCTTAAATTTTACCTCCTGAACTTAGAAAAAATCCATTTGCAGATATGGTTCCTATAACAGATGTGGAAATAGAATAAAAAGGATTACTAAACCTACTTAACACAGGAAAACTACCAAAAGATGTAGATATTTTTCCGGCTTTTGAAACCGGGGCCCCGGTTTTTCGAAATAAACCTTCAAGCTTTCACCACCCTATAGAAAAATTAAAAAAATAAGATATAAAAATCGATAGTCAAAATGAAGCCTTACTTTATAAATTAGATAAATAAAAACTTTTAAATACTTCTTAAAGAAGTAGTAGATAAGGAAACCGATCAATTTCTTATTAAATTACTAATAATAATAATTAATATAATGTAAAAAATAAATATGATGGTGATTAAAGTTTTTTATAGTAGAATTCATAGGAAAATAGTTATATTAATATACAATAATAATAAGAATAAAAATAATAAAAGTAATAAAAAATAAATTAAAGTTAAATCTAAATAAAGTAGTTAGATGTAAGAGATATCGAGGTTTTAGAGTACGATGTAAAATAGTATGAAGAAGTTTAGGATAATTTTGCATTACATCATATTATGTTTAGGAAATTTAAGGTATATAATTAAACTATAATATTACCTCATTATACTTTCATTTTTTATTAATAAAAAATATAAATATATTTTAAAAAATATATAATATAGTTGGTTGAAGAAACTCCTGAATTTGAATCTTTTAAAAGAAGTTATAAACATTGTTTTAGTGCAATTTTTCATTATTTGAAATAAATTGAAAAAGTTGCAAAAGCCTACGAATTGGGACTTTTTTATGTAGATGGGAAAAAAATAGTTGCTGTCAGCAAATAAGAAGAAAAAGTGACTTTGGATCATTTAGTAGATTGTATAGTTAATAAAGAAAATTTAAAAAATTATTGGAAAATTCCAGGTAGAAAATATAACGGTGAATAGGGAAAATTAAGAGCAATTCTGAAAATTTAATCCACAATTAGAATGTTTTTAGGACGTAAATAGTTTGAAAAGTATTTGAGTTTTTATAGAAAAGTGAAAAAAATTTAAAATTGCGCAAAAATTTATTTGGGCTTTAAAAGGACAAAAAAAAGAATTTAGCAGAAGAATGAGTAAATTTATTAATAATTTTAGGAATTATAGGCAAGATTTAAAGAAGAATGGGGAATTATTTAGAATAAACAAAGAATTGAGGTTCATATTAATAGTTTTTCTTTTGATGAAATTAAAAGAATAACAATGTAAAAATAGGTAAAAAATGGATAATTTTTATAGATTAATTTTAATTTCTATAATTTTTATTTTTATAAATTAGATGTAAAGAGAAAACTTATAGATATCAAGGATTTTCAGACTTAGAGATCCTCTTTTAACAATAATTTATATATGTCCTTTCGAAATTTCTTAAGAAATAACAGAATATTACTATAAAATCCTAGAGCTAGGGAACGTGGCCGATTTTCGAAGCAGATTATATTTTATAACACCTCAAAATTTATCAGCTTTTCCTTCTTATTTTTCTTTATCTAAAAAGCTTTTATATTCTCCAAAATCTTTAAAAAGGATAAAATCTTTAATTAAAAATAAAACCTGTTATTTATTTCCAGGTTATCCTTCCAACGACGATATAAAATTATGCGGGTGTTTAAACATGCCTAGTTTAAGCACAGATCCTTAAATTCACTTATCTATTTCTTAAAAATCTTAATCTAGAAGAATTTTTGAGAAAATAGGGGTGCCCACTGCAACCGGGGCCATAGAAATTTACGAAATCGAAGAATTAATTAACACATTAACAATTTTACTTGTGAGTCATCCCAAAGTGGAAACTTGGGTTTTTAAAATAGACAACGAATTTGCAGGCAGAGGAATTGCCTACCTCAATGTCGACAGTATAAAGGGATTTACGGAAATTGTTTCCACTATGAAAGAAGAAAATAAAGACGCTATTATATTAAATATTAAATAAAAAATTGGTAATTAATTAAGTTATAAATTAAAATTGGCGATGCCAAATTTGTTTAGGGGGTTTAAAGATTATATAGCTTAATTTTGTAAAAATGGCGGGGTTATTGAAGCTATGCCTGCGGGCGGATTTTTTTAGATTAATAAGTTATAATTTCCAAGTGTTTCTTTGTTTATAGAGCCGAATGGAAATTGCTAGATAACTAATTCTTATGATAAAATAAATGGAGCTCCATTTATTAATATAGGCTGTAATTTTCCTCATAAAAGTGGAAAATGGTAATAATTGTAAAAATATTCAAAAAAAGTGGGAGAAGAGTTGTATTCTAAGGGGATTATTGGCTGCGTTAGCATTGATTTTGTTATGTTTAAAAATCCTCAAAATAATGAAGAAGAATTTATTTAAGGGTTAGGAATAGACTGTTATTTGAATAATTATAACAGTTCTTTTATTTATTTTGATTTTTAAATGCAGGGAAAATACGAAGTTCATCAAAATATTTACAGGTGTAAATTAGAAGATGGTGAAAGTAAATTAAAATAATATTTTTAAAATTATCAATTTAAAAATTAATCTAAAATAAAATAAAATTAAATTAGTTTCGTAGAGAAATTACACTTATTGTCCGTTTTTATTGCATGAAGGATTAGATAAATTAAATATGAAAAGTTTTTTTTAGAGTTGTAGGAGAGAAGGTATAGAGTACGATTTGGTGAAAAAAATTGGTTCTACTTTTATGCTGATCGATATGATATAATCTGGGGTTTTAAGTTTAATGTGTATTAACGATGATTTTTAATAATAAATTGATGAAGTAAATAAGGCTGTCAAATTTATATTTAATAATGGAGGCAAGCTGTTGAAATAAAATTAAGTGATTGGTGAATCAAATTAGGATTAAATTCATTTATTAGACATTCAGTCTAAATTCTTTTTAATATCGGAAAAATTAAGCCAATAAAATTAGATGAATAGAAAAAAAGATAATATTAAGCTAAAAAATAATTAAGATAACAAATATAATAATGAGTAAAGCATAAATGATGGAAATAGTTATTAAAATAATAACAAAAATAGTATAAGAATATTTGAAGAAGATTAAAATGGTATAAATACATTCAATTCTATATCATCTTCTAACAATAATAACAATAGTATGATAGGGGGTAATAGTTCAAAAGTCAGAAAATATTAGCATAAAAGGTTAATTTTGTAATGAAATATCGTTTTTATATAAATACAAAAATATTTTTGAAGTATTTATTTTGAATTTGTTAATTTTCGTGTTTTATAGATATATATATATAAACATATATATATATGTAATTAATTAATTAATTAATTATTATAAATTATAAATTAATTTTAATTATATAAATTATTAATAAAAAGTATGCTTTTAATTTGCTACTAATTTTTTAGCATTAATTCTGTTTTTAATTTTTTTATTTCTATCGAATTAATTATAAAATTACTAAAGGTCGAATAATAATAATCATTATTAAATTAATTTAATTAAATTAAATCTAGTTTTACTTTTCATATGATAGTTTTTAATTAAATTAAATTTTTAATAATCTAATGTATAAAAAATAAAAAATAATGAACATATATGTGAAATTATGGTAATTTAATAATAATTAATTTTTAATTTTCTGTAGTATAAAAATATATTATTAATAATTTTTGATTTATTAAATTAAATATTTCAAATTTGTTTAGGATTATATTAATATTTATAACTTTTATTTTATTAAATATAATTTAGAAATGAAGAAGAAAGTATATTATAATAGTTTTTGACTATATAATAATTAATAATGATACTAACTAATAATTATAATAAAAATTATTTTTATTAATTAAGTTTCTAAATTTTTAGTTAAATATTAAATTTATTTTTTTGAGTTCAAGCGTGATTTAGAAATTTTTTTTAAAGATTTAATTTAATATTTGAGTTAATTAGTTTTTATTTCTTTTTTTTCACTTGCCCAAAGCTTGTAAAACTTCATTAACATAATATTTTACATCTTTATCAGTATCTTACTATAATTATAAAACATGGCTATAAATTTTTTAAAAATTAATTATACTTTATTATTAATCATTATTTAAAAATAAACTTAAATAAAATTTATAAATTCTTACGATTTAATATCATTTCTAACTGAAGTAGATTCATATTTAGGTATAATTTCTAAGAAAATTCTGACTATAAATATTCTAATATTAGGAACTGGATCATTTAAATGTTTATAAAGAATGGGGAAAATTTTTTCAAAAGTTTAATCAGTATTTAAAGTTCTGCATATAACCTTTTGAATAAAAAATATTTAATAATTATTAAATATAATTCTTAGTTATTATAGAATTTGTATATATAGTTTACTTTAAGACTTTATAATGCGCAAATTCTGAATAAATAACTATCGCTTTTACTTAAATTTTCTTGGATTTTTGGTAAAAATTGAGTATATGACCAATCAGGGGGATAAGAAGAAATTATATGTTACATTTATCCAGAAATTCCTTCTCTGACAGCAGCTGATTTGTCAGTTAAGAATTTAAAAATTAAAGGTTAGAACTATCTAGTCAAGTGGTCAGAATTCTGATATTTAAAAAAAGGTTAACATATTTAAATTTATTTTTAATAAATAGTTTAAATATGTCTTACATTGAATTTTTAGGCGATAATAATTAAACTTTTTAAGCACTCTAATCTAACTCTCCACTTTAAATTTTAAAGAATTAATTTATTATGAACACATATAAAAAAAATTATCAAGAATGAAAAGTATTAAAAATTATATAATAAAGTCAAAAACATCAGAATTTATCAACAATTAAAAGAGTTTATATAAAAATTTTTTTTATGAAAAAAATTCAAAAACCTAAATATAATTTTTTTTGATTAAAAAAATTCGTTACCTTAGGGTCTTCGATTCCCTTTTTGAAGTGGGGAAGGAATTAAGGAATACATTCGGTTCCTACGTTAATACAGAATTCTGAAGCACTTTTCATGACAGCTTCTCTGACTTCTTTATTTTCGTCGTTAAACATTTCAAGTAAGTGAGGCAAAAGTTTTTAGGTGGCCATTTCTTTATTATTTAAAAGTCCACTCATGATTCCGATTACGGTACAAGTTCCAGCTCTGATTTGGGGGACGCTGTCTTTGGCTAAGTACTGTAAATGAGGTAAAATTATTACTAATCTTTAGGCGGAAACTATTTTTATGAATTTTTATAAAGATTGGATGGAAGCTTGTCTGACGTCGTTTTCGGCATCTCTTAATAAATTAGTGAAAATTTAAATCAAACTGACATCGGCAACTTCTTTTCCGAAGGCTTCGGCGAGCTTTTTAAAGGTAAAAAAAAATTGGTTTATTTATATTTAATATGTGGTTTTTGTAATTTTTTATGTGATTTTTAATAAATAAATTTATCAATAATTATTAATTATGTCGGAATAATTTAGTTATTTAAAAGTAGATACAAAGTAAGTTTAAAATTAAGATTTTTTATTACTTCGGCAAAGATTTTAGAGAGAGAAAGTCTGACTCTCCAAGATTTATCTTCAGTGGCCCCAATAATAATTTATAAAGTAAGTTGTCTATTTTCTTCTTTGCTGAGAACTTTTGCGAATAATTTGAGACTGTTTAAACCGAAAACTCTAACTTAATCTTAATCGTCTTAAATTAATTATTTTAAGGAAGATATTAAATCTGATAAAACGAATTCTTTTTCTATAACAGTGGCGAATTACTAAAAATTTAATTTTTTTTATTATTTATTGTAATTTAACAAAAAATTAAAAAAATAAATAAAATTCATATATTTTAATTAAATTTTTTAATTAATTTACTCCAATTAAATTAGCTACAGTTCTTCTGACCATAGGAGTTTCTTCAGAACATAATTCTTAAAATTTCTTTCTAATTTATTCTTTAGATTTTCCAGCTCTTTAATAAATATTAACCATTAAATGAACAGAGGAAACTCTGCAAGTAAAATTAGATTCGGGTTTAGACAAGTTCATAATCTAAATTTAAAAAAAAATTATAAATAATATTATTTTTTCTTATTTGCCTATAAATAAAGATTAAAGATTTTTTTATAAATTATTGTTTTATTTTATTAATTTATCTATTATTAATTAATGCTATTTATTTTATTTGTAGAATAGAGTGTTTGTTTTTTTTATTATTTATTTTTATTTTAAATATAATAATAATTATTGAAGAAACCATTATTTTTCATTTAAATTAATTAAGCTAGTAGAAAATTTTTATAATTTTAAGAGTTTTTTATTTTTTTAGTATTTTATTTTAGTTTAAACTATCTTTATTTTGGCAATATAATTTAAAAATTTAGTAGCTAATTAAAACTTACGACAGGAATGTAATGGTTTTAAACATCATAATCAGATAAATTCTAAGAAATACTTATGAGTGAGTTAACAGCCTTTTTAAAAAAAAAAAATTAATATAATGTTATAATATTTATTTTTAGTTTTATTTTGCTCAAGTTGTTTGTTATTTTTGTAGTGTTTCTTTGTAAATTTAATATTTTATTTTAATTTTGAAGTAAAAATGTGATTTAAATATTACTCTTTCTCTAACTACAGTTTCTTCTTAGGAGCACAAGTTTTAGAGTAAGGGAATCAAAAAAACTTATTAACTTCCTAAAATAGGGCTAAATAGTAAAAATTCATTAATTAATAAGTTTTAATTTATTTTGCTTTAAATATTTTTGCATTTTTAGAGTTTTTATTTTATTTTTTTTATTTAAAATTCTGCTTTTAAAATAAAATTTGATAACATAAAAAAATAAAGGAAAAAATAGAATGGTTTTTTTTAATAAGTTTTTATTTTTACGCAATTGCATTTAATTCTTGGGCGATGGCGAAGAGTACTTCATCTTCTTCAATGCTGATTAATTCTATATAATTAAATTTTAATTTTTTTTCAAATTAAAAATTTTTAATTTTAAGTTAGGATTTTTAAAAAAATAAACATTATTTTATATGAATTTTTGATTATGGGAGGGGGTTTAAATTACCTTCTAAGTAAGGAATTAATTGGTTTTTGATACCGTCTGGGCCTAATAAAGTTGCGACAATACTTAATCTATGAATTGCGTTGACTCTAAGGTAGAGTTCATCGCTGGTCATTTCTTCTTTTAAAACTTCTAAAGCGTTACCGTCCATATTATTATATATTTTTTTTTTGTGGAAAAATTGATAATATTTGATTTTTTTAATAATTTTTATTGTTTATTATTATTTTTTTTAATTAATTAATATATATATTCATTATTATTTATTTAATTAATGTAAATTATTTTATAATTAAATAATAACATTAACAATTTGTTATTTTATATTAATTTTTCATTTCATTCATATTAAATGGATTTCAAAAAAAAAATTAAGAAAGGGGGAGATAGCTAGAAAAGAACTACAGATATAATTCTTGATTAAAAAATAAAAAAATAAAGACAAATCTTAAAAAGTAGCAAAAAAATTAATTAACTATTTATTTGTTATTTAAAATATTAAATAATATAAAACAATTAATTATTAAATATTATTATAACAAACTTATAATAAATTATTTCGAATTTTATATTAGAAAGTTATATTAGTATATATCTTAATTAAATTTCATATTACAATGTTTTGTTTAAACTATTATATATATTTATTTTATTTAAACGGAATATATGGGAAATCTATATAAATTTTTAAAAATCTATTATTATAAAACCATGATATAAAATTATACTAATTATTTCAAAATCTATTATTTAATAAAATTTATATCATAATTATTTAATTTTAATCTTAAATTCATAGTAAAATATTTATTTACTATGAATTTTTAAGCTATACTAGGTATATTTAATGGTATGCTAATCTAAGTATAAAATGTAATAAAATTAATACTATAATTTTTTAAAGCTAGGTCATTAAGTAAATGTTCATGAAATATTATCAAATATAACTAAATTATATAAAATATGAATGTTAAACCATTGTTAAATTTTTACAGTTAGAATTCGGTTAAAAAAATATATTTTGTAATAAAAGGATACATTTACCCTACATACCATTTTATTATAGTTCTAGTGAAATTAGGGAAAAATATAAAGTTATAAACATATATTTTGCACTAGTTATATATAATTCAAATTGTTTATTAGCACTTTTAAATTGTACAAAATAAAAAATGACTTAAAAATTAAAGTTTTTTAAATTTTGCGTAAAATGGAATAAATTTAGTAATTTATGTGTGAAATTTGTATATTTAAATTATTTCAAACTTTCAATATAAAAAGAGTAAAAATGGTAGCAACTTTTTTTTATTCTTCTAGTGAAAAAATTAATTATAAATTATTTAACTTAATTTGAATTATAAAAATGCACGATCAAGTTAGAGTACTATTTGAGACTTATTCGTAAGAAATTAAATTCAAACATAATTTTTTATTCATTTATTTATTAATTATTGTATTAGTAAGCAAGAAAAACATTAATTAGTATTTATAAAAAGCTTAAAATTTGTTTAATTTAAAAGGGGAATTATAGGTTATATACACACATAAAACAAAAGAATTTGGTTATTATAAATAAATTAAAAAAAAAAATTATCAAATAATAAATTAATTAAAATATTATCGTATAATATTTATAAAAACAAATCAAATAAAAAAATCGAGAAAAAAAATTAAAATTAAAATTTAAATAATTCTAATGGGCTACGTACAAGATTTAGATTCTTAAATATAAAGACTTTATAGTAACTAATCATTAACTGAAGCAGAAGTTAGACAATTATGTGAAAAAGTAATCTAATAAAATTCTTTATTGCAAAATAATAATATAAATTTAAAAAGAGATTATTTTTTTTCTTTTTCTTTAGAAATTAAATTTTCATTCCTCCCTATAAAAAATAAAAGAATCAATATGAAATTACTAAAGATATAAAATTTGCAAAAAAAATATAATATATTAGCTATAAATTTAAATAAAAATAAAAACATAAGATTTTTTATCTTCTTTTTTTTGGAATTTTAGGGTGGTTGGAAATATAATTTATGGTTATAAGAATTATAAATTTTCAAATTTTTTTGTAGATAATTTTTATAAATTTTTTAATATTTAAATAATAAACAATTTAAACTAAATAATTGTAATCATTTTTATAGGTTAAAGAAATTTTAAATTAAGAAAAAAATGTGTAACCTGTTAAAGCTCCAGTTACCATTTGTGGAGATGTTCATGGTTAATTTAATGATTTAATGGAATTATTTAATATTGGAGGAAGAGTTCCCGAAACAAATTACTTATTTTTAGGAGATTATGTTGATAGAGGTAATATTACATATAGATTCATTTAAAAAGAGAAAAAATACTGATTTAAAAAATATTTAACCACTTTTTTATTTATTTTAAAAATATTTAAAAATATCGTGAAAATTAAAAAAGAATATATAAAAGAAGAATAAAATGTTTAATTTTATAAATAATATATATATTTTAATTAATTAAATTTTAATAGGATTTAATAGTATCGAATGTGTAGCATTGTTATTTGCTTTAAAAGTCAGATATCCTGAAAGAATTACTTTGACAAGAGGAAATCACGAATCAAGAACTACCACTTAAGTTTATGGATTTTATGATGAATCTGTAAGAAAATACGGAAATTCTAATGTTTGGAAATATTTCACAGATGTTTTTGATTTCTTACCTTTATGTGCTATTGTTGAAAATTCAGTAAAAAAACGGCATATCATTTTTTGAATTTTATTTCAAATATTTAAAAATTATAAATAATTAATTATAAAATTTTTTTACCAGATCTTCTCTTTACACGGAGGTCTTTCCCCTTCTTTAGATAAAATAGATGATATTAATAAATTAGATAGAAAATAAGAGGTAATTTAATTATATATATATAAATACTGTTATAAAGTGAATTTATTTCTATGGCAATATTTTTTTTAATAATATCATATTTATTATTACTTTAATATTTTTTTTATAGGCATAAATTTGTTAAAATAATTTTTTTTTTAATATAAACTAGTATTAATTTAATAAATATATTTTAAGGTCCCTCATGAAGGTCCTATTTGTGATCTTTTATGGTCTGATCCCGATAATATTACAAGTGGATGGGGAATTTCCCCAAGAGGAGCTGGATATTTATTTGGAAAAGAAATTTCAGAATAATTTAACCACACAAATAACTTGACTAAAATTGCCAGAGCCCATCAATTATAAATGGATGTAATAAGATTATACAATTTATATTGAATTTTATTTTATTTTATATTTATTATAGTCGAGAATTTTCAATCTTCTGAATATAAAATCCAAAACTTATTTATTTATTTTTACTTTTAAAATAGGGATATGTTGAGACTCATGAAGGTAATGTTGTTACCATTTTCTCTGCTCCTAATTATTGTTATAGATGTGGAAATTAGGCTGCTATTTTAGAAGTTAGTGAAAAATTAGATCTTAATTTGTAAAATTTTATTATAATTAAAATACTTTAATTAATTTGTATCATAATTTTTATTTTTTTAGCTTATCATTTGATCATGCCCCATAATAAGAAACTGATACTATTCCTAAAAAAAGAATACCTGATTATTTCTTATGATATAATTAATATAAATGTTAAATTTTTTTAATTTTTAAAAATTAAATAATTTAAATTATCCTTCTAATAATAATAAAATAATAATTTTTTCTATTATTAATTTGTCATTATATAATTAATATTAAATTTTATAAATATTAATTAATTATACTAATTTTAAATATATAAGTCCATAAATTATAAAAAAAGTAGGTCATAAATTGTTGGAAATTTAAATTACTTTTTTTGATTGTTACATTTTAACAGTTTTAATAACCTATATTTCACTATTTATATATTATATTAATTAAAATTTATAAATAATAAAATGATAGCAAATTTAAATAAAAAATTTAATTGGGAATATTTTTTTAATTTAAATTATAATAAAATACTTATAAATTTTATTAAGATTATACAAAAATACAGTTTAAAAAATAAAATTTATTTATAATGTTATTTAACTAAAAATAATCCCAGATTAAAAGCAATATATTTTTATAGCAAATCTATTATATAAAAGAGATATAAAATAACAATAATTTTTCTTACTTTATTTGTTAAATATATTTTAAAATGGAGAAATCTCATTAAGAAATATTTTTATTTTTCTTTAGAAATTAAAAATAATTTTATAGGATATAAATTTGTTATACCTTCGCAACATAATCTTTTAATTTGGAAAAGTTAAAAAGATAAATGAATGAAACAATAAATAAATAACTGCATATATTAAGTATTTTAATTTACTATTTATAATATACTATTTAATACTATTGAATTTATTTATTAAAAAGTCATTTAAATTATCTAGTTAAAAATAAAATTAATAAAATAACTAAAAGTAACTTTAACATATAGTGTAATTATTAATTAATCAGTATACTTTTAAAAAATTATTTTTCGAAACTAATACTAAAAAATTTTAAACTTTTAAATGCTATTAAAAGATTTTAATATAGTACGACTATAAATTTATCTAAGTATTAAATTATAAACATTTTTATTAAGATATAAAAGAATTGAAAATCACAATCCTAGGAAGTTGTTGAAAACTTATCTAAAATAAGTAAAATACTTTTATATTTCGTAAATTTGTATTATAAAATTTTGGCTACTTATTTTTAAATTTAATTAATCTATATGAATGAATTTTTTATTTATTTTAATTATGTTGATATAATTTAAACATGATTTAATTATAAGACTTATAAAATAAAATAATTTTAAATTATTATTATTATTTTAGTCTTATATTTATAATATTTGTTGTATATTATATCAAATTATATTTGTTTTTTGATACTAAAGTAATATAGTATTTAATTTAAAATAATAATGAATGTAAAAATATTTCACTAAATTCAAAATGATTATCTTAATCCATTAATGTTATTAAATTTTTTTAAAATAATCTGAAATTGGCAATAATATTTTTACTTATTTTTTATTGTATATTTTTTATGATATTTTAGTAATGAAAAATAGAATTATTAGTAATAAAATTTAAACATTTTTTCCAATAATTCTCGTTTATTAAAACTTAATCGCATATGCAATATCTTATAAATATATACAAAAATATATTAATTATTAAAATAATTTCATACCATTTTATTCATATGTAAGAATTTTTTGAGTTTATTAAATTTTAATTTTAAATTTTAAAAGTAGAAACTTAAATGAATACTTAATTTTTTTTTATTAATTTTGCTTTATTAATTAGTCAATTTTAAATAAAATTATTCAATTTATATTAAAATTTTTAGAATAAATTGTGCATAAATTTTATAAAAATGAAATGAATCTAAAAATATATAAGTATTTAAATTGTAAAAATGGTTTTTTTGTTTCATAAATATTTTAAACGATACTATATATATTAATATGTTCATTTTTACAGCTTATTAAATAAAACATATAAGGATCTCAATTAAAAATTAAAATTTAGATAATTTTCAGTAAGTTCTTTATAATCAAAAAATGATGTTAAACAATACTACTAAATCTTTAATTTAATAAGTATAATATTTTATTATCGTGTAAAAAATATATTTATTTATTAATAGGTTTTTTTTTTTTATATATATTAATAAAAGATTTTTCTATTTATTATTTATAATTTTTTAATTGGAATTTAATAGCGTTATGAAAAATAATAGAATAAGTTATATGTTGTATATTTTAAATATTATTATTTATGTTTTAAAATTATAATACTTATATTAAATTTTTTATTTTTAAATTATAAACTATTTATATTAAGAACCTACGCATTATTAAATAATATTCTAAAATGCTTTATGTAACTAAGTATAAAAATGAATATAAAGTAATTGAAAAAAGAAAGAAAATTTAAATATGTTTTAAACGAAAAATAAATATAATTTTTTGATCTGTTTATTTAAATAAATTTAAATGGTTTTCTTTTATAATTTTTGATGTTAAAATGGATGGCTATTATATAAATATTATTTTATAAATATAATTTGCTTTTATTCATAGACAAAAATAATCGGTATCTGGAAAAATGACTATCATCTATAAGCAAACTTAAAAATAAAAAAGGGTACTTTAATAATGGGCAGATAATAGATGCATTTAATATTTATATTTTCAATCTATTATATAAATATTTTAAATCAAAAGCCGAAAATTCATATAATAAGTTTATTTATATTGACGAATATAAATACAATATTTCTTTAACCTTTTAATTTAATAACTATAATTTATAAAAAATTGATTATTACTGAATTAAATGAAAAACTTATTTTAAATATTATAAATTTCAATTGTCAATTATAATTGTTAATAAGTTTTTATTTATTTTTTAAACAGCAAAAATTGAGCTGGTTGTGTTTTATTCATTTTATTTATTATTTTTATCAAGGTTATTTTAGATTGATTAGTTTGCCATACATAATTTTTTATTATTAATATTTAGAATAAGAATTAATTAATTAGGTATTTAGCCAATTAATTATTTATTTTGTTTTTTTATTATTTGATAGTTTAATTAAATAACAAAAAATTAAATTACTTGTTCTTAGTATATTAATGTGAGTTATAATAAGGCTTTAGTAATATTTATAAAATTTATATTTTCATTTTTTCTTACTTGTAAGCTTTGATTTAATATAATTAATGTATTAAATAAATGAAAAATACGGCTAGTGAAAATAGTTAATTTCATAAGTAATACATAAAATCGATTTCTTATTTATAATAAATCTTATGAAAACCTATTAATTTAAACACTTAAGCTATAAATAAAGGAATATAAATAATAATTTTATTATCTTTGAAGTTATAGAAAATGAAAATTGACTACAATATTAAAACTAAAATTAAAATTTGATAAAATAAATGAAAAGAGAATTCAAAGAGATTTTTTTAAATTTTATACTTTAATTATTATTATATTATTGTAAAATAATACATTGAAAATGTTGCATTATATTAAAAATTATGATTTTCTAAATTTAATTTATATATAGTAAAGAAATAACAGTTATAGTTATATTTTTTTATTTAGTTAATTATCTAAATTAGTATTTAAGGTAAATAATTAAAATTCTAAAATTAAAGATGTTCATTTCTTAGCAGTAAAAATGTCCTTGAAATATGATGAATTAAAATCTTTAAATTAATTTAATTCTAATATTATTTTGTTTTTTTAATTTTATAGATGTATATTTATGATAATTTTTTGAATTAAATACAAAAATTATGACCATTTAAAAAAAAATTAGATTAATGATTTCATATTATTTTTTAGATTATTAAAATGTGAATGATATAAAAATTAACAATGGTAAATTTATTTATAGTCAAAAAGCTATTTATTATATTGTTCATTATTTTTATCCAAACATTTTTAAATTTTATAATAACATAGGATTTGCTAAAAAATAGAATAAAGTATCGTATATATTTTTTTGGAATAAAAATGTAATAAATAAAAGTAATATTAATTAATTTAATTTTAATTCAATGGTTTTAATATTGCTGCATTTAATAAAATTAATAACAATATTAACAGGGAAATAAAAAATAAATTATCCATTATTATTTTATTATCACTGTATAACAAAAATTAATTATTATTAATTAATTGAGAAAAAAATATAGATGTGGCTTTTTAAATAATTAATGAAAAAGTATCTATATTTATATTACTACTTTATTTTATGGGAAAAAAATTATTATATGAAAAAAAAATAAAAAATAAATAATATGCTTATTAAAATTCTTGATTTAAGTTTTTTAACTAAATATTTAATTTTTATAGAACGACTTTATTATGCTTTTCTATTGTAAATAATTCCTATAAAGTATTTTTTTATAATGATTAAATACATTAAATATAAGCCATATAAATATTATAATAATAACTACAAAAGTATAATAGACTAATGATAAATTGTTTTATATATTGATGATACAATAAAATTTATTTTAAATTTTGAGAAGGGAAAATATATTTTATACTTTTTTTTTAGAATTTTTTAAAAGATTTTATATGTTAAATTATTACTGAAATTTTTGATTAAGATTTATATCTTAAATTATTACTGAAAAAAAGATATCTAATGAATTATCACTGGTAAAAGACAAATTTAATTTGATTATTTGATTTTTATTTTTATTAATCTGTATAGATTAGTGAAAATAATTATTACTGGGGTTTTATTTATTCAATATTTACTAATAATTTATATAATTTAAGTCAGTTGAAATAAAAAAAAATCAAAGCATTTATTTTAAATAATTAAAAGTAATAACTATATCCCGTAACATTCCACACTATATTAACTAAATTAATATTACTTATAATTATGGAATTGCTAGCTTATATATAAAAATAATATAGCTTCTTTGGTTTAATTATTCTTTGTCTGCTATTTAAATATTAAAAAAAAAATTAACCATAAGAATATAAAAAATAAATAAAAAGAAAAACAAAAATTAAAAAAAAAAAAACCAGATTAACAAAATAAAAATAACAAAACTCAAAAAAAATTATAAACAAAAAAACATAAAATTAAAAAAAAAAATGTCAACTCAAGTTATTTTTTTATAACCTGCTAGACCTTCAATGGAGATGGAGGACCTAGAATTAAAATAATAAAACATTGAAGAACTTTACTACAATCAACAAAAATTATAATAAGAAAATGATTAAAAAAATTAATAAAAATTAGCTTTCAACATTGGAAAAAAAATTGGATCTGGAAAAACTTCCGAAGTTTTCGAATGCGAAATCAATAACCAAATTTACGCTTTAAAAAATTACAAAACCCAAGAAAAGGAATGTTACTTAAAATTTATGAGAAACGAAGTTAATGCCCTCCAAGAATTGGCTCACTAGAATATAGTTGAGTTTTTCTTTTAGGCTAGTGAAAACAGACTCGTTTTGGAAAACTGTAAAAATGGAGAAGTTTTTGACTATATAGCAGCTGCTTCTGATAAATTTCCTTAAGAATTATCCAGATTTTATGCCATGTAATTGTGCCATGCTGTTGCCTATATACACTAAAAAGGATTCGCTCATTTAGACATTAAACTTGAAAATTGCTTATTTGATGATGAATTTAACCTTAAATTGGCCGATTTTGGTTTTGCCACAAAAAATGCAGTAAATTATAAACATCAAAAATATATCGGAACTCACAGATATATGGCCCCTGAATTAGAGTATTCCATTCCTTATGACATCGAAAAGGCCGATATTTTTGCTTTAGGATGTGTTATATTTATTTTGGAATTAGGATTTTAACCCATTTATCAAAAAGCTGTAGATGATGATAAATATTATTAATTTTTCGCTTATGGGTAATAAAAGAAATTTTGGAATTGGCTTTAAAAATAATTCGCTAAATAAATTAATCCTTACTTCATTGATTTGATCAATAAAATGTTATAAAGAGATCCTAGTAAAAGAATAAACATGGAATAGGTTTTAAATCACCCTTATTTCACTGGACCCATATATGACAGAGAACAAAGAGTTAGATTTATGAGCTCTGTTAGATAATTAGTTTTATAATAAGCTTAATAATGATTAATGGGATAATAATAATAATGATAAAGCACATTCTTATAACAAAAATATACTAAATTTTTTCAATGATATAAAAATTAATAAAAAAAAGTCTAACATTAATGAAGTATTATCAAAACTTCTAACTTTATTTAGACAAAATTAAATATACTATATAAATATATAAAAGTAATTTATTTGTTTGAATATGAAAATATTAACATAAATTTTATACCTATAGTTTAAATTTATGTTATAAAATATATATATAATTAATTTATTTAGTCAAATTAGTTCAAAATATTAGAATAAATAGTCAAAAATTAAAAATCAAGTCATAATTCTTTTATTATTATGTATATAAGTTGTATATTTTCTTTAAATTCAAGTTATTTGTATTACCATTTTTGTTTCAAATTAATTTTCCTTTTAATTAATTTTAGTGATAATAAAAGTCAGTTTTAATAATATTTTTGCAGGAAATTATATAAGTATTATAAAATTTTCACTGATAATTATTAAGGATACAAATTTATACTTGTAATTATTTTGTATCTTAATTATGAAAAAAATTTAATAAACCAATCAATCAGTAAATTATTTTTGCAAATAAGTAAGACAATTTTTAAATATTCACTTTTTTAAAAAATAGTTAAAAATTGTTTTATTTTATTTTTATTCAAGTAAATTTTGCCGATTTTTAAATTAAATTATACTTTAAAGAAATTTATTGAAATAAATATCGTATAAATATATTAGAAATGCTTATTATTCTAAATATTTATTTAGTAAATTTACTTATTTTTTTCCATAAATTAAAGAATGGTATTATTATTCAAGTATTTATGGAAATTATCAAATAACAATGGAAATTAAATTAATTAAATTAAAGATTTTTTTTTATTATGATAAAATTTTGAGTATTTTTTATATTTGATATTTTTAAAATATTTTTTTCATCGAATTAAAAAATTTATAATGAAATTAAGTCTATCAAAAATAAAATATGATTAATATGAAAGATGGGGTTTATTAGATGTTTTGAGATAGAAAAAAATTTATATTATTATTTTTTTTTTATGCTTTTTTATTTTTTTTTTCATTTAATTATTCATTATTTTGACAAATTAGATTAAAAAACAATAATAACAATAATTTTTACCTTAAATAAATACAAAAATTAAATGGATATCTTTAGAAAAATCATTTCTGGAACAAGAAATAAATCTGCAAATTAACCTTAAACTGCACAAATTTAAGGCCAATAAATTAACTAAGGTATTTAACAGGGAAATAGAGGAAATATATTTAGTAATTTTTTTTCCAGAAGTTCACAAAATTAATAAGGAAGATAATTCACAAATCAGTAGAATTCACAGCCAAGAAAAAACAATTAATATAGTTAATAATAAAATTAATAGTCTTAAAATAGAGGAAGAAATTTTAACTAGGGTCAAAATTTTAGTTCTTAATAAGTTTAAAATTAATAAAAACCTTGGCATAAAAAATCTTAATCTGCATAATAATTGACAGCTAATTAAATTAGTTATTTGATTTAAAAAAATAATGAGTTAAAAAATTAAATGGATTAGAAAGAGAAATAGGATTTATAGTTGGTTTTCTAAGGCTTTAAAAATTAGCAATAAATGGCTTAAGAATAAAATTTATTAAAATAGAAATAGTATTTTTAAGAAGCTTAAGTACGGGAAAATTCTAATTTTATTTTAGATTATTTTCCTGAAAAAAAAAAATAGTTATTGGAAAAAGAAATGATAGAAATTTAGAAATAATAAGAATTAAATGAATCAGAAATTAGTATTAATAGTTATCAGGAGGAATTAGATTAAGAAAATTCAGAAAATTAGCAAAAAAAAGATAAATCTAAATCAGTAAAGTAAGAATAAAATAAGGTCAAAAATTCCTTATAGTTGGATAAGAAAAATTCATAAAAAAAGTAAGCATAAACAAGGATTTTATAATAAAATAAATTAAAATATAAAAATTAATATATATATAAATATATATATATAATTTATACATTAAGTTAAAATTTTTCCTTTTTAAAGTTAAAAAGGAATACTGAAAAATTTGAATCCTTCGAAACTTATATAAAAATAAAGTTAAAAATAATTAGTAAACAAATAAGTTTAGAAAATAAAAGATTAAAAATAAAATACAGAAGTGTTTAAAAGATAATAGTCTATAAGAAGACAAATTTTGTTAAAAAAGTAACAGTTTTAAGATTTATAAATAAAAAAGAAAAAAGAATAGGAAAAAAAATAAATTTTAGAAAGTGAAATTATTTTACCTTTTGTTGATTTGTAAAATATATAAGTGAAAAAGAAAAATTTTGAAAATTTTGGAACTGAAATTTATGATAAAAATTAGTAGCCATAAATTATTGACATAGTCATGAAAACTATTGATGTAAATAAATAAATACATTTAAATATATTTAAATATTTAGATAATTCATATTTTAATATTGTGTTTTTAGTTTTTTGTATATTTTTTTATTTTTTCTTTTATAATATATAAAAGGAGAGAAAAATGGAGGTAGATTAATATTTTGAAAGTAGAATGTGTAATGATTTAGATTATGAAAATAGATTATTAAATTATAGAAAAAATTAAGAATTCCAATAAACAAGTAAGTTTTTTTTTAGATTAAAATAATATAAATTTCATTAATTTGTTAACTTATTAAAAGACTATAGTAATTTTGAAGTGTTTGAAATAGATCCAATCAGTAGAGAGCCCATAAGAGAAAGGGTCATGTAAAATTATATTAGAGATAGTAATAATTACAAAGATTTTAAGGTAAGGACTCCTTAAGCTTTACATAAAATGATAAAAATTTTAATTGAAGAAATAGTAGACTCAGAGTATTAAATAGACAATAAATTTGCTACCAAAATAAATTAATAAGGTATTATAAAACATGCCAAATAAAACAATTAACTAAATTTTAATATTTATCTTCAACAAAATTATGATAAAAAAATAGATAATTTAAAATATCTTATATATTAATAATTATTTTTATTATAAAACTCTAAAGAATCTGAGTATTATTTTGATTTATAGTTAAATTTGAGGTTATATTATTTTTATGGCACAATGTTAGCTATAAATGTTTAATTATTGTAAAAATTAAAATATTAATAAATTTAATTTAACTTTATTAATTTAGGGAATGATGTGAAAATTGATTTTGGTTTGATTTATTAATTTGTTTGTGAAAAATTTAGGGCTTTTAATTCTGACTTAAAAAGACTAAAATCCAGTAATGAAGAAGTAAAAGGGCTAAAAATTATAATTGAAGCTTAAGAAATGATGATAAGATATCTCTTACTTTCAATTAATGATTTAAGAAAGTAACATACTGGGAAATTTAGACAAAATCCATTTGAATTTTCATTAAATGAAATGTTAAGAGAAATTTCATTTTCACTTTTAGAGGGTTATGAGTGGAATAAATTGAAATTTAGAAACTTTAAAGAAAAATATTATAATTAAATGAAAAAACTTACACCATAGGAAATAATAAGTATGTATGCTAGTGATACAAGCAAAAGTCTTAGGTTTTACACTAAAAAAACTGCTTTTGAGGAAATAAAAGTGGAAAATTTTTATATTTCCCCTAATGAACCTGAACTAAGAGCCTATATTTTAATTATTAAGTAAAATATTAATTTTTTTATGAAATTTCATTTAATTTTTTCGTAAATATTTATATCAAAAGTTCTGTAGTATCTGAGCCGTTGAAAAATCCTTCTTTGAATTTCGTTTAAATTATATAAAATATAGAACTATTTTTTGAGTCAAAATCTCAAGATTAGGAAGAATAATTATTATTAGATAGTTAAATTATTAACTAATCAATGGATATAATAAAAGAAATTTGTAATTTAAAAGATAATTTATAAGTAAAATTGTGTTAATTTATTATTTAAAATAGGTTCAGCTAATCCAATTGAATATTTTAAATTGCTAAACTCTAACGATACCAACTATTTATTAGGAAATGCAATGTTATTAAATTTGAATCTTATTAGAGAAAAAACTTTATAAAATTTACTAAATAGAATAAATCCTCATGATAAATTAAATATTTAAGAAATATAAGATGAACTTTATTTTAGAATTTAAGACAAAATTTATCTAGAAAATTTTTTAACTGCATTTGAATTTGACTTAAGTGAATATAAAAGAGAATTTGGTAATGTTTCTTATCAATAAATTTAGAACAATGAAAAGCTAAAAAAAAGTAAGCTATAATTTACAAAATAATATATATTATATTGGTCAAAAATTATAATATAAATATTGATTTATATTTTAATATTATAATTAATTAGATTTTTTGATTAAATTAAATTTAATTATAAATTAATTAATTTACAATAACTATATTTATATATAGAAATTAAACTTATTATATAATTAATTAAATATTAAATAAAAATATAATTTAAAATTAATGTCACAATTTTTTCGACTTATATATTATATGCATTATATTTATTAAATTTAATTTTCTAATATTTTTAATTTTATTTTTAAGAATATTTGAATTTTGTTATTTATGATAAAGAAAGTTAGAATATTAAATTAAAAAATGTTGGCTTTGAAAAAAAAAGAAACGTTAGGCACTGTTAAGTACCGGATTTTGAGCCTAAAATATAAGGGAGAGGAGGCGTAGAATATAAAAGAAATTAATTATTTTTTAGCAATGATATAATTAAAAAATATAAGAATGATTATAAAATAGAAACCCCTAATAATTTGGTTTGCAAATAATTTTTGGTACCATATAATTTAAAATATTTTTTTTACCATTAAAAATTTTTTAAATACTAAAAATTAAGAAACTTCAATTATTTATAATAATTTTAATTCAAAATAAAATAAATAAGATTAAAGGAGGCGAGTTTTAATATTTAAAAAAAGAAGAAAAATATGATTATTAATTTACCAAATATGCTTTCACTGATTATGAAAAATTGGATGCAATAGAAAATGAAACAATACAGGCTTTAAAGGATGAATAAAGTTAAAAGTTGATGGAAGTCGAATTAAAATAAAAAAAACAAGATTAGCTATAAAATGATGCGAGAAAAAAATATTAAAACGAAATCGAAATGGAGGAAAAAAAAAATAATAAAAATGAAAACGAAATAGAAGAGGAATATATTTCAAATTAAATTTAAGATGAAAATTCATAAAGCACTTTATAAATATATAATGAAGATTAGGATGTTAAAAATGATGTAAATATTTATCAAAATTAAAACTTGGATAAAGCTATAGACTTAATAGAAAAAGTAAAATAAAAAATGGAAATACGAAGATAAATAAAAAAAATTCACTTAATGAATTTGCTCAATTTAGAGCTGGAGAGAATTGAAGAATTAAAAGCAATTGATTAAAATGATGAATAATTTTTTAATAATTAGGATCTCAATTAAATTGGTAAATTATTGTATTTAAAACACAGATATAAAAAAATGCCAAAAATAAATATAAACAAAAAAAAAATAAATGAAAAATCCTAAACATTATTATATTTGAATAAAAATCATATAATAGCTTTTAGCTATATATTTTTTAATATTAAATTTATATATTTGATCATTAATAAATTTATCAATTTAAAAAAAAGGCTAATTGAAAAATATTGATGAAAAAAATATTTAGATAGATTAGAAAGATTAATAATTATAACTATAATAATAATAATTCCAATTTTAACGAGAATAATAAAATTTTATTTTATACTTGGGCTAAAAAATAGCAGAATTGGCTTAGTAGAATAAAAGCGAAAATTTTTATAAATAAACTTATTATAAAATATCTATTTTTTGTGATATTGATGATTTGGATGCCCTTTATAAAATGTTTGAGTATTTCTTGAGTTTAGAAATTAATTGTAAAAATAAATATGTTATAAAATGAAAAAATAATTTTATATTATAAAAATGAAAAAAAATTTAGAAATAGATATTTTTAATTTTTTTTAAATTTTTTACTATATATTAAAAGAGGAAGAAACTTATAAAGAAAAAATGGAAAGTTTGGAAGAAAAATTTGAGAATTTAGATTATGAAGGCGGAGAAAATTACGTCGAAGATTTCAGAATTTTAAAATTTTAAAATGAACATGACGGATAAATTTTGGAACTAAATTTGAGTGTTCAAGGTTTTTTATTTGGTGAAAAATACTGTTTTAAAAAATATGGAAAAAACAAAGTAAACAAGGGAAAAATAAATAACGAAAATAATTAGGAAAACATCGACTATACTGACCTTTTTGGCAGCGATATGGTGATTTTTTTAGCCAATGATGAAATTTCTAAAAGTAAATTATTGTGGGAAAAAATGATAAGTGCTATGAAAATAGTAAGTAATTTACAGGACTCTAAATTTGAAGGTTTCAATTTGTTAATTTTTTAAATTAAACATTAATTTTTAAACGGGTATTTTAGCTATATCGATGATAATTTTAAAGAAAAAGTAATTGATGATAGTGAATTTTTCAGTGAAGAGAAAGCTAAAAATAAAATCACATATCATTATAATAACTATAAAGAGTTTTACTTTAACGATTTGGAAATAGATAATTACAAAAATAAATAGGTTGTTAGTATAAAAGATAAAAAAATTGATATTATTAATAATAAAAACGAATAGTTAATTGTTGGTAAATAAAGTGATTAAAATGAAGATAATTAAAACAAAAATGATGTGATAATTTTCAAAAAATAAACAAGTACAGTTTAAAAATTGTACTAATAATAATTGAATTAAGGGTAGGATATTGAATGCGAAAATAATTTGGATGATAATTTTAATTAGTAAATTAAAAAATAAAATGAAAAATCGTAGTTAGAATCCCATTCAAGTGTTAAATAGTTCTAACAAGTGCGAAAAAGTAATGAAATTTTTTAAACAATTCGATTTTTTATGACTTAAAAAGATTAGTTTATGGGAAAATATTTTAGGAAAACTTTGTATGATATTGTAAAAAATTAATTTATTTACTTATTTTATTAAAATTTACTATTTATCTATAATAAACGCGTATTTAATTTATTTTAATATATTTTATTAGGAAAAATTTGATATTTTAGCAAAAAAATTGAGTTTTTAAGGTTTACACAATAAATTTTGGACAAATACATAAAGGTTTTAAGTTTACAAATTATAAGATATTTTAAATGATTTCAAAGGTTTTTTACATAATATTCCTAATATAGAGAATCTTAAACATGATTTATAAGAAAATAAAGGTTTTTATAGTGACTTTGATATGTTTACTAATACTTATTTAGACAAAAGAAAAAATTAGACTTTAAAATCTTATTTTTATATGAAGAATGTGATAAATGAGTTTTTCAACAAATTAATGGAAAAATTCAGTGTTATTTGGGAACATAGAACATTTATTTCATTATAAGATGTTATTTTAACTTTTAAAACATAAAATATATACTTATATCCGGATGAAGGGTAAAAATATATATGAAATAAAAATTAAAAATATAAAATACTTTTTTATATTTTTGTATTCTAACATTTATTTTTAAAATTAAATAAAATAAATATGATATAAATTTTTATATAATAATTAATATTAAAAAATAAAAAGATTAGTTAATGATTAGCCTCAAGGAATTTATGAAATGGATGTTAATATTTAATAAATATTTAAAGATTTTGAAAAATAAATAAGCATATTCAAAAATTTGAAAATTCAAGGAAAATAAAATTAATTCTAGGATTATTTAGGATTTTCTAAATTATATTAACTTTAAAATTTAACCGATAAATTATTAGAGGGATTTTTGTCAAAAGATATAGAAATTGTGCTAAAAGGGGCAGAAATATTCTTAAAAGTATTTTATACATTTTAATTAATTTATTAAGATTTTATATAAATTTTATTTTTCTTTAATAAAAAAATGTTTAAAAAAAATAACTTAAATTTAAAAAGGAACATTTTGTGTATTGTTTGAATTAAGTTTAATTGAAGTCTAGTTTAGTTGATTTTCTGGCCAATAATTTTAATATTAATAACGGAAGGGCAGATTATTATGGTTTAATTTTAATTTTGTTTGATTTATCTTGCTAAATATTTTAAGAATAAAATGATTAATTTTTAATTTTACCTATGGACTTTTCTGTAAAAGATTACTTGGATTTAAATGTAATTTATTATTCAGTATGAAAATATTTATTAAAAATAATTTTTTAATAAAATTAATAATATTTTAGAAAGTTGAAGAATAAAGCCTAATTGAACTAGAATAATTCGAAAAAAAACTTAATATTTTAGATAAAAAGAAGAAAGAAATTATGCCTTCTTATTAAAAAGAGAAATAGCCTAAAAATAGTCATAAATTTTACAATAGAGACGATTATTTATTGCAAAAACAAAAAGAAAGAGAATAAATAGAAGCAGAAAAGAAGAAAAAATTAGAACGTTAAGCTTTATTATAACAGGATATGGAATTAATAGAATAAATTTAAAAAAGGTAAGTATAAAAATGTTATTAAAATAACTTTATAAATTGATCTAATAAATATAAATAAAATAATTTATTATAACAACAAGTATAAATTAAATTTAATGCCTATATTAAATTAATTTTTAAAAATGATATTTAGGAAAATGGGAGAAATGGATTAAAAAGCTTTTTAATTTAAAGCTATTTGAGATATAACTAAATTAAAATGAATATTTTTTAAGTGATAATACAATATATATTATTTATAATTAATTTAATTAGTTGATAAGTGTTATATAATTTATTTATATATTATTTGAAGCTATTTTTATTATTATATGTGATAATATTTATACAATTTATACTATGATAAGTATTAATAATATTTTATATAATTACTTATATTAAAAATAAAATTTTTTTTTAAAAATATAATATTAATAAATATGATAAGTAGTTTTTAATAACACGAATTTGAAAGTAAATATTTAGCACAAGATAGTGATATAGTAGATTAAAAAGAATAATACTTTTGGGTAAATGATGATAAATAAGTAAAAATTCCAGGAAAATTAGTTAAAGTTGAAGATGATTAAAATAATTACGTTATTTAATTAATATAAAATAATAAAAAAATCTAAGTTTAAAAAAGCTAGGTATATAAAATTTTTTACAAAGAGGATTCAAAAATAAAATAAAAATATATTTAAATTTACGCAATAATATTTATTCTAATATTATTTTAAGTTATTATAAATGGATTCTACGAGTTTAAATAATTAGGAGAACTTACTTAAATTTTAGAATTTAGATGAATTCACCGTTTTAAATAATATAAGAGAAAGATATAAAAACGACTAAATTTACACTTAGTTGGGTAAAATCACATTAAATTTATTACAAAATGTTATAAATAAGATTAAATTATGTTTTAACATAAATTATATTCACTTTTAAGGTATGCCGATATTGATTTCTATGAACCCTTACAAAAAATTATAAATTTATAATTAAGAATATTTAAATAAGTATAAAAAAGATAATTGTAACTATCCGCACTTATATTAAATAGCAGAATAAAGTTTTAATAATATGTATGAATAATAAAATAACTAGGCGATTATTATATCAGGAGAAAGGTTATTAATTATTTATTATTTATTTTTAGAAAAATTTTCAAAAATAGATAAAAATATCTTTATATGTTTTTAATATATTCATCATTTATATATATATATGTATATGTATTTTATTATATTTAGTTTTTTAATATATATATATTTTTAGTGGATCTGGAAAAACTGAAGCTACTAAAATAATTTTAAAATATTTGGCAAATGATCCATTGAAAAAATATAAATAATAAGGTAAAATTTAATTAAAAAATGAAATAAGTATAGAAGAACAAGTTTTGGATAGTAATCCTTTATTAGAGGCATTTGGAAATGCTAAAACTGTTAGGAATGATAATTCTTCTAGATTTGGAAAATTTATTAATATATATTTTAATAAATAAAGGTAAACATAATTTTTTTAAATATTTTTAATATACATGATAATTTTAGTTTTATTAAAAAATTAAAAATTAAAAGGCAATTTAAAAGCGCTAATTTGCTAAGTTATTTATTAGAAAAAAGCAGGATTGTTCACATAAATAAAAAAGAAAGAAACTACCATATTTTTTATCAAATTTTTCATTTAAGTTAGAATTAATAAAATAGGTTGTATTTGAAAAAGGCTAAAGATTATAACATATTAAAAAATGGAGATTTAAAATATGAAGGCGAAGATGGATTGAATTTAAAGTATACAAAAAATTGTATGGACGTTTTAGGAATTTCAGAGAAATTTTAAGATTTTGTATTTGAAATTATTTCAGCAGTTTTACAATTAGGAAATGTTACTTTTACAAAAAATAAGGATCAATAATAATATGCTTAGATTGAAAATAAAGGATAGGTTTTCTTAGAAAATGCTATTAAATTACTATAAGTATGTATTATAAATTTAAAAACAGACAAAATATATAATTTTTTTCAAATTATTTATTTAATAAAGTATTCATTAGTATATTAAATTTTTTGAATAGATCGATAAATAAGAAATTGAGTAATTTTTTTTGAAAAAATAAATTATTGATCCTTCAAGTTAAAAAATAATTTTGAAGGGATAAAGTGTTGAACAAGCTTAGAATAATAGGGATAATCTGAGTAAATTTATTTACAGTTAATTATTTGAATGGATAATTAGGAGTATAAACAATTAAATTGCTCAAAGTGCTTTGAAATAAGAAAAATTAAATAAAAAAAATAAAAAAGATAAAATTCTAGAAATCGGGATTTTGGACATTTTCGGCTTTGAAATTTTTGAGCATAATTCTTTTGAACAATTAAACATTAACTATGCAAATGAAAAATTATAGTAATTTTTTAATATTAATATGTTTTAGTAAGAGTAATAATTGTATAAAGAAGAGGGGATTGAATGGGATTATTTATAATTTAGTGATAATTAGAAAATTATTGAGATTTTTGAGGGTACTCCCGTTTCTGTATTCTCATTTATAGATGACTAATGTAAAATTGCCTAGGTATTAAATATTTTTTTTTGTTTATCTAAACATGTATTTATAAAAAATAAAAATTAAAAATTGTATTTCTTATGACTTGATTATTCATTTTTAATATTTTTATTATATATATTTTTAGGGTAAAGATAGTGCTATTTTATAAAATATTAATAAAAATTTAAATTCAGAAAAATTATTTGTTCCAAATAAAAATATGGGTTAAAACGTTTTTGGTGTTAAACATTTTGCAGGAGAAGTAGTTTATGAGGTATAAAATTTTGTTAATAAAAATAAAGATACTGATTAAAAAGACTTTTTGTTTTTGTAAAATTCTAAAAATGAAATAATAAAGTAAATTTTCTGCTAAGAGGATGAAGAAATAAATTAATAAAATAATGAAGATGAAATTAAATAAGATAACAATGATAATGATAATGATGAAAATTTTTCTAATTATTAATATATGTTAAAATAAAAAGTTAAGAAAGTTTAAAAAAAAGGACATTTCACCGTTTCTTATTATTTCAGAGAATAGTTAAAAAATTTAATCGAAAAATTAGAAAAATCCTAACCTTACTATATCAGATGCATAAAACCAAATGATAAAAAACTACCAAATGAGTTTGATAGTTTTAACGTTTTACGATAATTAAAGGTAATAATAAACAATTTATAAGAAAAATTATAAGTATAAATATATATGAAAATTTGTTTAAATTTAATTTTTAAGCTAATGAAAAATTATTTTATATTCTCATATTTATTTAAATTATTTTTTTATATTATTTATTAGTGTGCTGGTTTAATAGAAGCTATAAGGATTAGAAAGGCTGGATACTCTATTAGAAGAGAGCATTTATAATTCTTAAAAAGGTATAAAGTTTTGAGTCCCAATATTAATTTAAATGGCAACTTAAAATAAAAATGTTAGTAATTTATGGAAAAAATTTGTTAAATTGATGAATTCAAAGTAAATTTATATATGTATATAATATAAAAAATTTAATATTATATGCATTTATTGTTTAAAATATTTATATATATTTATTATTTAAATAGGAACATTTGAGTTTGGAGAAAAAAAAATGGCAGGTGGGAGAAAAATTAGTGTTTTTATAGGAAAATGCTAAATAGGTCATGGATTCTCAGTTATTCATATTTTTCGAAAAATTTGTGAAAATAATTTAAAAAAACGTAAAAGCAATTCTACAAAGAAGAAAATTTCTAAAATGTAAAGAAAAAATAATAATAATTTAAAAAAAAATAAAAGCTTATTTAGTTTAAAAAAATAATGACTAAAATTTATAAAATACATAAATGAATAATAATTATCATGTTGATAATAGTCAGAAAATTTATGATTAAGAATTAGGAGAACATATTTTAGATAAATAATAAAATAATCAAGATTAAAATGATTAGATGAACTTTTTAAATTAGTAACAAATAAATGAATTAAAATAATAAATTTAGTAGGATATATTTAAGAAATTGTAGTAGTAAATTTAAAAGTGTGATAAAAAGTCATCATTTTATTAATTATTTTAAAGCTAAAATTTAGAAGAATTTTTAAATAATTTTGAAAAAATAGCCTAATAGTAAAATTAAAATGAAAGAGAAAAAGAAAATATATAAAAAAAATTTTAGTTATATTAAAAAGAAAAAGAAGTTGAGCTGAATAATCTACTTGAATTAAATGAGAAAATTTAAAATTAATATAAAAAATAAATCTTAGAAAATTAGCATATATCTGAATAATATGAATAAATTATTGAAAGATAAAAATTGTAGATTTAGGAATTAAATATAAACTTATCAAAAAAACAGGTAAATTTTGTTTATTATTTATTTGTACTTTTTAATTTAAATTTTATGTAAATATAATATTTTTTAGGTATTTTAAGATGAATAAAAGATTTAATAAAAGTAAGAAGAATTAATTTAACAATTAAAATCCAAAAACGATGTTTATTTTTCATAATTCAAAGTAAAATTTGAGGGTTTATAAAAACAAATTGAGCATAAAAATGATAAAATTAAATAACTAGAATAAGATTCACAAGAAAATAGATTTTAATTGTAGAAATAAAATTAAAAATTAGGAGATTTTTAATAAGAAATTCAAAAATTTTAATAATAAATTATAAATATGAATTAGGAAAAAAGTCTGAATTAGATAACTATTTAAGAATTAGAAAAGAAAATTAAATAAAAAGATTTAGAGTTAAAAAAGACTCAGCATTCAGTTAATGAATATAAATATTGGTAGGAATTTTAAGAATAATAAGGTTACTATATTTTATAAAATTTTTTATTTAAATTCTAAATAATATAACTTAATTTTATAACTAAAATATTTAATTAAAAAATTTAAAATTCTATCTTTATTTTCTTATATTTATATTTTTAAATTAGAAAATGGAGGGATATATTTTTAAATAGGGGAATTTAAATAAAAGTTGGAAAAATAAATTTAATAGTAAAAAGAGGTTTCTTAGACATTAATTAATTTGCTTAAAGTAAAAAATTTGTAGGTTGAAAATTATAAAGAAATTTTTAGTTAAAAAGTAAAAAATTCCGAAATTTAATAATTAGAAAAAGGAGGATAAAAATTTTTAGAATAAGAAAATATTTTAATGAAAAAACTACAAAATTAAATGAATAACTTGTAAATACTAGAATAAGAAAAAAGTGTGTGAAGAAGTAAAAAAAATTTTTCTTATATATATTATTTTATGGGTTAGTTTATTTAAAATTAGTATGAATTTAATATTCACTTAAAATTAATTTATAAAGTATTTATAAATATAGTATTATAATTTTATAAGAAATAATATTCTAGATATTAATTATATAGCTGTTCTAGTAAATAAAAAATTTTAAAGTAAAAATTTTATTTAGAATAATAACTTTTAAATAAATAGTCGTAATTTATTTTAATAAAAATATAATTAAATAAAATAAAATAAAAATGTATAACTATTAACAAGGTTAAAACTAAAATTTTACACACTATAATTATTTAGAAAACTATAAATAGCCTAAAAAATAGGGTGAAAATTAAAATAGGCCAAAAATCGGAGTTGGGGTAATAGTATTTAATAAATATTCTTAAAATGTATTATTATCTAAAAGAAAAGATAATGGGCTTTTTGGTTTTCCGGGGGGTCATTTGGAATTTGGAGAAGATATTGAATATTGTTCTTCTAGGGAACTTAAAGAAGAAACCAACTTATAAATAGATTAAAAAGAGTAAAAAAGAATTAAAAAAAAATAAATTTACTTAATAAATAAAAAAATTTCATAATAAATAAAGTGAAATAAAAAAAAATATTTTATTATATTAATTTTAATTTATTGAGTATTTAATATAAAATAAAAAATAACATGATTTATTATTATAATTAAAATTTTATTTATTCTTTATTTATTTTTTTAGATTTAAAGTTTTTAAATGTTTGAACGTAAAAAGATTGAATATAAATTACCATTATGTGAATTTTTTTACTATTGCATAATTTAAAAATGCTTATATAAGTTAAAAAATAGTTAATTTGGAGCCAGAAAAACATGAAGATTGGGAATGGGTTTCATGTTAATAAATGGAAAATTTATATAAAAATGGGTATTTATTTTATGGACTTGAAGATATGGTTAAAAATGCATTTGATGGTAGTTGTTAAAAAATGTATTAGGGGTTTACAGAGTTTGTGTGAAAAAATAATATAGTTTAAAATTATTTTTTAACATATTTTATAAATTTTAAATTGCAATTTTCATTATAATAAATTTAAATAATAAAAATAATTAAATTTATAAATTGATAATACTTTACAATGCTTTTAAATGGATATGTGTCCATATAAGTTTATATTTTTACAATAAATAAAATAGAGCGCTTTTTATATACTTTTCTCGAATTTTTATATTATTCAATTTTTAATAATTAAAAGGTTTTTAGTGATTGAAAAAACTACTAACTGAATAATTGATTTATTAATAATTTTTAATTATTTAATATTTTATTTTATCTATTTTTTTTCTAGTTTTTATTTGATTTGTAAAAAAAAAAGAAAAAAAACAAAATAAATTATCTTTAAATTTATTTCAAAATTAAAGAAGTTAAAGATTCTTGATAGGAAGAAAAATGAATCCTAATAATTCTGAGGCTGTTATTGTTCGAGACTATAAATTGTCTTAAAAAGAACAAAATTTGAAAGATAAAATTTACAAGAAAACAAAAAAAATTTAGCCAAATAAAAATTAGGTTCAAAATTAAAATGGAAGTTAATAAAAAAGAGTAAATTTTTAAAACCAAGGACAATTGCCTAATAATCAATCTAGTTTTTAAATGAATCAAAATCAAAATTAAAATTCTTAATTTAAACAAATATACAATTAAATTCCAGAAAATTAGATTGATCAATTTTTGAAAAGTATGGGTAAGGAATTTTCTTAATTGTCTAAATAGTAAGTGTCATTTGGAATTTTGAATTCATAATAAAGAATTATATAAGAACATAATGAAATTTTGAACGAAAATTAGAAAAATTTAGCTTAAATTATTTAAAATTAGGGATAAAATGTTCAAAAAAATGGGTAATTAGACTAAGCCACTATTTAAAATAACAAATAAATGCTAAAAGAATTAATAAATCCTGTTAACTAGCAAATTTAAGTAAAAAATAATAATAATATATGATTATTAAAAGGTTACAAACATTTTCTATATTTTTATATATATATATTTTAAAAATTAGTATTTCGCATGCTAAATAGATTATAATTTAATTTTAAATAATTTTTAAGGAAATTAGAAAACTTTACGAAGAAACCTAAAAAAATTAATAAAATTTATAGAATTAATTAAATTAAACTAATGCCTCTAATTTATAGGGTTAAATTTAAATGTATTTGCAGAATACTACTAATTTAAAAGACAAAATTGGAAATACTACAGAGGATTTGTCAAAAATTATGCCTGATAATATGAGTGTACTATAAAATATGTAAAATTTTAATATCGATATATATGCTTAAACTATAAATAATTTAAAAAAACAAATAAATGAACTATAATCTGATGCTGAAAAGGTAAAATTTGATTACAGTATGTTTATGATAAATAAGAATATATATTTTGTTTATTTTTTTTATCAACTAATTTTATTATTTTTTATCTTCTTGATTATTTTTTTTAAATTTTTATTTTTTTTGATATTATTTATTTTTTTAATATTTAAGGCAGAAAAAGAACTAAGTGCCAAACTGTAAAAAGTTGCACAGGGTCCTAAAGAGTAAGATATTTTGGAACCTTATATTAAAAAATTGGAAAATAATATAAAAAATATCGATTTAACTGTAAAATAAAAGAATATTTTAAAAAAATTGGGAGGGGAATTTGATTATGAATTGTTTAATGATTAAGTTGAAGATATTGTTTCAGATTTTAAAAATGTTGTTAAAGTAAATATTTATTATATAAAAATATTAATTTTAAAAGCGATATTAGACATTTTTATAATTTTACTTGTTTTTTTCCTGTGATGATAAAATTTCAAATGAATAATGGATTATTATTCATTGTTATAATTATTAATTTAACATGATCTTTACCTACCAGGCCTGAGAAAAAAATAAAAATAATATAATCAATTTAAATATGAAATATATATTAAATTAGTATTCATTTATAACAATTTAAACGAAAAATTAATTTATAATTATTATTTCTTTAAAAGGAATATGAATTGGAAGCTTCTTAATTCGATGTAGAAGTTCCCGTTTTTAATATTACTGAAAAAGATAAATAAATGTTAAATTATAAAGCTCCAAGTATTTTAGATGAAATCAAAGAAAGACTTGGAATGAACATGAGACAATATGAAAAATATATGAAAGAAAAAGAAAAATAAAGGTTATAATAGTATAATGTATCGAATGGAGGGGCAAATTTTGCGAAAAATATAAGGAATTAAAAAAGTGAGGAATTTTAAGAATTTTCACAAGAAACTCAAGGATATTAGTAATTGTATTAAAAATAATAAGATGTAAGAAATAATAAAAATATGCCAAAAACTTTGCTGGGGGTGCAAAGTTAACCATAAGAACCTGCTAAAGAAATTAAATTTCAAAAAACAAATTTAAAGCCATTTAATTTGGACGAGCATAAAAGTGTTTTTGGAAATAACTATGTAGAGGAAAAATAACAGCAAAAATAAGATAGACTTAATTAGTAATATAAAACTTATTTTAAAATTTTTTATATAAAAATTGATTTAAAAATAAAAAAATTAAAAATTAACATGTGTGTATAATGTCTTTTCAAAAATTCTTATAATATTTGTAAATTATGATATATATAAGTATATATTTATTTAATAGATAAAGATTAAATTTTGCTGAATTTTAATCGAGGAAATAGGAATAAGAAGAAAATAAATATATTTAAATTTCCATAGACTAAGAAACGATGAAAAACCAAAAAAAATAGTATATAGCAGCAGATAAAAAACCTGAAGTAAATAATTAATTAATTAAATTTTAAATTTAAAATGCAAAAATTTTTTCTACTTTTAATTTTATTATTTAAATATTAAGTTCGTAATTTTTAAATTTAATTAATAAATTATTTAAGAAAAAAATGGAAGTTGAAGAAGAAGATTAAGGAGGAGTTTATATAAATTACTCGAAAAATGATAAAATTTAAATAAAACCTTTGGATAAATTAAGAAAGGAAGAATAGGAATAAAAAGAAAAAATTCTTAAAGAATAATAAGAAAAAATTGAATAATTTTTATTAGATTAACAGTAAAAATAATAAAAAGGGCAGTAACTTGATAGAGAAACAATAAAAGAGGTTTTGTTAGAGGTTTTAAAAGAAAGGGAATAAATTTAAAACTAGCAAATTTAATTTAATTAATCTAATGTTAGATAATAAAAATAACAAAATATTAATTCTCCATCTCACTTATAAGACAATTATTCTTAAAATGAGTCTACAGTTTCCAGTAATTTTTTTAAAAATTAAATTTATAATATTATATATGAAAAAATAATTTTTAAATTAAAAATTTTTAAAATATACTATAGAGAAATAAAATGAGTAAAAATCTTAGAATTAATAATTTTAAAATTAATAACAATCTTAATAGTAATAGTAGCAAGGAGAAGGATAAATGGCGACTGGATTTTTGAATTTAATTAATAATACATTTGCTCAATTAAATAGTGCGATAAATAATAGGCCAATTGATTAAATTAATGAAAATAATGAAAATGAAAATTTTCAATAATAATAAGAATAATAACAATAATAAAATTAAATGAGATAAGATTTTGTAAGAACAGGATAATTTTCATAATAATAATAATTATAGTATCCACAATTTAGTCAATTTTAGCCTTATTAATAATAATTTTAATAACAATTTCCAATGTAATTTTATTAGTAACCACCTTAATTTATGAGTTAATTTTAGTACCCTTAGCCAATGGTCATGCCTTAAATTCCCTAGAATTTTATGAATTAGTACAGTCAAGGCAATAATTAGAACTAAATTTAAGGCTAATAAAAAAATCAAGTTACTTTGGATTTGGACGGATATTTTAAAGAATTTTAGCTAAGTGATGGTGGGGACTCTTATATAAATAAATCCGATATAAGTTAATTTGAAAATTAAAATAATAAATCTTATGCCGAAAGTATTTTTAATAATAATAATGAGTCAAATATTAATTACAGTAGAAGTGAGGGACAGGTTAGTATTCCCGATTATTATAAAAAATAAGAAGGCGATGCCAGTTATTATAAACCGGAGTAGAGCTAAGATATGGACGAGTCTTAGTATACTGGAAATTCTTAAAATATTAGTGAGGGAGAAGTTAAATTTTGAAAAATTATATAAAAAATAAGTTAAAATAAAATATATTTAGATTAATTACATATTTTTAATATAATTATTTGTTTGTATATATATAAAAAAACGTATATGTTATATAATATATGATAATTATTAAATTATGTACTATATATTCTATATAAATTTATCTGGAGAATAAATCATTAATTATATTTTGAACATTTTATAAGGTTTTTTAATAAAATCATAAAAAAATTTAGTTATAATCAAAAAAGTTTATGTATTTAAAAAATTCTCGTTATAATCTAGGAGTTTAATTATTTATTAATTCAAATTTTAGAAAGAATTATATTTGTGAATTCGAAATTAAAAATATATTAAATCAAAGTTTTAAAGTTACAATTTTATTATACAATATTAATTTATAGCAAAATAATATTTAGACATCAATATTTAATAAAAATATGATGGTTTCAATACTTATAATATTGATTTTAATTAAAATTTCATATTTTATTAACTAAAAAAGAACTTTTAGGTTGAAAAAGTCGAAGTAATCGTAAATAAAAAAATTCTCTATATTCCATATTTTAATGTAAAATAAAAATATAATTATCTAATAAGTAATTAAAAAATAAAAAATATAAAATTTTATAAAAAAAAAATAAAATAATTAAGATAAATTAAACAAATAAATAAATAAATGAGTAATTAATTGGAAAAATTGGCTCAAGCTTTGTAAAATAAAGAAAATTTAATTTCTGGAGGAATTGGACTCGCTTTAGGAGTTTTCGGGGGAATTGTTTTTAAAACTAAATTTAAAACTTTATTTGGAAAATTAGGATTATTAGGAAAAGGAAATTTCGGCTCTATTAACAGCGCTAAGGCCGGAGCTAGAACTTAATAAGAGCTAAAAAGAGGAGAACACCCTTATTAATTGTATTCTATGGGAACTCCCAACGGTAACATATATTTTATATCATATTTAAGTATATATATTAAAATAATTTTTAATAAAAATTTTTATTATTTTTTTGTATTAATTTAAAATAATAAAAAATAAAAATTTAAGACTTAAAAGTTGAATTAAATAATAAATTATATTATAATTTATTTTATATCATATAATATTATATATGATTTATTTTTAGGTTAAAAAGTTACTATATTTATGGAAGAGGCTGGGTTACCTTACGATGCTTGGTTGATTTCTATTATGAAGGGAGACCAATTTACAAGTGGATTTGTGGAAATTAACCCAAATTCTAAAATTCCAGCTTTAGTAGATTATTCTCAAGATAAAGAAAATGGAGTCAGAGTTTTTGAAAGTGGAAGTATTTTATTACACTTAGCAGAATAAACTGGAAAATTTATTCCTTAGGACCCCAAATTAAAAACTGAGTGCTTAAATCTCTTGTTCTTTTAAATGGGGGCTGGCCCTTATATTGGGTAATTAGGCCATTTTAGTAAATATGCCCCTAAAGGTATTTGGTTTGACCACAGTTATGCTTATGAAAGGTTATTTATTTATTTTTTAAGTATTTAAATTATAAAAAATAATAATATGGAAAAAATTGTTATTAATTCTTATTTTTTATTTTAGTTTAAAAAATATTTTTTTTATTTTTTTTTTCTGAATTTTATTTATTTTTATTTTACTTAAAATAGATATAAATTAGAAACTTAAAGAATATGCTCTGTTTTAGACTAATTGTTAGAAAAAAGAACTTATTTGGTTGGAGAAGAATATACTATTGCCGATATGGCTTGGTATCCTTGTAAGATTTTATTAAATTAAATAAAAATAAATCCATTTTTTATTAATAAGGATCTTTTTAATATATAAAATTTAATGAAATTTACTTAATTTTTTACCAATAGGGATTAAATGCATAGATTATGGATACAATCTTTGGTAAACTTTAGAAATGGACTCATATAAAAATATTAATAGATGGATTAAATTATTAGAACAAAGAGAAGCTGTATAAAGAGGAAACAAAATTAATTAACCTTGGAATGGAAATAACGATCATCACTCTTAATTATAGTCTAAATTATGATTTATTAAAAAAACTTTAATAATTATTTATATTAATTTCTTTATATTTTTTAATTTTTTTTTTATAATTAATAGTAAATATGTATATTTTATAACAATATTTGTAACTTAGAAATTTAAAATATGGTATTTTAGTCAGGTTTTTATTATTTTTTTATATGATTTATAGTAAAAATTGAACAATTCATGTTTTATTTTATTTCAGTATTAAAAATAATAAATAATGATTATGAATAATTTTATTTATATTTGCATTTCAATTATAAATATAATACATTCACATGAAACTGTAAATTATAAAATAAGTACTTTATATGGAAATAATATAAATATTTTTATTTAATTTGAGTAAGACTCTTCGAAAAGTTTTTTTTTATATCAAACAAATTTTTTTATTAAATTCTTTTAATAAAAATACCAAGTTAGAAAATAACAGAATAGCATACAATAATAAAATAGTGGTAAAATAATAATATTAAAAATATTTTTAAAATAAAAACAATTAAATAATCAATTAAAAACGGCAAAAATAGGAGTTTAATATATGAATAAAAAAAAATCACCGATAAACTTTTTTAAGAATTAGAAAGGGAAATTTTCAATGGTAGATTTAAAAAATCTAAATCAGAAGTTAAATTAAATTGAAAGTTAAAGCGATAATTTAGAATTAAATGAAGATTCCAGTGTAAAATTAATTCTAGAAGATTAAAATTAAAATTTTTAACAACTGGAGGAACTATCCCCTTAAAAACGGAATACATATATACAACAACTCAAGAAATCTGAATAAAGTGTTTAAAATTCGAACTAAAAAGATATTTAAAAATCTGAATGTGAGGAAAAACAAAGTATACAATTTAAATAGAATTCAAGTCAGAAATAAGTGAATGAAAAAATATAATCTAATTTTTACGTTCACAACAACTCGGACAACAAACTTTCTAAGATAAAAATTAACGAAATTTAGATAGAAAACAACTTAAATACTTAGACAGCGCTAAAAAATCCGAGCAGCACGAACTAAATTTCGACTTTTAACTCCGATTTTTAACAATAATAAAATTTATTAATGAGTAAAAAAAGCAAACTTTCAGCAGGCACTCCCAAATTACAGGTTTAAAGTGGAAGCACAAAAATTTCGCCTAATTCTAAAAACTAAGAATAAAGTTAAAATTAAAATTAAATGTAAAACTAAAATTAAAATTTACAATAGTAATAATAATATTAGTAATAAATTTAGGTGCAATCTTAGAATTCTAACAATTTTTATCCCACGAATTCTAGTTTTTTGGGATATAATTATGTTTAAATGAGTGCAGAGAAGAAGTTACCAAGCAGTTAAATGCAATTTTCGGCTTTTAGTAATAATATGGACACTTTGAAAAATATGGGCAAATTTTAGAGTTAAAGATAACATAATAGTTTTGTTAATAATAATAATTCAGCAATTTAGAACGAAGAAGAATAAGAAAATGGATTTGAGTTAAACTAAAATTAGAATTAAAACTAAAAATAAAATTAGAATTAGAATTAGAATTAAAATTATAGTTTTTAATTGGAAAATTTTGTGTTGGAGTCGCCTGGTTAGATGAAATATTAGGTAGATAAAATAAAAAAAATGAAGTAGAAACCGATTTTAAGTTAGAAATGGAAAAGGCTTATTATTTTGGTTAAATATAAAATTATTAATCCTTTACTGGTAAAAAAATTAAAAAAAAATATTTTTTTATGGGATTAATAAAATAAAATTAATCAAAAAAAAATAAAAAAAAATTATTATTACAATAACTTATATTTTTTTGTTTATTAATCGGAATTTCAATTATAAATCAAAAAGTTATTAATTATTTTATTTGTTTCGTGAAATTTTTTTGTAATAAAAATTATTTTTTAATTTATGTGTAGTTATTTTTCTTTAAATCGTATCATAAAAAATTACTATTAATCATATAAATAATAATTTTAATTTTACAAAGTTAGTTTTATGATTTTTTTTTTTCAATAATTTTATTTCAAAATTCATGCTTTTTTTTTTTAATATTTGAAATTTTCGAAAAAAAATAATCGAAAAAAATTAATTTACCACTAAAATTTTTTTTATAATTTTACTAAAATTTAAATAATTTATTTAACAGGTATCTCAATATTACGCATATGAATAAATAAATGACTTGGCTTAATAATATTCAAAAAGTAAGGCTTAATATAAAAAATAGTTGAAATTTATTTAAAAATTGAAAAATATGTATGCTATGATTCCAAGCATAAGTTAGGAATGAAGGTTAACTTAGTTAATAGATTTGGTTTTAAGTATATATTTTTTCCTTTTTTTGTATTTGGGGTCAATTATAGTAGGATTCAGCGACGGAAAAATAGGTGAAAATGGGAAAATAGTCATAATTTTAACATTTTTTTTACAAATTTTCGACATGTTAAAAGAGTCAAAATCTGGGTTCTTTTGGAAAAATTTCCTAATTTTGGACTCTGACTAGCTGGCTGCCCATTATATAAAGAAGTTATTTTTATTCGATTTGTTGTTTTTGCTGCCTTTGGTTTTGAGTTTTTTTTACGGGGACTAGTATTTTTATGCTTAGGAAGAAGGCTATAAAGGAAGCATTGATGTCGATTATAAATATTATTTCTCTTTTTAGGACCGTTTTACGCTTTGTTATTTATCTAGGTTCCTAATTTTTTTTAAAATTGTGTCTGTTAAAATCAAAGTTTCTAGAATTTTGAGAAATTTTATGCAAAGTGAAACTAATTCTTTGATTTTAGAATTGTTATAATTAATTTTTTTTATTTTAATGCTAAGTCACTTTTTATCCATTTTGTATCATGTAAATTTAAAAACTATTCTAGTATTATATTATTTAATAATATATTATATTATTTAATTATTTATTTATTTATATTTTAAAGTTATTTGGATAGCTTGAGTATTAAATTATGGGTTATGATGATAATACATGGCTGCACTAAGCAGATTTAATATAAAAGAATATTTCTACTAGATATATAACTAGTTTGTTCTGTACAACAAGTTCTATGATAACAGTTTTAATTTATGTGCCTTAAACTAATGCAGAATAAATATACATTACATTTATAATGGTATTTAATTGCGGGGTTTTCGGTTATGCTATAAATTCATTAGGTAACATAGTGGCCGAGATAAATAAGTAAAATTTATAAATTTTTATTTTTTATTTTTTAATAAGCGAAAAATAATTTTTAATAAAAGAAATAATAAATAGCATAAAATGGACATTATAGCGATTAGCAGGTATATGAACAGGTATAGACTTACTAACCAATTGAAGTATAAAATAAGAAATTATTTGGAATATACCAATAAATAAAAGCCTTAATAAAGAATATTAGAAGGATAATAAGTAGTAAATAAATTATCACAGGAACTAAAAAACGAACTAGATAAAGAAATTTGCGATATTTAGTTAGAAAAATTACAATTTTTTAAAGAAAATTTTACAGAAACACTTCAGAAAAATTTGTATAAGGTGATAGAAGAAAAATTGTACTAGAAATCCGAAATTGTGTATGATTAAAATGATTGCGAAAATTTGGATTTTTATTATGTTTTACAGGGGTCAGTTTAATTAAGTTTAAAAAATATTTATAAGCAAAAAAAAGTAAATTAATTTACTGATTTTGATTCCAAAGCGAGTAGAAATTACAGAAATAAGTATGAAAATTCCACTAAAATGCAGACTGTACGAGAAGGATAAATTTTTGGATAAATTGAGTTTTCTAACGGTTAACCAAGAATGTTCACTGCTTAGTGTTAAGAATTTACTATTTTAATAAGGGTTCCGAGACAAAAATTTATCGATTTGGTTAAGGAATCGAGTAGCTAAGATTTTGAGACTTTTTGTATGTTGAAAGATCGAATTATTATGAAAGAGTATTACAGAATTAGTAAAAAAATAACTTTTTTATATTTTTATATTCTTTTCTTTTATAAAAAAAAGAGTAAAAATAAAAATAAAAATATTAATAAATATTTATTTTAGGGGACTCTAACTGTTTCACATGTTAAAAAGGCACACATTAGTCCGATTAATGTAATTAGACAAAATATTGTCCAAACATGAAAAAAAAATTTGTGGAAATGAATAAGGAAGAATAAAAGAGAGAAAAAAAGATAAAAAGGGATAGAAAATTAATTGGTAAATGCAATAATGCATGGCTATAAATGAAATATTTTATTGATGAGAGAATTTTGAGTTAATTAAGGGCAAAAAATCCAGATTTAACTTAATATTTTGAAACCACTGACAGTAGCTCAAATGAAAGCAGTATAAGTGATGAAAGTTTTTTTTCTCGTAGCCAAAATATGGATTTTTAAAATGATGATTTTAAATAAGATTAGTTATTTTAAAATCCATCTGGAAAATCCAATTTATTTAACGATGCTCCAAGTTATTTGAGTAATTATTAGCAAACTTATTTAAGCAAAATATAGGAAGAAAAAGTAAATAATACTTTAAATTTGATGTAATAAAATAAATTTGAATTATTTTAATTTTTAAAAAGGCTGGTTTTAGTCAAGGATCGTTTTCTAATTCAGAAAATCATGATTAAGTTTAAAAAGAGGAGAAAATTAATAGCCATAATTAATATATTTTTAACACTAACTTAAATTCTAATTCCAGTAATAATATAAGTAATATTAATCCGCAGACACCTGGTATGTCTAAATCTCCTAAGAAAAAATAAGTTTAATACAGAAAAAGTTTAAGAGAGGAGTCTAATGAGAATTCATTAAGTAATTAGTCTCATTATAATTAGCAAATTTAACTTTCAAGAAATTCAAGTAACAATATACAAAGTAATAATAATAACAATAGAAATTCTTTGTTACAGTACTCGAGCAATTATAATTTTTCCAACTATAATTTGCAAAATTCCAGCAATATGTTGCCTTCTAACATAGAAAGTTAGAAATAGTCCAAAGAAAATAATAAACAAATGCAAGTTTAAATTAACTAAAATAATTTAAGTTTAACACCAAATGCTAGAAACTATACGACACCTCAAATTAGAAGTAGTTTTGCAAATAGTGTAAATAATTTGAATATAACTAATAATAATAACTCTGGGAATAATGCTACTTAATAAAATAATAATAATAATTATAATAATAATAATTTTAACTCAAGTTAATTATTTAATTATATTCCAACTGAGAATTTCGTTACTTCTTAGTAATTTATTCCAATTTAGAAAAACACGGTATAAGGGCATTAATAACACCATGTTTAAACGATGACAAATATGCCAATTATTCCAAATATGCCTAGTTTAAATGGAGGTAAAATTGAAAAATCTAAAAACAGTTATATATAATCATTTAATTCTTCTATAATGAATAATATGCCTACTATAAGTAATTTGAACAAATCTGCATCTAATATGAATTGTTTAACTTCTAAAGATATTTAAACTCCGAAATCCATAATGGTGAAAAGAAATGCTTCTTAGAATAAATTTATAAATAATAATAATAGTAATAGTAATAATAATATGAATTAAATGAATGATATAGCTTCTCCATTAATGAAACAGCTCGAACCTAGTAATACAAGGAGTAATTATTCTTTTGTAAGTAGTAATAAAACAAAGAGGAAAAACTATAATTACAGTCAAAATAACTTAAATAATAATAATATTAATGAATCTGATTTGAGATAATCAACTATGGGAAATAATTTAAGGGAACGAAGGAAATCTTTTGCTATGATGAAAAGTATGAGTAAAAGTATTATTAATTTTCCAGCTTAATAATAATAGTAGTTGATTTAGTTGCTTTAATAGACTATTGGAATGTAATAAGGATAAATGGGGTACAATTTTAATGATGAAGGGGAAAGTTAACAGGAAAGAGATTTGCTGATTACTGAGAGTTTGAAAAGTTATAAGTATTATTTTATGACTGGAAATATAAGTGAAATTTTAAATCAAATTAATAAGAAGAAAATGGGGGAAATAGTAATTAAATAATTTCATAAATTAAATTTTTATATTTTAATCAAATAAATAAATAAATTTATTTAATTTTTATATTATTGAAATAATATTGTTTTAGATAAATAGCAATAAAAAAAAATCAGAAAATAAAAAAAGGGAATCTAAGAATTAAAACAATTTTGTATCTTAAAAAAAGATATGTAATTTAGTAAATAATAATAATACATATAATACAATAAGTAATAATATTGGAACTAGTTTAAAATTAAGAAAAAAAAGCTCTTAAAGTTAGCCAAAATCTTTACATAAGCCATCTATAAACACTAATAGTAGGATGAGCTTAAATAATAGTAAAATTAGTAATAATATGTAAGAAATGTGAATAAAAAAATTATATAAATATTTTTATTTTTTATGTAGTAAAATATTATATGTAAAGGTATAAAAAAAATATTAATATAAGTATAAATATATGCTTAAAATTTCATTATATATATATGAAATTTTAATTAAAAAATTAATTATTTATGTAATATATCAATTTATTGGAAAAACCATTTTATTTATAAGTTCTTATTTCTAAGATTAAAAATACATTTAAGGCTCTAAAAATTATGCTTTATTTTCTTATTCATTTCTTTTTAAATTTTCTAAAATTTATTTGTATTTTTTATATTAAATTTACTCAATTTCTAACTTTTTAAATATATTATAATAAGGATTGTAATTATGAATCTGACTATTTTCTTTTATCTATTAATTTATACCCAATTTTTAGTTTTAAACTTAATTATCTTGTTAATATTATGGTGTTTAAAAATAAGAATACTACAATTATTATTGTGCTTATTTTGTTTAAAAATTAGAATCTAATTAATTTTTACTTATTTATGATGTCGAATTATTTATTTTATTGTTTTTTGAACTTTACCTTTTTATTACTGCTTTTTAAGGTCTACTTTATTATTTTAGTATTTATGATTATTAATTTTTACTTTTATTTAAATTTTAATTTTAATTTTATTATAAATGTGTCTCATCTAAATTGTGGTTGCAATCTTAAATAAAATTTAAATAATTTTTTAAGTTATTATTAAAATATTAAATTATGATATTTTATATACAATAATTTAATTTAAAAATTATAATTAACTAGTAATTAAAATTTAAATATTACTCTGTATATTAAGAGTGTAAACTTTATGCTCAAACTATAAATTTTTATTGCTTTTTTACTAATTATTTTGGTTTTTTTAAATATCACAAATGAGTTTTTCTAATTGTTATATTGTCTAATTAAATTAAATTTCTGTTTCTTTTTGTTATAAATTATCTGTAATTTATTTTAATTTTTAAAATTAATTTTAAATATCTGAATTATTTTGTCCTTCATTATCTTTATCTATATATTATTTTTCTTTTTTATCAGATAATATATTTTTATCGACTGTTTATATTTTTTTTGCAGAAAAAATTGCTTGGCTGCAATCTTTTTCAGTGGGTAAAAAGTTAGATATATCATAATCATAAAAATAATTAGTTTAATTTTTAATAGGCGAAATTTGTTTGTTATTGTCAAAGTTAGTATATTTCATTATACCTTCTTTGTGTTTATTATGATTTTAATTTTAAGTATGTAATTTTTAATTTTAATCAGATTTTTAGTCGGATTTTGGTAGCAGATCATAAATATTATAGTTAAAATTTACTTTATCGGTTTCATCTATAAAATTTAATCTTTTTTACGGGCTGTTAGCTATTTTAATTTAAAATATTAATTATTTAGTTACTATAAAATATATTTAATTTATTTAATATCTTAATTTTACTTATATCCTGAGATTTAATCTAATTTTCTTAAATTAAGTTTTCTTTTGAATTAGACTATACTAAAGGGTTCTATAAACATTAATAGTTTTATTTTATTTATATATCAATATAAAAAATATATAAAATATTTCAATTATTTAAATAATTTTTTATCTATCTATTTATTTATATTTTATATTTTATAATTTTTTACTCTTTAAGTATATTAATTAGTTTATGAAATATTAAAACTACTAGAAAGCTATTGAGACATATGTTTTTGTGATTGTAAAAATTAATTCCAACTATTTTTATCGCCTTTTTTTTTAATAAAATTTAAATTATTACTCATTCTTATATTTTAGCCAATATTTTCTTAGTTATCTTGATTTTATTAGTTTTTTGCATTATGGTATTGAAGAATATTATTATCATAAGAAGTTATGTTAGAAGGATTTTTATTTTTATGGTCTGTAATTTCATAGGATCTTTTTTGTATAAAAATAGTATAAAATATTTTAATTATATTAAGTTATTTATTTATTTTTATTTTTTACACTCTACCATTTTAATTGTTATTTATAAATTCCTGGTATTTTTTGAGTAAATCAGCTTCTAAGGATTATGATATAAAGTTTTTTGATTCCAGTTGTTTAATATCAGTTTCTTATACTTTTCTATTATGTTAAAGATTTTATTTGGGGCTGTTTTTTGGGTCAGAATTATCCATATTTATATAATTTTTATATTAAAATATATTAATATTTGTGTTTTTGTTAATTTTGATTTTAATTTTTCTAATATTTTAAATGCTTTTTTTAAATTCAAAAATTTTTGTTTATTAAAATATTTAGAAAGATGTTAATTGTTCAATTTTTTTGAGAAGAATAATGTACATTAAGTGTTTTTAAAAATTAAAAATCAATAATTTTTTATAAAAAACAATAAATATCTTATATTTTAAAATATGAAATATTAAATTATTTTTAGAATAAAAGGTATTTATTTACATATAAGTTATTAAATTTTATATATATATATTTATGAAGATGATATAATAAAAAATAATAATTAATTTTAAAATAAGTTATTTTTAAATTTATCAAGAGTTTGAAAATGAGGATTTTTATACGCATACAGTAGTTTTTGCATATTTATCTACTAATTCTCTATATTCATCTGATAAAATTTCTCTATTGCAGTAAAACCTTAAACATCCATTTTAATCAACACAAGATAATCCCGCTTCTACAAAAATATAAACTCCTATAATTAATACTAATATTAATATTAATGCTAATACGCAATTTTTCTGACTTTTTACTTTGTAATCGTAATACATGATTTCTTATAATTATTTTACTTGTTTATTGCTTATATTTTTTTTTTATAGTTTTATTGAAATATATAATTTGAATTGATTTAATTTTTTTATTTTATTTATTGTTTTTTGGAAAAAATATTTGCTCTAGAATTTTTTAAAATAAAATTTTTAAATAAACTTTAACAATTATATATTTATGAAGAATATTAAAATTTATAATTCTATAACAATTTTAAATTAAAACTATTTTTTATATTTAATTTACTATTATAAGTAACTTAAATTAGAACTAAGTATGAATGTGAAAACCTATTTAATACTTAGCTTTTAATACCAAAATTCAGTAATTGAATAATTTTTATTATTATAATAATAATTGACTAAATATTTCTATAAATAAATAAAATAAAACATATTATTGGTGGTAGTAAAAAATAAAAACCGAAAACTAAAATAGAGGTATATTCTAAACAAAAATGGAAAATTTTGTTTGCATAATTTCATAAGATAAAAAGCAATATTATTTGGACCCAAAAATTGCCAGCCATTGTTAATATTTTAAATAAGAAATAATGTAAAAATAAAGAGAAGGTAAAGAAAATGTAATTAATTTGGATATAATGCCAGGCGATATTTTAGAAAATGTTATATAATATTTACATTACAAAGACAGGTATTTTATGGTCCCCAGTGAAAAAGTACCAAAATTTGAAATCGAACCTGAATTAGCCTTAAAAGTTTTATAAGCCTCTATTGATTTATAGATTTGAACAAAAAAGTTAAAATTTATTGAGAGAATGCAAATAAAAAAATAAAAATATAAATTTAATGTTAATATATATTATAATTATGATAATAAAAAAAAATTACTTTTTATTAAAATTTCTAATAAAAAACTTATTATATAAAAATTAAACTAACATAGATAAAGTTTGTTTTATTATAGATTTCGTATATAATATAGGAATATTAAATTTATGTTGTATAATATTTTTTTTTTCATTAGAAAATAAGTAAAAAAATATTATATAAATATAAAACTGCTTTATATTTAGAAATTATATAAAATGCCTTTATTTATTTTAAAGATTAAATTTATCGTATTAGTATCTTAATATTTATATTCCTTTTAAATAACTATAAAAAATTGTAATTTTGTAACAATATATTAAATTATGGATTTAATATTATTCTTCTTTCAATATAATAAAAAACTTAATTTAATAAATTGATCATTATATAATTATATTATTTGTTAAATTCATACAATTTAATTTAGAATTTTAAAAAATTACGAAAAACTATAAAAAAAAATTAAAATAAGATTAAAAACAGCAACAATTTATATACTTAAAATAAAATAAGTTTGATAAAAAAATTAGATATAATACAGTATTTAAAGAAAAAATGGAAGAAAGTGAAAAATTAGAAACAGAAGATAATTTAATATCATTACCTTCAACATAAAGAAAACTCAAATAATATAGTTAAAATAATGATTAATATGATAATTTTTAAAATAAAGATATAAAAATAAATGATATAAATGATTGCAATTAAAACAAATTTAAAGATTTTAATAAAAATAAAAATAACAGTAATAAAAATGTAATAAGGTAAGATTTTTAAAAGGAAATTTATGATTATGGTATTTAAAATGAAGGGGGAAAAAACTAGTTTTTCAATAATTATTCTATAAAAGTGCCTAAAACCATTTAGCTAATTAATGAGTCATAAAATTTTTCTTAATTTGGGTTGGAATCTTATCGTGAAAATAAAAATTTGTTAAATATAAATAGTAATTTTTCAAAATTAAGTGGTTCTTAAACTGGAATATAGAATAGCAGCTAATCTTATGTTTAACCAAGTAAAAATAATATTTTTAAATAAATAATATTTTTTTACACATTATTTTTTGCATAATTATAAGGTATTAAATTTTATATTTAATATTTTTTTGAAAATAGAATAATTGAAGAACAGTAAAATAAAAGCAAAAGATTTAGATAATTTAAATTCGAATATCATTTATGAAGAGGAAAAAAATATATCCTTCTAAGAAAATAAGGATGATAATGTAAATAAATAATAATAATATTAATAGTATTTGTAAAAAAATAATAGTTTTATAAAAGAAAATGAATAAAGTATTAATAAAAATTAAATGAATATCTCTTTATGCAGTTAAAATCAATCAAGTAATGATATTTAAACAGTTTGTACTAAAGAAGTTGATAGCTCAACTTAAAATTAGAATAAGCAAAATTCTGGTTCCAAAATGAATTTAGTTAAAAATTAAAATAAAGAAATAAAAAAAAAGTTAGATTTAATTGATTTTAATGATGAAGATTAAAATTAAGATGATATAATAAAGTAGTAATAAAATGAAAATGAAAAATAAAATAAATAAATTTAAATGCCTAAACTGCAATTTCAATTTAACGATGAAATTTAAAACGAATTCTATGACTTTCCTAGCATTTAAAATGAGGGTGAATAAGTTTAAAATTTGAAGTAAAATTTAAATAAAGAAAAATTTTAAAAAATGGGATAAGAAACATCTAAAAATAATCCTACAATTCAAATTAAAAAAATTAGTAATGATATTAAAAATTAAGAAAAAATAGAATTAAATAGTTCAGAGTAAAGAAAAAATTTTACTTTAAGGTCTAATACGTGTTAAATTAAATAAAATTAACTATAAACAGAAAATTCTTAGGTTTTATAAAAAATAAATAATAAATTCAATTCTGCTATAATGAAATCTGTTCCTGATAGAGAAAATTCTATAAATTAATCTGCAGTATAAGAATAGTTAAAGGAAGTGTAAAAAAATAAATTGATGTAATAAAATTTAATAATTGAAAAATAAAAATAGGAAAAAGAAAAATTGCTGAAAATAAAATTATAGAAATAAAAAATAGCAAATAAGGTTTTTTAAGTTTATTAAATAAAGTAGTTTATGAGATATATATAGGAAAAATTAAATGCTTATAAGGTTTTACATTTATAAAATAAACATTTTAAACTTATAAAAGAGTTTCCAATAAAAAGTTAGGAAATTTTGTAATTTTAAGAAAAATTTGGGAAAAAAAAAATCTTTGAAAGTATTGAGCCAAGTAAATAAAATGAAAAGGGGGAAAATGGAAGTTAAAATGAAAATGATGTCGTCTAAAAATTTGAAGAGGACCATTATTATAAAAATTATTTTTAGGAAAATTAGAATAAATAAAAATAAAATGAGGAAAGTTTAAATTTTAAGCAAAAATTAATGAAAAAATGGTTAAATATATAAAATCGAAAAATAATTTGGAAATTACTGAAAAAGTTACCTGATATACATCCTGAGAGTACTTTTGCCTTGCTAGTTTAGCTATTTTTTTTCGTTTTTATCACTAGTAGCATATTTTTTATAAATATGAACCATTTTTTTGGAATGGAATTTTCTACTTAGCCCTATTATAATTCTTTTTTAATAATTTTATTTATGGCATTATTAGGAGAAATTTTGTTTAAATTAAAAAAAGCTATTATAGTAGAAGGAAAAACGCAAACAGGTAAAATAAAAATTAAAAAATTAACTTTGTAAAAAAATAGTTTAAAAAATTTTTAAAATATTACAAAAACTATCTTTTAATTTATTAATATTTTATACAATCATTTAATTAAATGCTTAAAAATTATAGACAATTAGAAAATTTTTAAAAAGTACAAAGAAAATACATTTTATCCTGATTTATTGTGCTGTATTTTGGTTTTGATTTGTATAGCTAAATAATAATAAGATGATTTATTTGACGATGTTATAGAATCGCTTTACTATATTAAAATTTATTCTTTATTTAAAACAGTATAAGATATCGAATATATTATGTTTATGAAAGGTGTGCCTTTTCATATTATATAATTGTTGAAAACATATGGTTTTATCTCTATTTTATTACATTTTATTAGTTGTTTTTGGTTATTATTAAATACTGCAGAAATTAAATATGGGGCTGAAGATACTTGGTTATAAAAAAATGAATTTGAATCATAAAACTGGTATTTTAAATATACTTAATCTTATTTTTGGGCCACCTGTTTGTTAATGGTAAAAATATATAATATTTTTAAAAATTTTTATGTTAAATAATATATATCATTATACTATTATAATAATGTATTTGATTATAATATTATTTAATTGTAAACAATTAAGCTTATAGGTGTTGGCGGAGAAAGATGGATAGAAAGATAGTATTAAAATATAATTTTATTTATCACAGTGGGGCTATTTGCATATATTCTTGAAGTTATAAGTCAAATAATTTAAGATATTTCAAAAGATAAATTATAATATTAAAGAGATATGGAAACAATTAATAAGTATATGGGTGGTAAAAATTTAGATATTCAAACCCAAGTGTTAGTTAGGTAATAATTAGAGTATTGCTACTCTTCAATATAAGAGGTAAATAAAAAAACAATATCAATTTTTAATTTAATATTTTATTTTTAAACTACAATTTATAAAAATTAATGAAATTTATTTGATAAATTTATAGATTAATGTTAATTAAGAGGCTTAAAAAATTCTAAAAAATTTACCTGATTATTTGAGTTAAAAAATAAATACTTAAATTAATCATTCAATTTCCTAGAAATTTAGATAGTTACAGTTAAATTTTAGCTCAAAAGCTATAGAAAAATTGCTTAAGAGTCCCTAAGCTATGCAAGAAATAAGTTTTGTATAATAAGATGTTATTCTAAATCCTAAATAAAAAGATAATCATTTATATTTATATTTGGTTTTAAGTGGACAAGGTATATTCATACATAAATATAAATTTATTATATTAAACCAATTTTTAAAATATTTAGATACATATATATAACTTTTTTTATATTATTAGTTGAAATTTTTTATGAAAATAAAAATGGAAATAATAAAGGAAATGGCTAAAATTTTGGCATTAATATTATAAAATAAGGTCACATTTTTGGTGAAGAATAGTTTTTCACAGGTTAACAACCAAATTTTTACGCTAAATCAATTTCATTTTCTAATATATGTAGAATATAAAGATAAGGATTTTTAGATATTATAAGTCAAATTCCATAAGATTATGAGACTTTTTGTTACATAAAAGATATGATAAATGAAAGAGGAATAACTAAATAATATAAATTAAATTGTCATATATGTTAGAGCTTTTATCATTGTACTGAAAAATGTTCATATGTATTATTTAGGCCTAATAAGTATAGAGTTGGCTTGATATCTCAATAATAAAATAACATGACTTAAGAAAGATAAAGGTTAGTATATATATATATTAATAATTATTTTAAATAAAATTATGTGTAAATTTAATCTAAACTATTTTAATGTATTAAAAAGATATTTTAGAGGAAAAAAGCCAATTAATGTTACTGCATTGAGTTAGATTGATTTGTTAAATATGGTTAATATTCATTTTAGGACAAAATATTATAAAATTGGAAAACGATATGAAAAGCTGACTAATAAATTTTACGAATAATAATAATTTCGAGAATCTTTTATTTAATTTTAAATGGCGGAAAACCAAATTATCATAACAAATGATATGTTTTAAAATAGTCAAGAAGATATCTAATTAATAAATGAGAATTCGTTATAACAAGAAAACTCTTTAGATTATCAATCTTCTGTAACTACCTATCCAAATCAAAGTCCGTAATTAGTTTAATTATTTATAATTTAAACTTATTTTTGGTATATTATAAATTAATTTTAATAATATAAATTAGAATAAATCGAAATGAATATGAAAATTAATTTGCTCAGAATAATTAAAATAAAAATGCTCAAAATTAATCAAAAATAAATTTACAGCCATCTAATTAAAATTTATAAATTAAACCTGTGTTATAATATGAATAAATAGGTACTTTTACAGAAAATTTTACAACCAAATTTTAATAAATTACCAGACAGTTGGATTTAATAAAAGAGTCAATTTAAGACTTGAATATTTTAGAGTAATAAGTGGATTAAAAATAATAAACTAATGGCTTAAATAATTAATATAAATAAAATTAATTCTTATAAGTAAACCAAAGAAATATAAATAATGACGGTGATATAATTGTTAATAACAAGTATTAAAGTTAAAACTAAAATAATCGTAAAATTTATTCTTATTCTCCTATAAATAATAACAATAAAATATAATATTACAAATAATTAAAAAGTTAATAATAAAATAATAGTATAAGCTTATTAAATAATTAATAAGTTATATAATTTTAAAATAATAATAACAATTTAAAAGTTAAGGACGAACAATATAATATAGGTATTAATAATATTAATGATAATAATAAAAGAAATAATGTGAATATTTAGGATAAAAATGATTAAAATAATTTTAAATAAAATAAGTTTAAAAAAAGAGAAAGTTTATAACATAGAATTAAAAGTATTAGTTAAAGATAATATACTCAAAATAACAAATTATAAAGTTACAAAAATTTTAGAAAAGAAAAATAAAAATAAACTAATAATAGTTGGTTTTCTAGTGGACAGGCTGTAAAAAATCATCCATCATCTGTAAAAAATTAGGTTTTATTTAATTTTTAGAGTATATAAAAAATTTTTTATAATTAAATTTAAAAAATATATTTCTAGTTATAAATATTTAAAATTTTATTTTTCTTTTTAGATAAGTTCTTTTAGAATAGTGCCAAAAAATATGAATAAGTGTAGTTTTTAGCTAAGTTTTGTAAATAATAATAATAACAATTATGAATTATAAAACCGTTCAAGAAGTTAATCAAAATAACATGTATAATAGAAAAAAAATAATTCTAGCATAAAAAATAACAAATAAATATTTGTTAAATAGGGTAAAAATTTATAATAACAAGGATAATAATTATAAGATAATATTAGCTTTTAAAATGGTCAGTTTTAAAATGAAAACCATGAGAAAACTGAATTTAGTTAGGAATCATTGTAAGAGGATTAATTTTTTATTGATTTTGATGTATTAAAGAATTTTAATATTTATTATCCCAATTATAACTTTAAAAATGTTAAATTGAAAATTCAAAAGAAAGAAAATAAAAAGAAAGAGGAAAGGTTTAAGATGTTTTATGAAATGTAAAAAAGAAAATAGTTAAGAGAAATAAATACTAATAATAAATCTATGAATTATATTATGGAAAGTAAAATGATAAAATGATTAATATTGACAATTTATGTATAATATAATTTCAAATTTTTATTTAATTGTTTAATATTAAATAGATAAATTGCCATAATTTTAATTATTTTTATTTTAAATATTCTATTATATGCAAAAAAATTAATATTAAACATAAATGAGTTTGATTATTTAATTTAAGTAGTTATTTTTCAAAAATAAAATTAATTCTAACTTTTCCAAAATTAGTGAGAAAAATAAATTAAAAAAAATCGAAATTTATTAAATAATAAGAATATTTTAGAAATAGTATAATTATTTTACAATATGTAGGAAATAAATTCAAAATTAGATGGAAATTAAATTAGATATTTACAAAAAAATGTATATCCTGACTTAGGAATAGTTATAAATAAAGTATAAGAAACAAATATAAATAAATATATATTTTTAAAATAAATATTATTTTTTTAGTTAATTAACCATCTGATTAAATCAGGAGAGGCAAACAAATATTTAAGTTATAAAAGAATAAGAGTATTTTAAAATTTGTATATATAATAATAAAATATTCTCGAAAAAGGGAAAGAAGATTTTGGTAAAAAAACTAAATAGTTGTTATTTTTTATTTTAATTAGATAATAAATATGGATTTATTATGCTGTTTTATATATTTGATATTAAAAATATTATTCTTTTTTATTGAAAATTTTAGGTTCAGATTATAATGAAGATTCAGATGAAGAATATAGAAAAATTGAGGGAATGGTTGAAGATTTTTAGGAAAACAACTAATAATATATATAAGAATTATAAGAATCTTAGGAATCAGTATATGTCAGGGAAGCTTTACTTAAATTAGAAAAATAACGAAAAAAAAAAAAACAAACGGACTAAAATAAAGTGATTGAAGAAGATAGTGAGGGCATGGAAGAATAAGTATAATAAAACTTACATTATTTTTAATTTTTTTATAATTATTATATATATATTATATATTTTTATATTTTAAAATAACTTAAGGGCTCATAGGAAGAATTGTAAAGTTAAAGAGAATAGTAATTTAATCCATTAGATTATATAGCAAAGGAATTAAAAAATTTAAAAAGAGAAAGAGAAAATGTAAGGTTAAATATTTGTATTTATATACATATAATATTATACTTAAAAATTAATAAGATAATAATTTATTTAAATATTGACTTAAAATTTTCTATTTTTCTATAGATAAATTTTAATTTTTTATTTAAAAATTTAAGCAATTTCCATAGTTGAATCCCTAAAATCATTTGGACATAAAATCTAATTTAAAAATGTAAAATATATAAATGAACGAAAATCAGAATTTTAATTAATCTGACTCCTCTTCATCTAAATCATCTAGTTCGTCTCAATGAGTATTAATAATTTATGTATAAAACAATATTATTATTAATAATTTAATATTTTTTCACTTATTGTAAAAATAATATATATTACAAATATAAAAATAAATATATATTTTTTATATCACTAATGTTTTTTGTTTATTATATTTATTAGAGTTAATACTATTCTTTTTAAATCAGGGGTGTTCCCATTCCGCTGAACAAATGATTAAAATTCCGTTGGGTTAATAAAAAAAAATATTTATAGGGGGGGGGTAGGTACGAATTTTAAATTAAAATTTATTCCAGCCCAAGTTTATTAAAAAATGTTAGATATTTAATATCTAGTTTATAATTAACACTTAATTACACAATTTTAGAATTAAAAAAGTATATACTAAAAAATTAAAAAGTATATACAAAAAACACTAAATTTTTTAAATAATTTTATATAATATTTCATTTTTTTCCTAGCGGAATTTTAGGAGGGGGGAACAGCCCTGTTTTAAATATTGAGAATTTTTTTTTTTTCTCTAAAAATAATTAAATAAACTTAAAACAATCTTAAAAATTCTAAAAAAATAAAAATTAATTAAAGTTTTATTAAACAATTAACAACTAAAAAAATAAAAAACATATATAAATATCAGAAATAAATAAATAAAATAAATAAATAAAATAAAAAATAATATATAGACTTCAAATCATATAAACAAAAAAAATAAATGGCATTTGTTTTTGAACAAGATAGAAAATTAGATAAATTAGAGGGCGTAGAAATAAATCTTGGACCCGGTTATTATGATTATTAATAAAATTCAATTAAAAGTTCTAATTCTGTCGGATTTGCACCATTTTTAAGTACAGTTGACAGAGGGGGACAAAAACCAGTTACTTTAAAAAAAAAAGTAAAGGAGCCACCTGGGCCTGGATAGTATAATGTCAATAGGTTATTTGAATCGAAAGAAAGTACTGCTGATAATAGTGTAATTTCAAGTTAAAAAGTAATTAATATGTATAAATATATAATTATGTAAATTTTGAATAAAATAGATAAAATTAGAATTAAATTAATTAAAATAATCAGTTATATTTTGTGATATATTAGAGTTTTTTTATCAAAAAATTTTTAAAGTGCAGATATTAATTTAACAATTTATAAATGTTTAAATTTTAAAATTGATAATAAACGCAAAAATTAAGTTAAATTAGTTTTTTAATTAAAACATGTAATCACTTCATAAAATAATAATAAAAATAATAAATAAGTATAATAAATTAAATATATATAGGATATATACCTAATATAAGAAGTATTTTAGTACTTATTTTATATAAAACTTATAAACACTAATTTTATTTTATCTTATTAAAAAGGGAAATAACGAAAAAACAAATATGGGAGTTTTTAAATCAAAAGGAGAACGATTTAGTAATGCTGAGTCTATGGTACCGGGACCAGGTCATTATACAAAAGATGTAGGTATGTGCACTTTAATTAAAAAAAGTTAAGGATAAAATAAAAGTCCTGATATAATTAAAAAAGATATAATTGATGGGTTTAGATATATAAATAACAATAGAAAAACAAATTCTATACCTAATAAAATTATTAAGATAGATTAAAATGGAAATATTTATGATTTAGATATTTTTGGAAATGATAATGGTGCTGTTAATATAGGTAAATTACTTTTAAATTAATAATTTATTGATATTTTGTTTTATTATTAAAATTTAATAGGTGGTCAGAAAAAAAGCGCAGAAAATTTTACAAGGAATGCAAAAGTAATAATAAATTATTAATATAATCTTTATTTAATGAATTTTTATTTTGGATTTTTAATACTTAATATTATTTTTAATATTAAGGGTGCACAATTTTCTAAATCAACTGTCAAAAGATTTGAAGAAAAGAAAGACAGGTCTTTATCAAATATAGGCCCTGGAAAATACCATAAAACAGACAATAATTATAATCCTCGTTACAAATAAAAATAATCATCAGGATTCGCCTCTGATTGTGTGAGAAGTTATTTTGATTAGTTAATTTATGGCACAACCAATTAAATTAAAGTATAAAAATATATAAAAAATATAAATAATGTTTTATATTTTATATTAAAAATATTTTTTATAATATTTAAGGCCTAAATAAGATAAGAAACAGGCTATAAAGATATTATGCCAGGACCAGGATAATATGATTTAAGTTTAGCTGAAAAAAATAAAAATTTATCTAATAAAAATGTAGTGCATCAATTTTTCGGCTCTACTTGTGAAAGATTTTAAAGTGAAAAATATGATAATTATGAAATAGGACCTGGTTAATATTTTTAAGAAAAATCTTTTGTAAAGGTATACATATTTAATATTATTATAATAATTACTGCACTTTAAATACAGTTCATACTTATATTTTTTATATTATATATTAATTAACATACAAATCATTTTCTAAATAATTTTAAAAACAATATATATTTTAATTTATATAATTTAAATAAGCCTAGTTTAAATGATTTAAACGGGAAAGTTTCATTTTCATCGACAACTGCCAAAGAAAATAGTTTTGTGCCTAAGTAATAGGACTTACCTGGACCTGGTTAATATAATTTACTTGATAAAAAATCAATAAAAGAGAATGTAGTGAAAAAATATAATTAAGGATATAAAACAAATTTTGGATAAACTTCTTAAAGATTTTAAAACTAAAAATTTGATTTCAATGTTGCACCAGGTTAATATAATACAGATATAAAAAAAAATTAGGCTTTTTAATAAAATATGGATCCTGCTTTTAGGTCAAATGTTTCTAGGAGTGCAAGTATGTACACAAGTAATAAAATACAAGTCATATTATTTAATATTTTTTTTACTCAAAATTTCTTATTTTCATAAAAAATATTTACTTTATATAACGTTAGAATAAATGGATAACAGAAATTATTAAGTTGATAATGGTAATATTGCAAATAAATTGGATAAATAGAAATAATATTTATCGAATTTATAGAAAATAGATGTAATAAAGCCTGGGTTTAATGTAGCTGCACCCAGATTTGTAGAAAAAATTAATTAAGATACAATTTAAAAGAATAATAATAGTGGTTTAGCCATAATCGATGAAAATTAATAGAAATAAATGTACAAATAACGATCATAAAGTATTCAATAACATAATACACCTTAAATAGCTTTTGAATAATCTTAAACTACAAAATAATATAGTGCTGCATTTAAAAGCAATGTAAATAATAAAACAAAAATTATGATATTTTATGTTTAAATTATATATATTATAAAATTTAATATTTTAATTTTTTTTTTCTTTTTCTAATTTTATTTTTATAAAATATTAAGTAACCTAGACTAGGATTTAATAAACCTTAGGAAGGTGTTGGACCTGGAAAATATAGGTCTATTAGTTAGTGGAATAAAAGAAGTTATAATGTTAAATACTAACCAGTTAAAGTTTGAATTTTTGAATATATAAAAATAAATATTATATTCGATTAATTTGGAATATATGATATTTTTTACTTTTTTAATTTTTTATCTAATTATAATGTTATATAACTGCTATAAAGTAAAAAAAAGATGTATTAAAATATATACATAATTATATTGATTATTTTACTTAATTATTTATTTTTTTCATTCAGTTTTTTATTTATCTTACTAAGCCAATCTTTTATTTTCTGATTTTTCAGTTATTTTTAAGCATACAAAGAACAAAGCTAAATTCAAAATGATTAAAAATCCAATAGGCTCAGTGGATAAAATAATCATACCTTGAAGGAATCCTATTTTAGAGTTCTTTTATTTGAATTATAAAAATAATTTTTAATTAGGCTTTTTATATTATATAGAATTTTTAATTTATATTATAAATATAACTTAAATTTATATTATAAATATTATTTGAATTTACTGTATCGATTTATGAATCAAATTCTTCTAATAAAATTGATCTCGCTTTTTCTCTTTTTCTTTTTTCTGCTTCTTTTAATTTCTTTTCCTCTTCAATTCTTTCGTGCCAGTCTATAACTGTTTAATTATACTCATTTTAATAGCTTTCACTTAAATTTCCTTTCAATAAAAGTAAACCATCAACTTTTGGTAGATCATATTTGGTTTTTTCGAAAGAAACTACTAATTCTCCTTTAGAATTTAGTGCATTCCTTACTTATTTTCCTTAATAGTATACTTTTCCATTTTTATACTAAAAGATTAATATAAATTCGATAATTAATTTGTATTTTTAATTAATATAAATAAATTACAATTTAAAGTAAATTAAATGTTTTTTATACAAATTTAAAAATAATAATTTTTACTTCGAATTCTATAAATTTGTCTAGGGCTGCGAATGGACCGACTTCTGCAACTATATCTACTTCATAAATTAATTAGTCTCCAATTTTTAAATTTATGATTCTTTTTTTAGGTTCTTGGAAGTATAACTAAATTTTTCAAAATATTTTTTAATATTTATGTCAAATTTTATTTAATATATAAGGAAACGTATTTAAATGATATATTTTTAAATTATACTTCGCAAAATTTAGAAATTAGAACATAGGTACCATCATCTTGATCTTTAAATGGTAATTTATATTAAAAAGTGTCATCATAGTGTCTTTCTGTATGGTACAAATGAATGTCATCTGTAAATTTGATAGGAATTTTACTATAATTTTCATCTTTACTATAATCTACAGCTCTTGAAAATTCGCTATAGTATTTATCCTTGTTAATAATTATTATTATTGTAAAATTTTAATTTTTAAAATTTCATACATATAAAATATTTTAAAATTCAAAAATTGAATAAATTATTTTATGAAAAAAAAATATCGTAAATTGATAAAAAACTTAATAAATTATTTTATTATATATAAATTATATATATGTTATTATATGATTTTCCATATAATACTATAACTAATATATAAAAAATATTTACTTAAGAATAAACTACTCCATCTATAGATTCATATTAATTTGTATTACCAATATCAATAGCATAAACTATATCTGCATATTTGAGGTTTTTTGATTGAGTTTGTGAAAGTAAAAATAAAACAAAAATTAATGTGTGTAATTTTAAAATCATTTTTTTTTTAAATATTATCTATATAATAATATTTTTATTATATATTTATTTTTATTGTTTCTATTTTTTTAATAATTTTTTTAGTTATTTAAATTTAATAATTATTTTCTTTTTAAAGATATTTTGAAGATATAAGAGTAAATAACTATGTGTGTAAGAAAATAATGAGTGATAGGTAGAATTATATTTATATAAAATATTTTTTTATATATCATTTATACACTAATTTATAGAATAAATTGACCTTCATATTAAAAATAAATTAATAAAAATAAGGTATTTTATTAACTTTTAAAAAAATACTTCGCTATTTAAATTATAAAAATATTTTAAGATGCAAAAATATTTAAGTTATTTTAAGTATTTTTCTATTTTAAATAAAGTACAGTCTTAGTTTATTTTATAAACATAAATAATTAAACAGGAAAGTAATTATTTTTTTTATTGTTAATTCTTTTTAGTAAAAAAAATTGCAAATTAAATACAAGAAGAAATAATAAAATAATCGAAAAATTAAAAAAAATAAAATAAATTATAAACATATATATAAAAAAATTATAATGTCATATAACGTATCGGCTAAATAAAATAATAGTATCAATAAAAATAATAGTAATGATGGATTAACTGCTTAATTATTAAATAATGGACAAAAAACAGTTGGATAAAATGATTAAATGGACCGAATTAATTAAATTGGAGAAGAAGCTTTAGCAACTGGGGAAAATACATTATAAAATTTAAAAGTTTAAAGAGGATAAATATAAGATGGAATATAAACAGTAATTTAACATTAATATTATATAAAATTAATTTAATAAAATGCATACTATATAAATTAAAATAGGTGTTTTTTTATTATTTTAAAAATCATTGAAATTATTATTTAGCATCTAAATTTTCTTGTATACTGTTTTTTGAGCTTTTAAAAAATAGTCTTTAATATTTATATATTTTTTATAATAAACTATTAAAAATTATGCTAATTCTATAAATTTAACTTAAAACAACCTCTGTAAAATATTATTAATCATATATTTTTATGATTTTAGAATAAACAAATTAAGAATTAAATTGATAAAGCCGATAGAACAACAAGAGAAATGAGAAATAGAGAATTATATATTAAATTAGCTCTTTGGATATGCGCAATATTATTATTGATAGCTGATGTGGTTATGTTAATAGTGAAATTAACTAAATGATAAAATACTATTAAATAAATTAAAAAAAATATTTATATAATAAATATATATTATATTCTAATTTAAAAATAATTTCTAAAATATATAATATGAAATATAAATTTATTAATAAGTTTCAGTAGCTTTTTAATTAAAAGTGTTGTAAAATTTATTTGAATTATAATTATATTTTAAAAAAAAAAAACTAACATATTATTATTATGTTATACAAAAGAAATAGGTTTTTAATAGCAAATTTAATGTCATTAATTATATATAAGATTAATGTAGAATTTACTATAAGTGATAATAACATTTTAATTATTAATCTACGAATTTTTGTAATATAAATTTAAAAAATTTTTTTATTAATAAATTAAATAAAAATAAAAAAACTAGCATAAAAAATAGACAATCTTTATTTAAAAAACTAAAGTTATTAAATAAATTAAGCGAAATTTGAAAATTTTGATTAAAAAAGTCTATAATATATTGAAAAATAGCCTTAAATATTTAGTTAATTATGATAATCGATCTTCATGATGCATTAAATGACGAAGATAATAACTTAGAAAATATGGAATTTAATGATTAAAATAAAGAATAAGATTAGGTTTCTGTTTACATGACTAAAAAGTATGAATTAAGCGATTTAGTTTCCTCTTATTTTCTGCTAATTAAAGGATATTTTTCTATTGGTATATTAACATTCCCTATGATTTTTTACTAGGCTGGGTAAATATTATTTATATATAAATATACAAAATAAAAATATATATATAAGTTTTAATATATATATAATAAAAGACCATATATTAATAAATTGTTAAAGACTGAGTTTTAAGTTAATATTATCGAATAATATAATTGATTTAAATGATTTTTTTTTTAAATATTTGTAAATTATTTTTAATAGATATTTACTGGCCGCAGGTGTGATTATAATGATTGGAATTCTAACTGTTTATTCAGTAAATTTATTGATTTAAATATAAGAAGATATTAATAAAAAATAGTCAGTAGAGGAAGATAATGCACCAATTTTACATTATTCTGATATAGCTTAAGCAATTTATGGGAATAAAGGTGTTTTTATAATTAAAACTTTTACAGTTGTTTTTTAAATTGGGTCTTGTTTATCGTATCTAGTATTTTTCAAATAGTAATTTAATATAAAAATTTTTATAAAAAAATAATTTATATATATATTTAAATTACTCTGTAAATTTAGATTTTTCCAAGAAACTTTGATTAATGTAAATTAAAGCGAAAATAATGTTTAAAATAATAATTTATTAAGTAATATATTTGGCTTGTTTATATAGATAATAATATTTATGCTGATTTCGTTACTTTCGACAGTGAGAAATATAAAAAAATTAACAAAAATATGTATAATTGGTATATTTTTATCTATGATTTCTTGTATAGTAATAATAGGGTTTGATATTTAGTTGATAAGATCATCAGAGCTTTAAAAATATATAGCTTATTATAACAGTTAAGATATGTATAATTTTTAAAATTTTCCATAGATATTGAACGTGACGGTATTTTCTTATTCTATAATAGGAATAGTATTTAATATAAAAAATAGTATGAAAAATTAGAAGCAATTTAAGTCTGTTTTTAGGAACTGTACAATTATAATAAGTATTATATTTATAGTATTTGGATTTATCAATTAAATAGTATTCGGGGCTTTTGTGAAACCAATTGTTTTATTTAACTTTCCATCTACGACTAAAACCGATTAAATAATGTCAATTTTTATAAAATTTTCTTTTTCTATAGCTATGATTTTGACATTTCCCTTGAAATTGTTTCCAGCTGTTTTAATTTTAGAAAATACATAGATATATAAAAAATATTTTAGGCCAGATTATATGGTAAAAAGAAAAAATTCGTTTGGTGTGGATGTATACAGTTATAATTTGACCTTAAATGATGATAAAATATAATTTTTGAGGCGATATTTTGTAAGGATATTAATAATATTTGGTATTTTTTTGCTTTCGACTATTTAAGGTAAATTTTTGAATATTTTAAGTATTGTTGGAAGCATAGGTGGTATATTTAATTAATTTGTGTTTCCTTCTATGATGTATGAAAGATATTTTTCGAAAAAAATTAAGCCTTGGAAAAGTTTAGTGAATAAATTTACTTAAATTTGCGGGGTTATGGGAGGGCTTCTAGGTATTTATATTGGACTTGGAAAAGTTTGAGTAAAAAAATTTAATAAGTAAAAAATAATATAATACATGACTTTGTGTGATTAAATATAACTCAATAAAAGAGATATTGATAAATTATTGTAAAAAATATGTAAACTAATTTATTAAAATTTTAGGCTGAATATTAATTCATATTTCATAATTCGTATTTTAATATATATATATATTTTATAGTATATTTATTTAGTAAATATATTTAAAATATTTTTAAAAATAAAATTAGAATTATATTGTATACTATATAAATTATACTGAATTTACTAACATATTTTATGTTTTGGAATTATTTATTTGGATATAATTTGATTAGAAATAAAAAAAAATAAAAAAAAATAATTAATATATCAAAAAAATAGTCAGTCAAAAATTTTATATATTTAATCACCAGAAATATGATTACAATTAACTAGAAAAAGTAAAAAAAAAAAAATATGAATTAAGATAATAATTTAAGTTTAGAGGAACAAATTGAAAAATAGGCTTTAAAAGGTGCTTTCGAAAATTTGGCATCTCCTGACACTCATTTAATAAGTATCAAATAGATATAATATATATTATCAGATGATTTTTAAAAAAAAGAAGATTTTGATATACTTAAAGAAAATGGTTTAATTTTAGAAGCATTATAATAATTTTTATAAGAGGGACAAGATGTGGATTTTGATTAATTTTATAATGTAATGGTATAAAAAATAAACCCTTATAAAAATGAGAGTGATTTGGAAAAAATTTTTAAGTATAAAATATTGATAAAATTTTTTTTAATTTATAGAAACCAAGATAGCAAATATAATTAATTTCTAATCGCAATTAATTAATGTATTTTAAATATCCTTATTTTTAATTTTTTAATAAATAATATTTAGTTTATTTTCTGAGCCAGGGTTAAACGATCAAAATACTATAACTTTTTAAAGCTTGAAAAGAGTAACATAAGAATTAAATTAAATAATGTCATAAGATGATTTATAGGAAATAATAGATAAACTGTCTCATATTGTAAATGGAAACGGGAAAGAATTAACTTTTTACAATTTTAAAAAGTTGTTTGAACATTAACATTCAAAATTTAGCGTTAATAATAATACTTATTGACGAGATATAACAATGTATTTATAATATATTATACTAAAAATTCGTATTAGCATATAAAAATTATAAAATTATAAAAATTTTAATAATTTTATATTTAACTAATCAGTTTTATGAAATATATTTATTTATTGGTTACAAAAAATATAAAAACTTAGTAAGGTTTTAAACAAATTTATTATCAATTAATATTAATTAAAGTTTCTTTTCATTACTAATTTTAAGTTTTAAATTATTCCTAATTTATTCTAAAAAATTTTATTTTTTGTTTTATTATTAAAATATTAAAGTAAAATATTTTTTCAATTAAAAAATTATTATTAATATAAAACAAATAAAAATAGAATTAAAAAAAATGAATAATATTTAAATGCTATTTAATATTGAAAGCGAAAACAGTGTAGTTAGCAGTGATTCTGATTAATGTGATAGCAAATACAACAAAGTTTAAAAAAATAATAAAAGTACTGTCTTTATCTCTAATATAATTTTATATATTATTATTTTTTAAAATTATTTACATATTTATAACTGTGTTTTTTTAAAATGAAAAGTATTAAATAATCCATTGGAAAACAAAAATAGTTAAAATTTTAAGGAATAAACTTAAAGTAATATTTAATAATCTTAGTTACAATAGTTTGAAATTTCTAACTTGAATACTGAAGAAGGAAATTAAAATTTGTAAAATTTTAGTAATGTTTACTTAAATTCATAAAATAGTTAAAGGCCAATGATAGTAAATTAAAATAAGAAAATAAAATTTATAAAAAATGATAATAATATAAGTTAAAGCATTCGATAATAAGGTGAATAATATTTATAAAATGAAGATAAAAATACCTAGTTTAAAGTAAATTAATTTAAAAAATTATGCCTATTTTTTGTTTTTTTTAAATATATTTTATTCTAACATATAATATTAAAAATAAATTAATCTTGTTATGTATTTATAAAAAAAATTGAAAAAATGTATTATTTTTCTTATTATTTTTAATAGAAAACACAATCAGGAATAGGAGATACAAACATGCAAAAAATATTTGTTAATAAGGTTTAATTAAATTAAAAAAATTCAAAGAATAAGTACCCTAAGAAATAGTAGTGCTATATTTGCAAGAAGTAAAAGAGAAATTTAATATATATAATTTATAATTATTTTAAAGATACCATTAGTTTAGAAAAGATAAGATAATATATAAAATATTTTATTATAATGTAAAATTATAATTATGCTTTAATATTTTTTATTTTAGGGGATTATTATAAGAGAATATGGAATTATCAGTTTGTTAAAAATGTTAGGAGATAAAAGTTCATAAAAAATGTTTAATTTTACAAAGAAAAATGTAATAAAATGAATAAGTAGAACAATTTTAATGTAAAATGTGTAATGAAAGAAAATGGCATCAGCTAATTGATAGTTACACTTAAATGAAAAAATGGTTTATATACAAAATAAGGTTAAAAATAATACTAATAATTTTATTAATTTAAAAATTAAATATTATATAAAAATTAATAGATTTGGCTTAACTTATAAATTTTTTTTATAGAATACTAATAATGTACACATAATACAACACCTTAAATAAGCAATAATAATTTTTGATTCACCATTTAATTTCAGATAAAACAAATGTTTAACAAGACGAGGTTAACTTGAAAGAGTTAAGTGGTTGGGAAAAAGTGATTTATTTTTTTTCTGAATATTTACCAATAATAAGACCAAATAGTTATACGGCTAATTTGTGGCACACTATTATTTTTTTGGCAATTTGTTTCAAAATTTTTGAAATTCCAGTCGTTTTAGCTTTTGACTTATAGCATGAGGTTAGTTTGTACTATTAAATTCCTGTTTTATTGATATTTTTATTTGAAATGGTTATTTCTTTCAATTTGGGAGTTTTTTAATAAGGATAGGTGGTGATGGAAAGAAAAATTATAAGAAAAAACTATCTAAATAGTAAATTAAATATATTATTTTTTTTTAATTTTAAATATATTTATAATTTATTTGTTTAAATATATGTTCCTAACTTAATTTTTATTTTAAGATAAATTTATTATCGATGTTGTAACTACCTCATTCTTTTTTTTGAGTATAGCTATGCAAAATACATATTTAGCCATCCCCTTTATGTATAGAATGTTATAATTTTATAAAATTGTAGAATTTGCCGAAGACTAATTGCAGACTAAAAAGACATCTTTAACATTTTTATCGATTTTAAAATTATTAAGTAAAAATATAGAAAAAATTTTTTTTTATATTTATTTAGTTTATCAATTTGATTAAATCTATAATATTCATTAATTACTTAACATAAACTTAGTTTTGGTATTTTTCGTTGCACATATTTTGGCCTGTGGATTTTTTTTTATTGCTATGATAACGACGAAAATTGACCCTGAAAAATAGACATGGGTAATTAAAAATGAATATTAAGATATGCCTGCTTCTACTTAATATGTTAATTCTTTGTATTTCTCATTTATTAGTATGTCTACTATTGGATATGGAGATATTTCGCCGTAGACCACAAGCGAAAGAATTTATATTATGATTATTTCAATTATTTCTTGCGGAGTTTTTGGATATTCATTAAATATTTTAACACAAATTTTTTCTGAAATTACTGATAAAAATTAAGAGTTTAGGTAATTACTATTATTTATTTATATAATAATCGAATATTTTTTTTATTCAACCAAATTACTATATAAAATAATAATCATAAAATTTTTTAATGTCTTGTTAGAAAATATAAGTTGATTGTTTTGAGATATATGAATTAAAGAGGCATAGAGCCAGATTTATAAATAAGGGTTTTAAAAAGTTTGGAATACACGTTTTCAAGAGATAATGAACAAATTTCCATATAAAAAACGCCTGAAGTTTTTAATAGAATTTCCAAATAACTAATAGATGAAGTCAAATCTGATTTTTATGTTAGAATCTTAACTAATCATTAAATATTTAAAACAAATTTTTCTACTTAATTTTTAAGTAAATTAGCCATGGTAATACACGAATAGACATATACTCCTGTAAAATATTTATTTATTTATTATTTGAAAAAATTAAATAGTTATGTATTTAGAAAAAAATAACCATTCAAACTTTTTTTAAAAAAATTTATATTTATATAGGATGAGATTATTTATACCGATTAGGATTAAAGTGATAAAATATTCTTTATTTTTAAAGGAAGTGTTTCTATTTTTACTCACAATATAAAGACTTAAAAATAAATTAACATAGGCTCAGTATAGGTAATAAATGGTTATATTCTTAATTATAATCAATATTAAAAATTAAATTATATTATATTTAGGAGGGTAAAATGCTTTGTACGAAAACATTTTTTGCAAACAAAAAAATTGACCATTCTGCTAGATCTTTGTAATTTAGTTAAGTATTATTTATAAATAAAAAAGACTTTTTAGATATAATAAGTAATTTTCTACCTGACTATGTAAAAATAAAATTATTAATTTAATTCATATATTAAATTTATTATTTAAAATATACCATAATTTTTAGTAATATATATTAAAAATTAAATTAAAAAAACAATTTAGGAGAGATTTTAGCAATTACAAGAATAATTGTAGTTAGAAAATGTAAATTCACTTGCAAAAAAATACGAAGAATGTTCTTTATGCTACAATACTGGACATAAATTACAGGTTTGTCCTTATATGCATTTACATATTGATCAAAATTGGTTGTTTTATAAGTATATACATAAAAATAATAAAACAATAAAACACGAAAGACAAAGTTTTTAAAGATAAATGATAAAATAAAATTGTTTTTATGATAGAAATAACGAGAAAAATTAAAATTCATACTAATTAAATAGGACAAGTTGTATATAAATAAGAAAAAGATATGTTATAGAAAATTACTTATATTATTTATAAAATGAAGATACTTCTATGCTACCATACTAGTTTTATGAAAAAATTATAGAGTATAAATATTTTACATATTTTAGATATTATAAATTATAATTCCTTATAAATAATCATATATTTATATCGATTTTAAAGTTTTAAGTCAATATATAAGAAAAATAATTATTTTTTAAATATTTATTCTTATATAGACATATAAGCCATGCTTATGATGAAACTTTAAGCGACAAGTTTATTTTAGAAAGTTTACCCTGCATTGTTATAATAAAGGATATTGAAGATAAAAGACATGAATATACAGGATAAAATTAAAATTTTCAAAATAAAAGATAAAATAAATCTAACATTACAATTAGTAGACTTAGTAGTAGCAAGAAGAATAAAAAAAGCTATAATACAATAAAAAATTTTGACTACAATTATTCAAAGGAAAAGGCAAGCAATTATACTTAAAATTTGAATTTATACAGTGAAGCGATTGAAATTAATATGAAAGCCAAAATTTAAGAAAATAAAATAAATAAAGATTAACATTTATCAACAATTGTTTAACAAAAGAAAAAAAGTAAAAAATTCAATATTTTATTTTTTTTAACATGTAATTTTTGTAATTAAAAAAAAATAAAAAAATATTTAATAAATAAATATTTATTAATTTATATCTATTTAAATTATATCGAAAATTAATTTCAAGGCTAATATTTGTTATAGAAAATTAATTCCTAAAATAAAAGAATTACGATTGCTTCCTTACCTTATATTTAAGATGATATGGGATTGTCAAATAAGAAATAAGTTTAAAAAGGAAATTAGATATAAATAAAAAATAGATAATAAAGTAATATAAAAGTTATTTCTCCAAGTTAAAGTTTAGATGATTATTGTAATAAATAAATTTTTTGAAATTATTATAATTTTTCATATTATATTTCTCTTCTTTTATACATATTTTTATTAAAAATATTTTTTTATATATTTTTTTATTGATTTTTTTATTTTAAGCTTCTGATGATGAGAACAGCGGTAATCAGCATTCTGATTCGAGTTATTAAATATATAAAAGTAATAAAAAACAAGCTTAATTCCTCAGGTTCAATGATGACACTGATTTTATAATTTAAAATGAAAAAAATAAAACTTAGATACCCAGATATGTTGATAGAAATTAAAGGTTATTTTTTTTTATTTTATTTTAAATAAAAAATTAATTATTGAAATATGGTAAATTTAACTTTAAAATATAAAAATTTTCAAATTTTATAGGAAAACTATGATAGGTGATTAATTCATGGAATAATTTTTAAATTTTAAAGAAAATTAAGAAATAAAATCAGAAGATTTATGGATAGAATTTGACTAGGCCAAGATTTATTCAAAATATCACCCTACCTACAATTACGATAAAGTTATCGAAAGATATAATGATTGGAGGTTTTTGTAAAAATAAATAAAAGCACAAATATTAAATTAAAATTTAATTTCTTATATAAATAAATAGTATTTAATATTTATAAATCTATTTTACTTTTTATTTTATAAAATTTATTTAGATAGCACGCTAGAAAGCAATGGAAATTAGCAGTTTAAAAAAAAAATTAAAAACCATAAAATAAGCAAAAATAAGACCATAAAGTGACGAAAGGATTACTAGACCAATTTTTGGTTTAAATTAAAGAATAGCAATCAGTAGAAATTGACTTAAATTTATAATTTAAATGATAATTAAAAGTTATTTATTTTGAAGTTTAATATATGAAAAATTTACTTACTTATTTTAGTAAAATAATTAATATTATAAATTTAATTAGTGGTTAAAAATTTGTATATATTAGAATTATTAATTAATTAATAAAAAAATTTTATCTAAAAAGTTTAATAAAATAAAAAAATGAATAAATTAAAAACATTGTGCAAGTAGCTGTAGTCAAATACTAAATTCGCGAAAATAATTTAAAAAAGAAATTATATAGGTCTCTAAAAAAAAGGATTACAATTATATTAAAAAAGTAGTTTTTAATTTTGTACAAACAATTAATAAATTTCTGAAAATAATTATTAAGATGGAATAACTGTGACTTAAAAATAGGTCTAAAATATTGAAATTTACTACTAATAAAAAGAAAATACAGAAAATGATAAATTTGATACAGAAACTGTTTATGATGTAAATATATTATATAAAAAAATTTAATGAAATATTGGTTATCGAAAATTATAAATATATATATATATTTTATAATTATATTAATTAAAAATTTTTTTATACTTATTTCTTCAGGTACTAAGTGAATAATTAAATGGGAAATACTAAAATATAGTGTATTTTTTGAAAGAAAGAGGAGAAAAATTAAATATAAAGGAATTTAACTACTGCTTAGGAGAAATTTTATCGGATAAAAATGCTTATTTAAATTTAGTAGAAAATAATTAAGTGTTGCTGTAGGAAATATTTGATAAAGTGCCTGTAAATTAAATTAAATAAATTATGATTTATTTAATAATATCTAAATAAAATTAAATTTATTAAATTTTAAAGAAAAATTCATTTAATAATTTATTATATAACCTTACTATATAATTAATTTATATATTTTTATTATAGGAAATTTAGAGAGAAAGTTCTTTAATTGATTTTGCTGAATGTCTTACACTTTGTGAAATTTTATTGTAATCTTAATTTATTAAAGTTAATTAGGAAAAATTGTGGTTAGAAATATTAAATAAACTTTTAAAGGAGTAAAAAAAATTGCAAAAAGAGAAAAATTTTGACGAGGCGTCGATTTTTTTAGATATTTATATAAAATACACTAAATTAGGTTTTTAGAAAATGTAATTTATGAAAGGACTATTTTAAATGCAAAAATATATAGTTCAAAGTAGAGATTTTTTAAGTTTACAGGAAATGATAGATTTTATGAAAATTTCGGCTAAATAAGGGATATATATTGACGATACTTAATTAAAATAATTTGATGAAATTTTTGAAGAATAATTTAAAAAGTTAACCCCTTAACAAATTTGCGATATACTATAATGTTACGTTTATTTTAATTTTTAAGCAAGTGAGATTGTGGAATAAGTAGTAGAGTATTTTATTTACTATTTAAATGATATTAATTACGAAATTTTGGTTCAATATTTGAATTATTATTAAAATAAATAAGAAGAATTATTGCTTAAATAAGAAGTAAAGTATTTAGGGTATGAAATTGAAAATTAATTAAGCGATTAAAAAAATGAGAAAAACTAGAAAAATATGGAATTATTATTTTTAACATAAAAAGATAAAATTAAATAAGAAGAGAAATTTATAGTCAATTTCAATTAGTTTTAGTACAATGATATACAGGTTTAATAGGAAAAAGATATTAATTAACAAATTTTAACAACAAATATATATTTTGACTAATTTGTGAGATTTTTGGATAGTTTTTCTAAATTAAAGAAATTTTAAGGCGAATTGAAATTGTGGAAAAAATTGGAAAAAATGTACCAAAATTTTTTTATAAAAGTAGAAAATTACCAATTTTAGGAAAAAATAAACCCTAAAGATATTTAATTAATTATAGCTGGTTTCGACAGAGTTTAATAAGGAAGTTAAAAATTATGGGAAAAGGAATTTAGCAGTTAAAATTGCTAGTTGTTAAATGTTAATTTTAACCATTGTTATTTGGTGTTAAAAAATTTGACCTTACGATTTTAAATTTATGATTAAAGTTTTTTATCTTTGATTTTTTCTTATTTAATAGATGAAAATTAAGCTTTATAGGTGCAATTTCCAATGCCAGATTTTTAATTTTTGGACAAAAAAGAGCCCAAAACTTTATTGGAAACGTATCATGTGCTATTTTTAAATATTTATCATGTTTTATTTAGACATTTGCAAAATAATGATTTCGAAAATTAGTAATAATTTTAGGAAAATTAAGATAAATTAAATGAAGAAGAAAAAATTGAATAGTAATAGAGAGAGTTAGAAATATAAAAATAGGATAAAATTTTTTATTTAAAATCTCTTAAATTACTTTCAAATAGAGTGGGAAGTTTATTAACAAAGCCTGAAAAGAAATATAAATAGTTTAATATATAATAGAATATCTAGTTATTTATTATGTTTTAAATGAGTTAATTTATGACTGGAAAAGATTTTGATTGTAAAAAATAAAATTTTAATAAATAAAATTATATATAAAATTATTAATATAAAGATAATTTAAATAATAAAAACTTAATTAATTTATTTAAACAGAACTTTAGGAAGAATTATTTTTATTTGAGCGAAATTTATTAAAAAAATAAGTAGAAATGGGGAGCATTGATTTGTCAAAGTTAATTATTTTGGTAGAAAATTTAAAAAATGAGGAAATTTTGGAAGAAACTTGGTAATATAAAAAATTGGCCAAATTTAATTAAAATTTAGAGAAATTGGATGAAAAATTGTAAAATATCTTGGTTTATTTTTTACAATAATCAAGTGAAGTAGAATTAAGTATTTTATTTGGGATTTTTTATAAATACAATTTAAAAAATGAGTTTATTTGGTCTATGTTACATATAAAATTGATAGAATTAATGGAAAATTTAAGTGTTACTGATTTATTAATAATTGTCAATATAATGATGAAAATTTAACCAGATTTTATCGATGAAGAATTTAGCGATTTATTTTTGGAAATTTTGGACATTAAAGCCGGTTATATTCATTATATAGATTTAAGAGCTTTTATTAATAATTTCAGTTGTTAAAATTACGATTTAGGGGTTAAAATTTTGGGAAAATTAAATGAAATTTAAGAAGAAATTTAGAAGCATCAGGAAGATATTTACGACCCTGAAATTTAAGATGCTGAATATAATACAAGTTTTATAACTAGAACATCTAATATTACCTTGTTGGATGTAATTAATTTATAGAGAAATAATTTGACTTAAACTGAAAATTTACAATTATTTATTGAGCAGTAGGATAATTTGGGTTCATTGATGAGAGATTTTTAAGAATGAATTTTTTAAAATGAAATGAAATATTACTTTTTTTCAAAAAAATTAAATTTTATTTTAAATATTTAATATATACTAGGTTTATATTTCAAAAAATATATATGTTACTCTATTTAGGATAAAATAGAATATTCTATTTATCGTATCCGCTTTAAATTTAATAATTAATTATTTATAGTAAAATTTTAGATTTTAATTCATTTGAAATTTTTAAAATAAAATTTTCGGAATCGACTTAAATAATAATAAAATAAATAAAGATAAAAAAAAACTAAAATTTTAAAAAATAAAATTAAATACCTAAATATGGATAACGACTAGTTATAAAAATTTTTAAAAGGAAATTATTAATAAATTATTGGACAATATGACTCTGCTATTGCCACATATAAAGAATTATAGTAAGAAGGATTTGAAAATAATTACTAACTTAGTATTTGTTTAATTTAATCTTTGATTGCTTTAAATAATTATGAATCTGCTTTAAAAGAGTGCGAAAAAGCAATTTTATAAGACAGAAAATAATATGAAGCAATATTTAGAAGAGGTAAAAAAATAATAATTTATTTTTTTAAAATAGAAATTTTCATAAATATATATTATTTAATTTTATTTTGTTTTGTTTTATAAAATTAAATATTGTTTTTATTTCATTAGGAATTTGTAAATTTTACATGAAGGAATTCTAGTCTGCTTTAATTGACTTTAATGATGTTTAAGATAAAATTGAGAAAAATCCAGTTTTTTAGAGATAAATTTAATGCTGGATCGGTAGATGTTAAGCTGAATTAAACAACCAAAATTTAAAAGATTTATAGGAAACTGGATATAAAGCTCCTTAATAATAATAGTAAAAAAAAGAAGAAGTAAATTAATAATAGAAATAAGATATAAGTTAAAAAGCTGTAGACAAAAATATAAAATATTAATGGTATTAAACTGATAAAACTGTTGGAATTGAAATTCATTATTAATTGGAAAATTAAAAAGACTTGAAGGTCGAATTTACTAACTAATCATTAAAAGTAAATTTCCCTATAAAAGGAGCAGATTAATATGGTCTTGATATAGTCTTTTTAGAGGAAGTTAAACCTGAAACTGCAAAAGTAATATAAAAATAATATTTATTTTTATTAAAAATTTATAAATATATTATCTCTTTAAAATAAAAATAATTACAAATATATATGTGCATATTTTGTTATATATTTGTATTCCAATTATAATTATATAATTATTAAAAAAATTAATGAGTTTTCTTATATTATAGTATCAAGTACACTTAGAAAAAATCGAAATTACAGTTGAAAAAAAAGAGAAATAAAATTGGAAATAATTATAGAAATCCGAAGAAGATTAGAAAGCCTAAACTGGAAAACCTAGATCTGAACCTGTTTAAGCTGCTTATTATCCCAGTTCAAGCAAAAATAAAAAAGATTGGTCTAAAATTGACAAAGAAATTGAGGAAGATATTAAATAAAATAAAGTAAACTATTTTATTTAAAATAAATTAATTGTTACATTATAATATAACATAATAATATAATTTTTTTTGTATATTTATTGAATTATTTATACCATTTTTTAAGTATTTATTAAGAATTTTTATTTTTAATTAAGGATGAATATGGAGAAGGAGACCCTTTGAATGGATTATTTAAGTAAATTTATTAAGGTGCCGATGAAAATACAAGAAGAGCTATGATTAAAAGTTTTTAAACTTCTGGAGGAACTGTTTTGTAAAAATTTTTTATTAAATTTTTTATTTTATTTTTTATAATAGTATATAAAATATTTAGTATAATATTATCATTATTTTATTTTTTTGAAATTAATATAATTAAATATATGTTAGATCTACTAACTGGGATGAAGTTAAAGACAAAGATTATGAAGGAAAAGATAGACCCTCTCCTCCCAAAGGATAGAAATATGGAGACTGGAATTAAAAGTGAAAATAATAATGATAATAAAAAATTTTTAAAAAATAATTATAAACATTTATTATTTAGTTTCTGTCATAAAATTTAATAATAATAAATTCAATTATCACAATTATTAATATTATTTTTAAATTTTATAATAATATTCATTACATACCTGATATATTAGTTAAAAACTTATTTTTAATAATTAAAATTTTTTTTTTATTCATCAAATTATAAAACTTATTTTATATATAAAAAAAATTCTATATTTATAAATTAATAAACTAAGTTTTAAAAAATAAGATATTAAAATTTTTTAACTATGTTTTATATTTTTAATTTTGATCATAATCATTATGCTTAACCTACATTTAAATTTTCTATATTTGCATCTTGATTAGGATTATTTAATAAATTTTGGTTCTAATTTTCTTAATTATTGTTTTAATTTTATACATTATTATTGTTATTGTTAATATTATTGTTATTTTATTATGGTTATTATTATTAAGGTTGATTATTATTATTGTCGTTATTTGGAGCTTGAGCTCCATTGACAGTTACCAGCTGAATTGATATTCCTCCAATAGAAAAATTAGTTAAAAAATTAAAAATTCTATATAAGCTGTAAAAAAATCCTGAGTTATTTTGATTATGGGCGTCCTAATTTAGTAAATTTTTTATATCTTATCTACATACGGGACATTTACTATTTTTCTGGTTTTTGAGCCAATTAAAAAGGCATTTTATATGAAATTTATGTCCGCATTAACTTAATTTTCTAGCCACTTTCAGGTCATCATGACAAATACTGCACCTAAAATTAAAAAAAAATTATAAATAAAAATCAGTGAAATTATGGAAAAATTTTTAAAAATATTTAAAATAATATAAACCATCAAAAATTTTAAATATAAATAAAATTATAAAAATTAAAGAATATGCCAAAAAAAATATATGAGAAGTAAAGTTAAGTTTAAATATATATTAAAAAAAATGTATATATTAAAAATAATATATATATTTAAAAATAGATGAATATTTATTTTTTTTAATATAAATTGAAATTTATTATAATTTTTAGTTACCTATCTTCATCTTCTATTTCCTCAGGTTTAACTTTGGGGCATATTACGTCAATTTCTCTTTAAATTTTTTTAAATCTGCCATAATTTTATACATTAACTTTTATATCATAAAGTCCTTATTGAGTCTGTTTTAAAGGGTATAAGAACCATAAATGTTTTATTACATGGTATGAAATAGAGCTAAAATAATTATATATTAAATACCCATAATGCGCTAATTTACAAACGCCTAATAAAATATCAAAAATAATCTAAGTGAGGTAAAAAGGTTCATTAATTTAATCTGTGTTATTATCGATGTAGAATTTGAAATTATTTTTTAATTTTTAAATAATGAAAATAGATTTTAAGCTTTCAATTGAAAAAACGAGGCCCCAATAGTACATTAAAAAAAGAATATAAAAGCCTTAAGACCAAAATACCCAAATTCCAAAAGAGCAAAATAAAAGGTTGAAAAAAAATGATACTATAATGAATTTTTGCAATTTTTTAACAATTTTTTTTTCTTACGAATATTCTTGATTGATACAAGAAAGAAGAGTTTTTATAGTGTCATTAGCATCTTCTAAAAATACCTATAATTATATATATTTTTTTTAATTTAATAGAATAAATAAACTTTAATATTTAATATAAGCTTTTAAATTAATAAAAAATAAAGGATCTAATTTACTCTAAAAGTAGAAAATACAAAGAAAAGACTAAACCAAATTGCAATTTCAAATTTATTTTCAATTAAAGTTTCATCTGTAATAGAAATAATATATAGTTGTAAAATTGGATTATGTGATAAAAGGTAGTCTCTAATTCTTTTTTCCTTTTATTGACTAAGTTATCCTATAACCATAACCCATATCATTTTAATTATATACCAGAAAAACGAAACTAATGTAATAGTTCCTTTAAAAAAAATAAAAAAATATTTATTTATCACATAAATTATTTAAATAAAATAAAAATATATATTAATTTTTTATATCAATCAAATAAATGTTAGAATTTTTAGATATTAGCTTTATTTTCAATTATAAATTTTATTATTTTTTATCTTTTTTTATTTTTTTAAATTTTTAAAATTCTTACCTGTGAGTACTAAAGCCCTTGTATTTTTAGAGTGCTCCAATTAAATTAAGATGTCTTTAATTTGATAACTACCATTTTCGAATCCTTGTAAAAATTATGATAAATTAGAGAAAAATACCAGTAAAAGAGAAAGAATTATGCATTTGATGATATTTTCTGGATTTCTCAAGAAATTGCCAATATTTTTGAATTATTTGTCGACTTTTTATTAAAGTATTTTTTCCTGAGTTTCCTGTATAAAAAAATTATATGTTAATTAAAAAATTAATTTAAAAAAAATAATATAAAAATTAAATATGATTCTTAAAAAATGAGTACTAATTTATATAATAATAATAATTATTATTTAAATAAAATTTTTTTAATAAAAAATTATACTCTTGCTAGTTTTTCAGCTTCAGTTTGGTCGACGCTTTTAGTAGATTATGATACAATAAACTATAATAATTTTTCCTCATTTAAAGGAACTATTTTATTAGCTACATCTTATATAGTTGTTTTTTATTCAGAATTAATAAAAGTTTCTATTAAATTTTGAATTTAGTTTTAAATTTAGGTTTGAATTCTCTTTTTGTAATTATTTTGGACTAATTCATTTAAACTTTGTGAAAATTTTTTTATAAAGTTGTCGTTTATGTTGAGAATGTTTTGATTTAAAGTTTATACTTTGTCAGTGTAATCTTGAATTTAAGCAAAATTTTCACTTTTAAATTCTTTTAGATATTTTTATTTCTTTATTTAATTAATTAAAAGAATTAAAGAAAAATAAGATAAAATAAAATAAATTATAGTAATAAAATTAAAATTAATAATTTACTTTTTAAATCTCGTCGTTTAAATTAAAAAGTCTTTCTAATTATTACTCTTAGTCTTAATTTACATTTAAATTTACATTTTCTTATAAGTCAATATTTTAATTCATTTTACTTTCAACTGCCTAAATAATTAATTCCAGTTCTTTAAGAATTTTTCTGGCTTATTCTAAAACCAGTTCTTAGTATTAAGGAAGAATATCTTGTTCCATTTTTTAAGATAATTTTTCTTTTATTTCCTGAGGCAAATTCTCTATAATTTAGTTTATTTATTACTTTTCCAAAGTTGGTTCATCTTCATTAAGAAAGGCTAATAAAATTTAAAAGAAATTATAATTATAATAATTGATAATAATTGATAAAATTAAAAAAAAAATATTTATAAAATTAAAAAAGTTATTAAAATTATCGGATAAAAAAATAAATATATATGTTTTTAAAAAATAAAAATTTATTTCAATAAATTACAGAAATTTTGGTTTAATTATTGGTCTTTTTTTTGCTGGAATTATTCAAAAAGGTTTATATTTTTGTTATTTTCTTTACTTAAATCTTCATTTTTATTATTATTATAATTAATTTTGCTTTCTTCTATTTATTCATCTGAATCATCATCAGATATTTGTTATTATGTAATTTTATCATCTTTATTTTAATTATTTTCTTAAATATTATTTATATTTTTTTAATCACTTTTTTCATTTTCATTTTGTTCTTAAAATTTTTAAAGCATTTTTTTCCTATATTCTTCTTGTTATTTTATAATATCATCTTCGTCTTCAGAATCAGATTTTTCAATTTTTTAATTCTATTCGCTAGAGTTAAAAATTTATTATTCAAATTTTTCTTCGTTTTTTTCCTATAATTTATCTAGTTTATTCTTGTTTTATTCCTCATTTACATTTTATTACTTATTTTATAATTCAAAATTTTCTTATTATAAATCACTATATTATTTTTACAAATTTTAGCCAAAATCAATTTCCTCATCTTCTTCTTCTTATTATTATTCTTCTTCTTTCTCACTTTTTAATTGCTTTTCATTTTAAAAATCGTCATTTTAATTATTCGTATCTTTAATTTCAGAATTTTATAAAGAAATATTTTAAATTTAATTTTGATAGTTTTAAGATTCTTATTAATTTTCTATTTATTTTTCTATTTTTTGGTTGGAACTTTCATTTAAAATTTATTTATTATATTCGTTATTTTCTAACAAATCATTTTATTCTTAATTTTAATGGTTGTCACTTAGATCTGAATTCATTTTAAATTATGAAATATTGTTTCAAATATTTTTATGTACCTTTTTTGTTTTTTTTATATTATTATGACTATTTAAAGTATATTTTTTTAAATATATAAATTATTTTTTAAATTGTAATAATTCAGGAATTTATTCCATATGTATAGTTCTTTTTATTTATCTAAAAGAGAATTAAAAATAATATAGGAATTATCTATTTAATATAGGACATATAATAATGTAAATAATTTTTACGTGTGTATACTGAATTGAAATAAGATAAAAATTAAATAAAAAATGTGATAGGTTATTATATTAATTATTTTATAAATTATTTAAATTTTATTTTTAAACTTATAAAAATACAAATATAAAATTATAAGTGCATTTAAAATATAAATTTTAAATTTTTTATTTAAGCTTAAATTATAAATATCAAAAAATAAGTATAATTTAATCAATAGAATTCAATTTTTATACAATTAAAATGATAAATTTTTTTTAATTATTACTGATATAATAAATTACTACATTTTTTTATTGAAATAATATTTTTAAGATCACTATATTTTGTTGACAGAGTGAACATTACTTTCTCTGAACCCACTAGAAGTAATCCTTAAAAATTTCGATTTCGATTTATGTTCAGCCAAGTTGAAAGCGCCAGAATAACTCATTCCCGATTTAATACCTTAAGTAAATTAATTAATTACACCTTCTAAAGGGCCTGAATAAGGAGTGTAGCCTTCACTGTAATATTAAAAATAATTTTAATTTTAGTAAAATTGAAATTTTTTTAGATTATATATAATGTTTATAAATAATTCATAATTTTTAATAGTATTTTACACTCCTTCAGGGTTGAATTTTTCAGTTTCGGGTACTTTTTCGCCAGTTCTTTGGGCTTTAGCGAAGTTAGCGCCATATCCGGCCATTCCTCTATAAACTTTTTATAATTTGCCATCTCTGAAAATTTTGCTTGAAGGAGATTCCTCGCACCCGGCAACCAGTCTATCAAAATCATAAATAATTAAATATTTATTAATAGCAATACTATTTCTAACTTTTTTATATATATATATTTATTTATTACCTTCCGACCATAATACAATCAGCTCCAGCTGCGAGTGCTTTGGCCATATTTCCTGAACACTTATTTCCACCATCAGAAATAAGAGGTACTCCAAATTCTTTACAAACTGGGGCAACATCCATTAAGGCAGAAAGTTAAGGGACTCCTGCTCCCGCGACCATTCTTGTGATACAAATAGATCCATTTCCAATACCGCATCTAATTCCATCAGCTCCAGCTACCAAAAATATTAAAAAAAAAATTAAAAATTTAAAAGCATATTTATAAAAAATAATTATTATTAAATTATTAAAACAAATTGAAAACTAATTTAAAAAACAAACAATTTTTTAAATAAAATTAACATAAATTAAACTAATTTATATAAAATTAAACTAAATTAAATTTAATAAAATTAAAATTTAGCAAATTTCAAAAGCTAATCAAGCTCATAATAAACATATATAAAACATATAATTTTTTTAGCAAAAATTTTTACCTTTAATTAAGTTAAGAGCGCCCTCTCCAGTGGCAATAGAGCCGGCCACAACGTCAACATCCGGAAATTATTCTTTAAGTCTTTTAACTGACTCAATGCAAATAGTAGAGTGTCCATTTGCGACGTCAACTACGAGAACATTACAACCAGCATCTACTAATTTTTTTGACCTTTCTATGTAGTCCTTATTGGCGCCCACGGCCGCGCCCACTTGTAGTTTTCCTTCTACGTCTTTGTTGGCTTCGCTTGAGTTTATCATGGCTTCCATGTCTGTTTTGTAAATGTTAAAAAAAATTTATAAAAAAATAATATTACAATGTATATAAAAATAATATTATAATGTATAAAAAATAATATTATAATGTATAATTATTTAGATTTATAGTAGTGTAATATTTGTTTTTTATATAAAAGAGGAAATTTGATGAAATAAAATAGTTTATAGGATGCTTTTTGGGGATTTGTTGTAATTTAAAAGATATAACGTTAAAAAAAAGTTAAAATAATGTGAGATAAATGCTAAAATAATATTATAATTAAATTCAAATTATATAAAGTTTTGACAAAATAATATATAAAAATTATGTAAAAATTTAATGAAAAATTAAATTAACAAACCTAGAAATGTTGCTTAAAAAAATTATTTTATTAAAATTATTTTTATCAATATTATTTTGAATTATTTAATGTTTTTTTAAAATATTTTAAATTTTTTTTAGGATTTTGCTGTAGGTTATATATGATAATTAATTTTTATGTTAAATTTTTTTATCTTTGTATGTTAATAATATATGGTATAAAAGAATTTATTTTATTTTATTGTTTAATTTATTAAAGTTATTTTAATAAATAGGAAAATTTAATAATTGATTTATTACCTTTGGCAGTTATGAGTCCGATAATTTCATTTTTTTAGGTTACAACAGGGATTTTTTCAATTTTGTTTTTTCTTAGTTATTCAATTATTTTTTAAGGATTAATTATTTCATCTAAAGAACTTAAATTGGCTCTATCAACTTCAATAACTTTTAGTTCTTATCTAGGTGTCATATATTTTTCAACAGTTTCGTCGTAAAATTAAAAGTTTTTTATGTCTCTTGATGTTATAATTCCTTCCAGAGTCCCTAAATTGATTTCTTCTATAGTATCTGGTTATTCTGAGTTCCTATATTTATTTAATTGTTTTAAAATCAAATTTAGAATTACATTAATTATTTAAAATTATTATTTTTTATTTTTCTTATATAATTTTTTTTTTTCTTATTATTATAAATTGATACATATAAGAATTAAGAAATAAGAAATAAATATTAATTTTATTAATTTACTTTCTTTTTTAAGGACTTCTATTTTATTTTTGGAAATCACTTTCTTACCCCTCGTTACAAACTAAAAAAGTTGAATAACCATATTATTCTTATAACTATTTTAGCTATCCGTAAGTAGTTTTTTTGGAAACTCTTAAAGGATCATTAACCATATAAGATTAAGCTCTTTTTACCCTGGAAACCTTAAAAAAAAAAAAAAAAATAAATATAACAAATTTATTAAATATGAATTTTTTATTTATTTGATTATATATTATAATTATTTTTATTTTATTTTATTTTTACTTGGATGGCTTAATCCTCTATAGACATAAATCTGTGAATAATTCCTAGTCCCCCTAATCTGGCTAATTCTTGAGCTAATTTATATTCTGTTACTGTATCCATGGGACTGGAAACAATGGGAATATTTAAAGGCACATTTTTAGAAAACCTAAATTAATAAAAAAAGTATAAAGTATAATGTATAAAAAAAATTGAATTTTTTCTTTAAATTTATAAAAATAATATTTATTTTTCAATACTTGGATTTTATATTGCATTGGCTTCTGGATTACACTTCACTATATTAAGGCACCAATAAAACATCGTCAAAAGTTAAAGCAACTTTATTTACAAAGTTAAAAATATAAAAAATAATTCAAAAATAAAGTAAAAGTAATAAAGTATTACTTGGCAAGCCATGGACGAATTTATCTTAGTATTAATACTGTTCCATTTATAAAAATTATTTAAATTTGAAAATATATTAATTTATTGTTTTTATTTTATTTTTTTTTTATTTTTAATATTACTGCCAAAAAAATTTTTTTTATTAACACTTTTTATGATTATTTTTTTTAACTAGATTATTGGGACTGTAATAGTAAATTAAAATAATTATAAATCAACAAATTCGTTTAATTTATTGCACAAAAAATCTCAAAAAAAGTTAAGCTATTCGTATACTATAAGAAAAGATATTAAAAGAATTAATTTAATAGAAATTTTTTCATAAAAATATACATTTTATATCATAAGGTTATCATGAAATTATTTATATATAAAATCATTATTCTTATTTTAAAATTTATATATTTGATAATGTATATATATAAATTTTACCAACTATATAAAAGAAAAAAAATATGATGATAATGATAATAAATGTAAAATAAATATACCTTAATTATTATATAATAAGGTTCTATGTAGGGATTTACTTTTTTTTTTATAAATAATTAAATTTTAAAGGTATTAAAATTGTTGAATTTATTTTTTTATATTGCCAACAAAAATGAAATTTTAGGTGAGGGATAAAAACAAAAACAATTATTTTATTATATAAGCGGATAAAATAAAATGAATAGATCTATATTAACTTTGTTAAAAATGATATTAAAATAAAATTGAAATATACAAAATATAAGATATTGAATAATAAGTTTAATTTAATATGTAAAAAAAATAATTTCATATTTAAACATTTAAATTTTATTAATTTAAAGAAAATATTTAAATATATAAAATATAAAAACAATTATATTTATTGTAAATTTAAAATTTAATTATAGACAAAGACCATTTTAATAAATAAAAAATATTAAAATAATAGATAAAAATTATTCTTAGTCTCTACTTATTTACAATAATTTTTGGTTAAAATTTCCTAATTAATTAAAATATTGTATAAAAATTCTAACATTTTTTATAAAATAATCAATTTAATTACAATATAATCATTAATACAAAAAAAAAAATTAGGACATTAATTTTTAATTAGTCATTAATTTAAAACAATAAATTGATATTATTTTAAAAATAAATAAATAAATAAATATATTATTTCAAATAATTAATGTCAATTTAATTACTCATACATGTTTTTAAAAGCTTTTATATTCATATAATTTATTATTATAATATTTAAGGGGAAAACTTTGGTCATAATAAATAAACTTAATAAAATAAATTGAATATTATTTTATATATTTTTGTGAATATTGAATATTAAAAATTAAATATATTATTTGTATAATTTTATAAAAATTTAGTACTTTTGGATATTATATAAATTTGTTTAAATAAAAATAAGCTTATCAGATTATCATAAATTACTTTCATATTATTTAATTTTATTATTTCGAGTTTTTAAATTAATATTTCATTTTTTTTTATCAATCATTTTTTTTATTTTAAGAAAAAAAATTAGTTTGAGAGCCCTCAGTTTCTAAATTTTACAGAACAGTTTCTGATTCCAAATAATTGGTATTTATAGTTTAGTTTTATAATGAAGGTAATAAAATACTCGCCTAATTTTCTTATTATTTTTATTATTATTATAATTTATTTTAAAAATTAATATTTAAGTTTTTTTAAAGGTAAAAATTTTTTTCTTTTGGCGAATTTATTTTTTAATTCGTAGATTATTTTTGTTCTTCATATTAATTTTCGTCCTCTTATTTATCATATGTATCTTTTTTTTAATCATAACTTTCATACTACTCTTTAAAATAATCCCGGATTTTTTGAGGTTAACTTTCATTACTTATCTTAATTTAATATATGTTATTTTAATTAACTTAATTAATTGAATCTCCTTAAATTTCTGTTTTGTTATCAGTATTTTCGGATTTTTTTGAGCTATTTAAATTTTTTTATTTAGAATTAGAATTAATTAAATATTATTTTTATTCTTTTTATTGTTATGAATCAATTATATTTTAATCATTTTAATTAAAAACAGGATTTTCAAAATTTGAATTGGATAAAGATGGGTTAATTGATTGCTCATCTTGGTTTTCTGCTATTTAAATTATTGATCCAGTATTTTTCTTGTTTTAAACTTTTCGCTGATTTGACAACGAATTTTGCGAACTTAAACTTAAAAATAATTATTTTGTATCATTTTAGTTTGGATTAGGCACTATCGAACCAGATCTTAGTTTATCATGTATTTAAAATTTGTTTGCGTTTTTGCTTATTAATTAATTTAAATATATAAATACATATAAATTTATTTATTTAGTAAAAATATATAATCAATAATTTAATTAAATATAATAAATTTACCTATTTCTTCTGAAAAGACTATTTTGCATAGAAACTTGGCTAGATTAGAGCAGGTCAGTTTTAGTAAGTTCGGAATAATTCATCAATTATTCTTCCGCTATTTCTGGCATTTACAATAAATTATTCGCAGTATACGGTAAATTTAAATTTTAACTTTAAATTTAAATTTAGTTTTGTTAAATTTAATTTTATTAGCTTAAATTCTAGCTTTGGCTCGAAAACCTGTCGTAATCTTCTCCTTCTTCTCCTTCTACTTCTTCACTATAACTTTATATTTAAGACTAAGAACCAGTCTGAAATTATTCCAGTTACTATTAAAATTATTACTGTTATTTTTACACTTAAATTTCTAAATTTTCATCTGAAATTTGGCTCTTATTTTTAAATTAGGGGTCTTCTTATGGATTATTGGAAAAAGAGTGCGAATTTTAACTGTTGAGATCTTCTAAGTTAAAGGGAAATTTAGCCAGAATTTGTTGCTTTTTTAACTTTTACCTTTTATTTTATTTTAATTTAAATTTTTTAATTAAATTTTAATTTAAATAAAGATTTTAAACCAAATAAAATTTAATTTAGATTTTACTTTTAAATTCATTTTTAATTATATTTTAATTTAAATTTAAATTTTACTTTTTCTTTTGCGGCGAACAGACGAGGATTTTTAACTTGTTGTTTTTTTCTTCAGAGTTTTTTTGGGATTGCGCAGAGTTTGAAGAAGTTTTTCGGGTTTTAGCTGATTATTATTATTAATTTAAATTTAAATTTAAATTTTAATTTCGACTTTGATTTTGAGAAGAAATGTAAATGGAATCTCTTTTCCTAACGTCTGAAAACAGTAAATCTAGCTGAGAATCTATTTTGCTTTGTTGAGGAATTTTATCGTTTTGTATAGGGTTGAAAGTGGGAGATAAATTTTGGTCATGGTTTTTTAAGGAAAAATCCGATTATTTTTTTATATTTTAATTATTATTATTTTAATTATTATAATTACTATTATTATTTTAATTATTATTATAATTATTGAAGCTATTTGTATTAAAAATTTGAATTTAGTTATTAGAATCTGAGTTTGAATCGTTAAATTGCTAGTTTTATTGCTGGGAAAATAGTTGTGAAGATTGTGGGGAATTTTTGGTGTTTAAAAATTATTATTATTATTTTTATTATTATTAAGAATATTTTTTACTGTTATTTGTTACGAAAAAGTTTTCATTATTGGGTTTTTTTATTTTTCTATCTATTTTTCTGACATTAACGTTTAAATTGTTATCAGAAATCGGAATACTTCTGGCTGTATTTATTTCAAGTACTTAATTAGTTTAATTATGCGAATTTCTTTTTTTATCTTAACTTTGGGTTTTTTTGGTATTTTACTTCATTTTACTTTCGTAATTTATGTCTTCAGAACTGTATTGTGAAATATACTCAATAGAAGATTTTTCAGATTTTTTATCTTAAAGAGGTTTTAAATTTTAATTTAATTCAGATTTGTTTATTTATATTTTTATTTTGTTTTTTTAGCTTTAGGGGGAAAATTCTGCCGATTGTAAGGAATTTGAATCGGAAGAGGAAGACGAAGAAGAAGAATTGTAAAATGATGTTAGATTTTATTAATCAGATTATGAATTATTAGAGCCTTCTTTTTATTTTTACAAAAATTCTTCTTAAGAGTTTTCGCCACTATCATTTTCTTCTTATGATGTGGAAATTTCTCCTATTGCATAAAGTGCTTAGAGTTAAATTTTTTTTTACAAAGTTAAAAGTCTTTTCTCTTCTTTTTTTATAGCATATTTTACCCAGGTTTTATAGGCTAATTGAGCGTATAACATTTATTTAATTGGATTGAAAGTATCTGTTTTTGATTATTTATCCTTAAAATTAGAACAATAATAAATTTTAATAATTTATTGAATTTTCTTAAATATAAATAACTAATAGTTAAAAAATTAAATTAATTTTTACCTCTCTTAATTTTTTAAGTTTATGAAGAGTAGACAGTTCGGCCTTTTTAACTATTTTTTTTCCTTTTTCATTTAATATGGTATTTTTTTAGTGCATTAATTTTTTAAAGATAAAATATAAAAAATCGTTGTAATAGACAAACCCTTAGCTATCTGAGATTAAACTCATTTAAGATAATTATTTTGCAGATTAAAATCTAAGTTTAACCTCGAATTCCTGTGTTAGTTATTTTATCTCTTCATCTTTTACTATCCCTATATTATAAGCACCCGTTTCAAAAGAGTTTTTAAACTACTGCATTTCTTCTTTTAGATCTTATTAATTAAATAGTTTTATTTATGTTATTATAATTATGAATTAAATTTAAATAAAATTAAATTAAATCTGTACTTAATTTTATTTTACATAATAATTTATTAAAAATTAAAAAGATTAATTTTACCTAGGCCTAGCGGACTTTATAAATTAAGGTAAAATTCGATAGCTGCTCTTTCTTTCATTTTAATTCCTAGATATTTTTTTTTTGCATAAGTAACCCACAAGTGCTAGAAATTTTGTTCAAAAATTTTGAAATTGGTCAAAGGGTTGTCCGAACTTAAATAATTATTTTCGAGGTCGTTTACCAATATAAGGTAAAATAAATTGAGCATTACAAATTAGACAAAAATAACATAGGAAATAAAAAAAACGATAGAAAATTTCGAGCCACAGTCAATTCCCTCCACACAGTAAGGCGCGACCTTAGAAGTGTCTTCCATAAGCTTAAACCATTAATTTCCAGTTCCACATTAAAAAAGGAGGTAAAAAGAGGACAAAAAAGTGGAAAAATTATTGAAATCCGAAATAATTACGCCCTATTTGATATCTTAAAATAAATAAACGCCAATTATACTGTAAATAAAGAAAATGAGGGCAATAAGCATGGCTATATTAAAAAGAGAGGGAATGCACTAAAAAAAAGTTGTTATTAATTATTTTAGTCCTTCTTAGGTTTTTATCAGTCTTATTAGTCTTAACACTCTTAGGGCTCGGAAAATTTTGGGGATCATTAGTAAAGTGTTGGTTTTTATGCCTGTTAGTTGTGTTAGGATTATGTCGCCTATGCTTAGAATTACTATTATAAAATCGAATAAATTCCAACCGTCGTAAATGTATTAACGAAAGCCTAAACCAATAATTTTTAACAAAGCTTCTAGGGCGAAAATCACTATATTATAATATAAATAAAAAAATTAAATAAATATGTAAAAAAATAAATAAATATATAAATAAATATATAGTATATAAGATACTAAATAAATAATTAAAAAAATATATAAATTAAAAAAAAAATGATTTGTTTTTTTACCTGTAAATATATGGTTAAAAGTTTCTAAAACAGTTGTTTTAGTAGAATTCATAGATTCAGTGTAAAGAGAAATTACTATAATATTTCCTATGATACACAGATATATAAAAATATCAAAATACTTATTTCGAGTCAAGTGATAGTTAAAGAGCTAAATATCGTTATTTGGTAATCTATTTACTTTATAGTTTAATTAAGCATTGGTAATTAGCCTTTGTACTTAAATCCAACTTATTTATTCTTCTGATAGGTCTTTATTTTTGGCTTTTTTTTCTGCTATTTGGTAGTTTAAAAACATAACTCCGATAAACAGTTTGACAAAAAATACCGACCCAATCATAAGAAATGAAAAAAAATAGATAATAACATATTAATTACTGTCTCTAACAGGGCCCTTAAAAAATTAAATTTTATAATTTATATATAATTTATATTTCATGATATACATACATACATATATATATATAATTTATATATTATAATATATATATAAATTATGATTATATTTTTTCTTTTTATATTATATATATATAAGTTTACTTCTGTAGAGCCGTCCATAAATCTGTAAATATAATTTGGCCATCCATCAAAGGAAGAAAGGACGAAAAGAGTTTTAAACGCCTCAAAAATATTGTCAAAATTTAAAAAATAAGGTTTCCAATAGCCATTTAAATTCTTACACTCTTACTCATTTATCTCATAAATACTAAATTTATTGTAGTATTCGGAATTTATTTTGAAGTAGCAGTAATTGGTTTTAAGTTTCATCAAATTGACTCCTAAAACTCCAAACATTAACCTAAAAAGGAAATAAAATATTGAATTCAAAATTTATTAATTTGTACATAATTTTTAAGCTACAAATTTATCAAAATTAAATTAAATTAAATTAAAATTAAAATAAAATAAATTTTAATAAGATCAAAATAAATTATAATAAAATTAAAATAAAATATAAAACATTAAATTAAAACTTTACCACACCAAAATAAGAACCATAATAATAGTCAAAATTCCAATAATAGACTCAAAAAGTGCAGTGACCACAATTCTAAGTTGAATATTATGCGTTATGAACCTGAGTGGCCTAAGAGCTCTAAAAATTCTTAAAATTTAGAAAATTCCCAAATTAGTTTCTTCGCTGCTAAAAAAAATATCGATGTAGCTGGTAAGAACGATAAAAAAATCGAGGACGGACCAAGAGTCTCTTAAATAGCTGTTTTGGTCCATTACGAAGCCGAAAGAAACCGATTTTAGCAGAAATTCGAGGGTGAAAATCGCAGTTATAAGGTAGTTTATGGCGTCGTTTTTGTACTTGAGGTCGTACGTGTCCAGAACCAAAAGAATCGAGTTCAAAAAAATTACGAACAAAATAAAATAGTCGAAATACTTGTTTTTAACGGTTTTGTAAGCCAGTTTTCGCAGTTTGTTTTGCTTGGAGAACAGAAAATACGATTTTTTACACTATTTTTATTAAAAAAAAGAGATAAATTTTTGATAATTTTTATTAAGTTAGGAAATAAGTATTTTAAACTTATTAATATAAGATTTTAATTCAAATTGATTATTTATATTTAATTTTTTGTTTTAAAATTTTTAATTTTTTAATTTTTACTTTTAGTTTTTAATTTTTTGATTTTCAATTTTTCGATTTTTTAAATTTTCAAATTTTTAGTTTTCGAATTTTAATTTTTACTTTTAGTTTTTAATATTTAAATTTAAAATTTTATTTTTTAATTTTACCTTAATTTTTTCGAGGTCTTTGGGGGCCAAATTAAGTTAACTTAGTTTCAAATTAAACAAAACGTCATCGAAATCGCTGTAATAGATTTCTTGGCTAGGGGTTTCTTACGGGGACTATTGGTTATACCTAAATTGGGAAATTTTTTATGGTCCTGATTTTTACGCGATAATTTGGTCTTTCGAATATTTATTGTCAATAAGTTTGTTTAAAAAAGTATTTTAGTTTTTAAGGGGAAAGTGCTTGGATTACTATTTTTGTAAAACGGGGGACAAATTTTACTGGTAGGGCACAATTTATTATTTTTTATAAAAGGAAGGACTTTCTTGGGCGTATAGCTGTTGATCTTGCGGTTTAATTGCTTATTAGGTATTTAAATCAGAATTTGATATTTTTTTAATCGCTAATGTACTGGCGCCATTATTGGAAATTTGCGCCTTTTATAATTGAGAAGATTCCTTAAATAAAAAAGAATTTTACTCTTCTATTTCTGTAATTTGTTCTCTTATTTGTTGGTTTGAATAACCGTCTATGATTAGAGCTAAAAACAAGTTCAAAATTATATACTTTCCAATTATTATCCACATAAAGAAATACCCTATATTATATGTAAATTAGTTTATATTTATAAAATTTTTTTAAAAGTATATATTTAATTTTACAAATGTTTTTTTAATTACCATTTATAGCGATTTTTGATGCAGATGAATTTTACATATTAAAGTACTATTCATACCAACATTCTCCTGTCATAATTTAAAAGGCAGAATTAAAGGCCGCGCCAAAATTATGCCAATTTTATCTTATAAACTAGTCATCATTATACTAAGTATCCTAAATATATTAAATAAATATTTTTAAAATTTATAATAATTTTTTTCTTAATTTCATTCATTTATAAATATTATTTTACCCCAAAAAACTCCATTCCTAAAATAGTATAAATAAAAATGAAAATGATAGTAAGGAAAAGTATATACAGAAATCCCTAAATTAGGTCGAGCATGGTGTCTATAATAACGGACATGTACTAAAATTTTTTGAAAATTTTGGAAAGTCTAAGAACCCTCATAATTCTGAACAGTCTTACTGATCTGAAACCCGATATTGCCGACGATTCATTCGAAAGTAAAAAAAGTTCAACTACTGACAAAATAATAATAACAGTGTCAAAGTTGTTTAAGTGATCTTTTACGAATTCCTTGAAAAATAATTAATTATAAAATAAATAAAAAATTTAATAAAAAATTTTCATAAAATATTATAAATTTATCTATTAAAATAGTATAAATAAATTAATAAATACACCTGCATTATAATATAAAATGAATGAATGAAATAATAATAAATTTTTGCATATATTACAATTTATTTGAATAAATTTTTAATTTTAAAACAAACTCTATAAGTGAATTAATTTTTTTTTTAAATATTTACAACCCTTTTGATTTTTTTATATTAATTTTTTTCTAATCAAACTCATATAATAAATGGGTTTGATTAAATAATAAACAAGCGAAAGTTTATTTAAAAACAAAGTAAAACAATATTTATGATTTTTTTTTTTTTTTTGAGTTTGATTAATTTAATAAATTTGGGTTTGATTACAATAAAAATTTGGTAAAAAAAACGAAAGGATTGTAATTTTTTATAAAAATTAAAATTAAATTTAGTAAATATCTTTTACCTAAAAGCCATAACCAGTTAGCCTAATAATTTTGTCCAAAGCCGAAATACAGATAAATATTTTATTAAGAGTGTACATGACTTCCTAAGTGTGTCCGTCGACGAGGTTGTCCGTGGCAAGAACAAAAGTGTTAGAAAAGGTGCAAATTAGGTTAATATTGTTATATAACTGGTTTTATGAGAGTTGTCGTAGCATTTTTCGGAAAAGATAGAGGTACCCTTCGAAGCCAAGAAGCCAAATGTTGTAGGAATCTCGGTCGTAGTTTAGCGAATTCATTATTTAATTAAAAGTTTTTATGTCTTTTTCGTTTAATTGTTTCACTTTTTCATTTAGTTTTATGTTCTGTTTTAAAAATTGAGAATTTAAAAAAATTAATCAAAAAGAAATTAAAACAAAGAAATCAAAATAAAGAAATTATATTAAAGAAATCAAATTAAAAGAATAATTTTTCTATTTTATATATAAATTAAAAGGAGTAGAAAAATAATATCAATTTTTAAATAATTTAATTGATTTTTACCAAAACTTCTTCGCCGCTCCAAACTGTGGACAGTAGTTTCTCTCTATTTATGAAGTCTTTATTCTTTATTTTTAAATAATTAATCAAAATTATTTAATAGAACTAAATTTTAACTATAATTAAAAAAATTTAACTATTTTAAAATAAAAATTTTTTTTTAATTAATCAGTATTTTTAAAATTATAAAATTAAATATTTAATTTATTCCTTTGTGTAAATATAAATTTAAAATGATTAAATATAATTAAGATGTTAAAAATTAGTTTGTTAAAAAAAAGTGTAAAAAATTAAAAAATTAGGTTAAATAATTAAGAATAAAATAATTTATTATATATTAATATATTTAAGATTTTTTTTTATATTATAATTACCTATTATATTTTATAAAGTTTTTGGAAATCATAATCACTGCTATTAAAATCTTAAACTTAATTAGTTTATTCTGATTTTTTTTCTTTTTAATTTTATTCGTACAATTACCTGACCAGCGAAAAAGATTGTTAGGGGGTAAAATTAATTTATTTTTATTTATCTTTTTTTTTTTCTAAATCTTATCCTTTATTGTGAAAATATTTGCCCATAATATTGCTCAAATGTTTTAACTTATTTTTTATAGTGTCATTTTATTTTAAATGTGCGTTACTTTTGCTAAAATTATCTTCTATTATGTAGTCCAAATTATTCGTTTCATTTAAACTGCTTTAACTTTTTTAAGAGGAAAAAAAAGTTTTGTGGTACACTTATTTTCGACTAGAAGGCGAATTTGAATTGGAATTCTATTTTTATGGACTTTCTAATTTTTTTTCTTGCTAAATTTTTTCGATTTTTATTTGCGAATTTTATTTTATTTGCTGGAATTATTTTAAAGAATTGTATTATTTTTAATTTTAATTTTAATTTTAATTTTAATTTTATTTTTAATTTTAATCTTAGTTCTATTGTAATGGGTTTGGGACTTATTCTTGTTATACTTTGTAAACTATAAAATTTTAGTGAATTTTTATATCTGGCTGGTCTAAACTGTTAAAAATTTAATGTTCTGTTTGTTTTTAATTTATCTAATTACTAGTTTTTATTTCATTTTCCTATTAAACTGGTTTTTCTTATTCTACTCCTTTGTTTTAGCTTTTAAGCAATTTTTATTTTTTTTTAATTTTTTCTTATTATTTATATTGTTAGTTTATTCTGTGAAATTCTTTATTATTTACAATTTTTCCAAAAAATTCATATTGCATAATTATGTAATCCCAATTATCTATATTTTATTAGTAGTAATTTAAAATATTTTAATTTAGGCCTTTAGCTATTTATTCGACTACATTACTTTCTTTCTACTATTTGTTTTATTTTCTTTAGTTAGTAATATAAATTGGCTACTTATTTGGTGATAATGGGTTTTTTTCAATATTATTTAATTTTTATTCAATTTTAGTACTAGGATTTATATCAACCTAAATTATTTTAATATTTATGATAATAATTACTATAAAAACTAATTTTTTAATTAAATTATTTTTATTATATTTCATATATTTTTGATTATTTATAAAATATTTTTAGTTTTCTATTTACTTAAACATAGTCGCCAGCAAGTGGCCTTTAAGAATCGGCAACTGGACTTTATGGAAAATTTTGTGTAGATTAATTAATTTCAACTTTTTTGTTATTTTACTAAGAATCAAGCGGATTTGCTGAAATACTTTCTTATCTAACTTTATGGAACTTTATTGGAATATTGTTTTATTTTTAATTCAATTTTTATTTTTAATTTTAATTTTATTTTTTATTTTAATTTTAACTCTAATTTTAATTTTAAATTAAATTATTTTTTTATTCCCCATTGTTGACTTCTGGCCAAGATTTTAAAAAATTAATTCTAGATGATTTTATTAAAGGAATTTAACTTACTTTGTTTTAAAATTTACTGGATTTTGAGAATATTTAAACCCTTTAACTCAAAAAATTATTTTAAAATCCTGATTTCGCAGGAGTACTTATACTTAACAGTTTTGTGCTTAACTCTGATTTTTTTGAACTAAGATTTTGAAAATTAATTTGCTGACCTTTGAGAAATATTTTTTGACTTTAATTATGCGGCTTTACTAAAACTTAAGTGTTATTCGAATATTAATAATTTATTTGAAATCTTTATTTTTTTAAATAAAGCTCTTTATTTAGCTATTTATTTTTATTTTTTTCCTGTATATTGTGCTAAAGAACGTCGAATTTGCTTTTAAATTGGGTTGGAAAATTATCATAATCAATATGAACTTTTAAATTGTCTCTTTTTACCTTTAAATAAATAAAAAAAAATAACAATGGTCTAAATTTATATTTATTAACATTTATTTATTTAACAAATTAATAATTTATTTATTTAATAAATTTTATAAATATTTATTTATTTGTTTACCTACTACAATTAATACAAATAAGCTTCTTCTAGATTTTAATTAAGTTCAAAAATTTCTAACTGCGCCTAAATTTCTTACATCGCTATTTGCTTTTAAATTTCACTTTCTTTTATATTTTTATCTTCTTCTTCTTTTTATGGAAAAAATTTTTTTTCGTTTTCTTAGTAAAATTTGTTAAGGTTTTTCATAAGATCACTTTAATTTAGCTATATTGATTTCTTTTAAGTAACATTATTCAAAATGTATTTACTAGTTATTCTTCTTTTGGGATTTGTATTTTAGTTTGAATTCATATATTTTGAAGAAAACATTGTGTTCGATTAATTTTATGATTTTTAACCTATTTATTAATATTATTATTTTTATATCTTAAATATTTATGATTTGTAATTTATAGAAATTATTTTATAAATTTATATAATTTGCATTAAAAAAAATTAATTAAATTTTTACTTGATCTGTTAGAAATTCCTAGGTTTTGTAGTTTGTTATTTTTGATTTTATCTTTGAGTTAGGATTAAAAAAACCTGTTTTTGTCAGATTAAGCCAAAAATTATTGTATAACTGATTTCCTCTATTTAAATTTGTCGTGAGTTTATCTGAGCAAATTATTTTCTTAATCAAAATTATCAGTGGCCTTTGTGATAATTTACAAAATATTAGAGTATTTTTTTTAATTTTAAAATAATTTTGAAGATTTTATTTTGGAGTCGGAAGGAACACTATCCATTTTATCTCTACTTTCTCTTTTTTTCTAATTTTTTTTAAGCCTCCTAATACGTTGACTAGTCTACTTACTATTGCTACTGTCCTTTGTTAAATAAAAATTTTTCGAATATAAAATTAAATTTACATAATAAAAAACAAAAAATTTTTTAATTTAATATTTAATAAACCATATATTACGAAATAAAATGAACATAAATATATATTTTAAACCTTATATTATTTTCTTTAAAAAAAATAAAAATAATAATATTTTTACTTGTAATTTATGGTTCATATTTTAGTTTTAGCTAATAGAGTTCAAAAGTAGAAGATTTTACAGAGACATGGACATATTTAAATTATTAGAACTTTATTACATTTGGCTATTATTTTTTATTATATGCTATTTTTTTCTTTAATTTCTGGGAGTTTTGGACCTTTATTCATTACTATCGACTGGCTGCAGTAATTATTCAGAAATTACAGTTTAAAAGGCGTTTTTTTTTTTTTACATTTTCGGACTCGAAATTTAAAGGTGGTTTTCCCTTTTTTACACTTAGGAATTTACCATGGGTAACTGTTAAATTTGCTGGAAGTGCCTTTTTTGCTGCTGTATTTTCTGGATTTGGTGCTGTTTTTGGAGTTGTTCGAAGCTTTTTTTGGGGATTTTGGGGATGTTGTTGGGCTCTGTTGTTTGGGACGTGTATTTTTTTATGTGTTTTATTCTGGGGTCGTTAATTCTGTTTTTTTGTATTTTGGAACTCTTTATATTTATATTTAAGTTTATTTATATATATATTTATATTTATTTATTTCATTTATTTATTCTTAAATAATAAAAATTTAAAATGAAAATATAAGAAATTACTTTAAGTTTTAAATTAGGTTATTTTTAATTTTAATTTCCATCGTTTATATTAAGGCTATATTTGTCTTCTATAAATGAACTTTTTTTTGATAAATTTTTAGATAAAAGTAAGGAATGATTTTTAGATCTATCCATATTCTAAATATTTTTTGAGCTGGTGTTTTTTGATTTTATTAATTTTTCATTATTTACTATTTATAGATTATTTTTTACTTTTTTTATATTTATGTCCTCTTATACTTTGCTATATTAAAATTAAATTAAAAACTTAATTTATATTGTATGTCATAATTTAATATATAAATTGCTATAATTTTACTTTTATTTTTTAACTTATTTTCCAAATACTTTATATTAATATAAAGTAGTGTTATTTTTTTATTTAAATCTTGAAATTCTTTTTGGCCAAATCCCACTTTTTCTTAAGTCTTTTATATTATATTAATATAGCTAATGGCCAGGATAATAATTATCGTCTAATGTGGAAATTTTCATTTCCTACATTTAATCAGCATCATTTAAATCTTATTATTAATAATAATTATTATAATATAATTATACTTATCTTAAATTTCTTAAAATAATTTTTAATATTTATAGTATTTACTTTATAAGCTAATTTATTAAAATAAGCTATTTTCTTCTTGTTCTTTGAAATGGTCTGAATCACAAGAATTATATGAATTCAAACTTGAATCACTTTCTGAAGAGGCTTTGATTAACTGGTTAAATTAAAGCTCTTATTATAATTCATTATTTTTTTTCTTTTATAGCGATTCCTATACTTCTTAATCATGAGCTTCGGTATACTTCACTTTTATAATTGCTAAAGTTAAATTCATTAACAAAAATGCTCCTATCACAATTACAAATATAAAAAATATAATAATAAACGGAGAAGTTGTCTTCATTAAAGCATTTACAATAGATGACCATCCTTCTAAGGTTATTATCTAATAAATATGAATTTAAATTAAATAATAATTTAATTAAATAAATGTGAATTTAAATTAAATAAATATTTAATTTACCTAGAAAATTTGAAAAATAGAGGCTTGAAAACTGTCAAAATTAGTGTAACCATAATTTGGATTTCCCACCATTTTTCCGCATATAATAGAATTTTCGTTGTATAATGTAGAGTCAAAATAGGCTTCAAATTCGTAGCATGATTTATTAGATGAACAGTACGGAATTACATCATAATCTAAATATAAAATTTCTCCAGTTTCAGCTATAAAACACCTGTTCATTAAATAGCCCATAAAAACATGTAAACAAGTAATAGCCATTAAAATGAAAAAAAAAAGAATGAAAATAAAACTGTCTTTTAGGAAACCGATTGCGGAAAACAGGGTTTTAATAATAGTTTTAAGATTATTTATTCTGTTAATAGTTCTTAAAGGCCTTAAAACTCTAATAACTCTTAAAGATACAAGTGATAATTTTTTGTCTTTATCTTGAAAAAGCAGGGAAAAATAAGCGGAAACGACAATAAAAAGGTCCATAATATTCATTCCTTCTCTAAGAAAAGAATTTTTCGGCATAATTAGGCCCATTCCCAAGATTTTAAGCACAATTTCTAATGTGTAAAATGAAAGAAAAATATTTTCCCACACTGACTAGGAAATTTATTCTGTAGTATTGTAAAAAGCCATAGTTATACAATTAGCTAAAATAATTAGTAAAGAAATAATCTCAAAGGCAGTGTTATTAATTATCTATATGGTATTAATAAAAAAAATTATATTTAATTTATACATTATAAAAATATATTTATGTATTTATGTAAGTGTTTAATGATATAGGATAATTGAATTTTATTTATATGTGATGTAAAAAATATTTTTAGATATTTTATCAATTATTTATTTATTTATTTATTTATTTATTTAATTAATTTTGATTTTAAATTTTAGAATTTGGCATAATAATAAGATAATGAATGTTAAAAAAGGTAACTAAAATTACATTAAATTGATATTTTGGAATGTTTAAAAACCAAGGAATCTTAAAATCCTCAGTCATTAAAAAAAAGAGATTAAAGGAGTAATATTTTAGATAAATTGTAAAAATTAAAATATTTTTTCTCAAATTTAAAAAGGGATATTTATCTAATTTTTATTGAACTTCTTCCAATTTATTTAGTTGTCTGACTGAAACACTGCAAAAGACATTATAATTTACATATTATCTCAAAAATTTAAGGTGAAATTCTTGGGCCAATTACCTTCTTGCCTACTTTTTTTCTTATTTCAAATTTAGCTATTATTTAAATTTCAGATCCTATTTTAATTTTAAATTTTCACACGTATTACTAATTATTTTTATTTTTTAAATTAATATTAAAATACTAAAATTTTTATTTTACTTAAAGATTTTCAGAAAATAGTAGTTTTTAGGATAAAGCTTTATATTTATGTGATTATTATATTTTTTTGTAATACTACATATTGTCTTCTATTTAGAATTGTTAAATTGTTTGCTCTTGCTAATTAGATGATTTTTGTAATTAATTTATATTTAATACACTATTTTTTTTTTATTAATTGCCTTCTTATTCATCCATTTATTTTTCTTCTTCTTAGCTATAGCTTTTTAATAATTTTTATAAAATTATAAAAATTTAATAGATTAATATAACTTAGTATAATGTATTTAAGACTATATATATTTATAAAATATGCCTTCCAGACATAAAAAAAAATAGCAATAAACTACTCATTTATAATTCTACTTACTAGACAATGTTTTTTTGCTTGTTTGTTAAAATTATATCGCATTATTTAAGTTTTAAATACTATTAAATTGTTTTTTTAAGTAACAATTACTAGGGAATAATTTCAAAGAAAATAAAAATAACATTAATTTTTTATCAAAAAATAAAAGAATAATTTTTATTTTTTTTTAATAAAATTATAATATTAAATATTGTATCTTTACATTTAAATTTCAGAATCGCTACTACTAGAAGATGATGTGTATCCAGAACTAGTATTTTTTATTTATGATTTTTCTTTTTTCGACACTAATTTTAATTTTTTGGAAATTAATTTATAATTTATTTACATTATTTGATTATTAATTTCTATTTTCAATTAAATAATATTGATTTTTACTTTTATTTGAGTTTCTTTTGATATTTTCTTAAATTATTTACTTATACGCCGTTATTATATTTGTTGGTTCTTGCTTTTATAAAATTTTTAGTTTCTTTTTGATTCAGATAAATATTTTATGGTTGTTTTTTTCTTTTTCTTTTACAAACTGACCGTAAATTTTTTTTTTTTAATAAGTATATATAATATTTTATTTTAAAAAATTTTATTAATAATAAATAGAAAAAAACTTTAATTTCTAATATATAATTCTTTTAATTAATTTAAAGTTATTAATATATTTCAAATATTTTTGTTTTTTTTATTGATATTAGAGTAATTTTAAGATCAAAAATAACACTTTATTAAAATTAAGTGTATATATGAATGAGTATGTTGAAATATTAAATATTCATTAAACTTCTGGTGATTTAAATTTGAATTATAAGTAAATATAATTAAAATTTTTCTCTATAATAAATTTAACAAATATAAATTATTTATAAATTAAAATTGTCAAATAATTTATGCTAGATTTTAAACTACATTTTTAATTGTTAAAATTGAAATAAATTTGGATATTTAAAATAATAGTATAATGGTATAATGTATATTATAATATAATTATTTATTTGTAACTTTTCATTTATTAACTACTTATTTAACTTTTTCATTTGCAATTTTATATGCCTAAGTGACTGCGAGCATTAGCATTTTTTAATTTCCTATTATAATATAAAAGTAAAAATTTAGAAATAAAAGTCAAAAATTATAAGTTAATATCAAATTAAAAAACAATAGAAAATTTTGTAATTTAAGTAAAGATATATCAATAAATAAACTGTTAGTTTGATAACAGAAACCATGAACTTATTTATATAAATAAAGAAGAAAATAAATAAAAATAATTTTATAGACATTTATTTTTTTTATCTAGTAAATTACAGAAATTTAATTTATTTTTTTTAAATTTTATTTTTACCAGTGGCAAAAGCTATTCCAACACCTCCCATAATAATTAAAAGAGGAGTCAATAGGAAAGGATTTGATAACATTCTGAAAATATCATCATAAGCGAAAAAAATAAGAATGGCCCAAAAAAATTTAGGAATTCCCAATAAATCGGTCTAATTTTTAAGTCTCATAGCACTTTACAGTTGCTCGTCACAATAAGCGTTAAAATCTTCTTTAATTTTTATTATTTCAACTTCCAATAAAACTCTTTTATCTTGAGTAGATTCTTCTTCCACTTTTGAACTTTTATTACTTTTTTCAGCTAATTATATTATAAATTTAAGGTTAATAAATTAATTTATAATTATATATTTATTTATTAATAATTTTTTATATTTAATTATATTTGCAACTTATTTAATATATATAATTTTGAATATCGAAACTGGATAATTTGTATATATAAAATTTATATAGTTAAAGTTTATATGTTTAATTTTAATATATATGTCTATATTATAGGATTTTTTATATTATATTATTTTTATTTTTTTTTTACTTATGAGACTGTTTTAGAAGGTTTCAACGAATTCTTATTTCTAAATTTTGTTAAATTTAAGGTTATCTAAAATTTTGAATATTTTTTATTTGCTATCTGTAAATTTATTTTCAATATAGGAATCTTCTTTTCCTTTCCAGTTTTCAATTATTCCATTTTCGGTATATTTGAAAAGTTTATTGAATCTATTTAAAATTTTTATATTTAATAAAAATTTATGTTTGATAAATAAATTTTTTTTGTATATAGTATATTGTTATAACAAAAATATAATTACTTTTTATTCATATAGTCAGTAGTATGTCTAAGTTTTTCTGATAATTTTTGATTTAAAATATCATAAAGTTCATTATTAATTTAGCTGATTTTATTTCTTTATTTGGCTTAATTGAATTTCATTAAAGGAACATATCTTTCTTAAATTTATGTTTCTAATTTTTCATAATCTTATTATAAAAGTTCCCAAAAATTTATATCAAAGCCAGATAATCTACTAACTATTGAGTTTTCAAGTTCTGTATTTAACTCTTTATGGATGACTTAAGTCATTTTTCCTTCTAAAGTTTGGTCAATGGTGAGTTAAAAATCTTTAAATTGTTTAATACTATCCCATTCTCCCTTTTATATAACTGAATTTTCAATATATGTCTTAATTTATTCTTAAGCAGAAACCTTTTAAATTAAAAATATAAATATAAATTATTATAATAATTATTATTTATATTTATATTATATAAAATATGTTAATATATTTTATTTTATTACTTTTATTTGATATAAATATTCTAAAGTTTTTTCAGTTCCGAAATTGGGAATTCTTTATAATTTATCATCTAATTCGTGGACTAATTAGTTTTTAACTTAAGACATTTAAATGATGTATAAAGAATATAACTGATTTTTAATTTCTTTTTCTAATTCATCTTTTTTTTCTTCAACTATTTTTGGCAAATAGTCTGCATTTTTATTGAAATAATTTAGGGCAGTTTCAAGAGCTTCACAAGCAGTCTATAAATAAAAATTATTATAAAATTTGTGCATTTTATTTTTATTTTTATATAAAATAATAAATAAATTAAATTCTACAGATTTTTTAATTGAGTACTATATAAAATAAATAATGTGTAATTTTTTGTACTTGTTTGAAAGTCATACTAGGTTTTTCTTTGATGGACTCTTATAATTTTTAAATTATAGGTTCGACTAATTAAAGTGCTTCTTTTTTAATTGCTTCACACCTTATTTATGCTACTATTTCTTTTTCATTGGGTAAATTAATATCTTTGTTTTCTTTAATTGTGCCCCAAATATTTTTTATGAAATCACTTAAAGCTTCAATTGGCAAATTTTTTTCGTATTCGAAATCTTTAAAATAGTATTTTTCATTTTCAGGATTAGTAAATCTTTCTCTCAATTTTTTAGCCTAATTTTATTTATTTATTTATATTTTAATTGAAATATTATTTATTTTACATATCTATTATATAATGTTAAATGTATTTTTTTTTTTAAATGTTTTAATTTTTTGTGTGAATTACTTCTTCTTCAAATTCATTTTTTTAATATATTAAAGAGGGCATGGGCATATACTCAATATGGAAAAGTTCGTTTGGGGATTAAGCTTATAAATTGGCAGGTTTGCTTATTTCTGACCATATTTTATCTAATGAAGATTGTATACTTTCTTTAATATGGTCAAAATTTTCACTTTCGTGGAAATCCCTTAAAATAAATACAATATTTTTAGTCTAATCGACGCTAAATAATTTAATATTCATTTCGAAAATAGATTTAATAATGCCTAATTAAGATCCTTCATAATTTCCAACCATCTTTAAAATAATTCAATTTAAAATCGAATATAGATTATTCAATTATATCAAAAAGCTTTTTTTTATAAAATTAAAAATATTACATTGGTCCAAATATTGATGACTAATACTTAAGATAGTGCTAAAGCGAAAATTCCGGTACTTTTGGAGTAGAACTAAAATAATTTTTAAAAAATGAGTATTTTTTATTTTATTATTATTGAATTTTTTTTAATAAAAAAAACAAATAAATTCTAGAAGAATTAAAAAAAGAGAATATTATAATTTACTTGTCTATCGTCCCACCTTTAAACTGAATCAGTTCCTTCAATATCTAAAACTATAAGTGGGGCTTCTTTATCTCTGGCCGCATATATTCCTATAAAATAGAATTGTTTAATATATATATATAAAGTTTATTTTTTTTTTATTTTTTGTTTTAATTTGCTTAATATATATATATAAATAAAAAAACATTATTTTTATTTTTATATCAATATTCTTTTTTGATTACCTTTCGTTGTTTGAGTTCTAGCTTTTTTTCTGTCCATTACTTAAAATTCAGTACCAAAAACTTAATTCAATAAAGTTGATTTTCCACTACTTTGAGAACCGATTACTGAAACAATATTGTAATGTTTTTTATATTCGCTAAGTTTTTTATCAATTATGAATTAATCTATTCCATCTCTTTATATATTAAAAAAAATTATCAATAATTATTTTAATTTAACTTAAATTGATTATTTTATTTTTTATCATACTATAATTCGGCATCGTCATTAATTAAATGTAATTATTCGCATAAAGTGTTTTACTCACTTTATTATTCCTGTTTTTATTCTTCAGCCATATATTTTATAATTTTTTTTATTTTTTTTATTTTATTATTAATATTATTTTTTTTTATTATAAGTGTTAAATTATTACATATTTAAAAAGGGGATTTAAACACGTGATTTTAGGTTTTTTTTTTTGTTTTTCTTCTTCTTTTCTTTTTAAATTTGTTAAATTTGAGATTAAATACATAAAAAAAGAATAATTTTTATAAGAATATCGATCAAAAGTATAAGTAGCATATATATATATGCAGATTAAAAAATTCAATAAATTCTTTTACTCTTAAATTTTAAATGTTTAGATTTTATTTTATGTCTCATTTATATATTTAATCTCTTTATTTAAGAATATTAAGAATTATTATAAATTGATAAAGCAGCTACTTATATATAAAATGGTAGAAAACAATTTATAAAAATATATATTTTAATTAATATTAAATTTTAATAAAATTATAATTATAAATACATAGGTAAATTTTATATTATATAAATTAAATTTATTATTTTTTACTAGAAAAAATTTTCAATTTTTAAAATTAATTGTATTAATTAATTATCTTATTATTGTATCTTCGAAGTTTAAAAGATTAGCATTTTTATTTCATTATTTATTTATTTAATAAATTTTTAATTATATTAATATTGTATTTTTGTTTTTATATTTTTTTAATTAATTTTGAGTCCATTTATTTGAGCATTCAATTTGGTATCTCGTAATCAACTTCCAAAACCAAAGCTTTTACTAATTCTTCTTTATCACTATTTTTAAAAATACTAGGTAGCACAATTACACATTCTTGCTTATTTTTAATGAAGCCATCAAATGGATCGTGTTTTAAAGGGTTAAATTAAATTTTCGTACCAATTTATTTGTATTCTAAATTTAAAGGAGGATCTGAAATATAATAATAGAAAAAAATTTCTCCTAATTTAATTAAAAATTCTTTTATATTTTGATTCATTTCCTCAGAGTTTCCCCCTAATTTAAGATTATTTTATATTTATTTACAAACACTATCTATAACCTCTTTATTAAGGCACCTTGATAATATTTCTTTATAATTTTGCTGATAAGATTTTCTAAGTACGTTCATAATTGGGCCGTCAATTGTGTCGAAACAGCCTATTTTTTTTATTATATTATTTGCAGGGTTAAAATAATTTATAACAACTTCTTATAGCTTTGAAAAAGAAGTGTGAAAAAAGAAAAGAATTCCTTTCATATTTAATTCCGGACACAATATGTCAAAAAACATATCTAAACAGTCATATTTGTAAAATTCCTAGGTTTAGTCTATTAATTCGTTTAACATGGGAAATGCACTTGAAGTGTTAGAAAAACCTGAAATCATGTTCCTTAAATTTGATTACAAAGCCATTACTTCTTCTTAAAGACATTTATTTTCTTTTTGAATAGTTTCTTTTTCTCTTTTGGTATTATTTAACTGGAAAAAAATTTATGTTAAAAAATTTATATATGATGTAAAAAAAATTTTTAAAATTTATATATTAAAAGAAATTAGTAAAACCTTTACTAATAAATATTAAAAAAAGCTTAGTAATATATATATAATTTAGAAAAAAATTGATAAATAAGGTAGATTATTTTTTTTTATTTTTTCATTTCTTGAAAAATAGGATTATTTTTTTTTTTTAACTTTAAATTAAGAAATAATTTTTTACTTTATTCATGATAATTTTCATTCTGTTTTTCAGTTCTTTTACTTCCATTGAGTCAGAAATTTAGTGATCATAATTTTCACCAACTACTAATTTTTAATTATTTGTGTTACTTTATAAATTGTTTTGGCTAAATAAGTTCATATTTGTGCCATTATTAGTATTAATAATATTATTGTTATTATTGGAATATTGTTAATATGATTGACTATGGATTTACGGTTATTAATTTGTTTAAGAAATACTATAAGAATTTTAATTTAGTAAATTTTAATAGTTATGAGCAGGGAATTCCTCTAAGGGTTTTTGCGAGTGATTGTACATGAAATTTATCTTTTTCTATTTTTTCAATTTTTTATGAATTTTTTTTTTACACAAACTTTGCCTTTTTATTAAAAATAAAATAAAAAATTAGGTTTTTTAGTTAAGTTGTGGTATAAGAATTTATTCGTTTACTTTAGAAAATAATGGTTATGTTAGGGTTTTAGCAATTATTTTCTTTTATAAATTTTGATGGGCGAATAGTTTTATTTACGTTTATTTTATTTTGTAATAATGTTATTTTTTATTTTGTATTAATTAACGAATCAAAAAAGAAATCAAGAATTTCTTGAAAAAAAAATTATATTAATAATAATCAAAAACACTCTATTTTTGATAATTATAATAACGATATATTAAATTACATAATTTTTAATTAATTAAGAATATAAGATAACCTAAGAAAAGAAGTGATTAATATTTCATTATTTAATATATGGAAAAACTAAGAATAATACAGTTAATTATTTTAATTATTCTTAATAATTAAATTAAATAAACACTCAAAAATAAAAATAACTAAAAATTTAAAGACTTAACTGATATAAATCAAAAAACAAAAAATCTAAATAAAAACTTTCATTTTTTATAAAAAAAAACTAAATATATATAAAATAAAATAAAAAATGGCTTTATTAAAAGAAGATGATACATTTACTCATGTAATAGCAATTGATTTTGGAACAGGGGCTTCAGGGTAAATAATTTAATAAATTTAAAAAATATCTAATATTATAAAAATTAAAAAAATATAGCTAAAATAAAATAATTTTTATAGGTTTCTAATAAATTATTTATTAAGAAATAAAAAATAAATATAAAAATACATTTAATATAACTAATTATATTTATAAATACATTATAAGTGAATATTAAATTTAATTTCTTATTTATTTATATATTTTTTTTAATAAAAGATATGGAATAGCACCTAAGTATTTGGATTAAGATGGAAAAGTAAGAATAGAAGTTTTTAACCCTGTAGATGACGGGGACGACCAAAAAACAGCTACTGCAATTTTATTTGATGATAATGGTGAATTTATTGATTTTGGAGCAAATGCAGTTCAAAAATATGCAGAAATTTTGGAAGATGGAGAAACCGCTTTGATGTTTACTAATGTAAAAAATATAAAAAGAAAATATAAAATAATAAAAATAGGAAAAAAATAGAAAATTATTGTTTAAAAATATTAAAATAAATTAGAAATGAGTTCAATATAAATATAATATATAAAAAAAATATATATGCATATTATATATTTTATATAAATTATATTTTTTTATTTTAATTAGTATAAAAGTCATTTATTACATTTGAATTAAAACGCTAAATCTGAAGATGGTAGAGAAATGTCTTTATTGAAAGTTATATCTGAAACATTAAAATTTATTTCTTAAAAGGCTTTAGCTAAATTAAAAGAATAGGTTGGAAAGATAGTTCCTGCTAAAGTAACTAAATAATATTTTTAAAAAATAATGAAAAAAAACATTAAATTATTATAAATAATATTTATAAAAATTAATAGATTAGATGGGTTTTAACTGTTCCAGCTTTATGGAGTGAATAACATAAACATTTTATGAAACATTCGGCTTAAGAAGCTGGTATAATTGAATACTAAAATTCACCAAATCTTTTATTATGTTTAGAAGTAAAAATAATAATAATGATAATAAAATTAAAATTAAAATATAAATATAAATATTCATTTAATGATTAAATGAATTAAAATTTTAAATATTAATTTTTTATTAAAGTTTTGTTAATTTTTATGTTTGCTATATTATTTATACAATAATTTATAAAAATTATTTATTTTTTAAAAAAAATAGCCCGAAGGAGCATCAATATAATGTAGAGAAGACGCTGAGCTGACAGTAAGAGCTTAAATGACAAAAAATTCGGTTGTTATGGTTTTAGACTGTGGAGGTGGGACTGTTGATATAACAGTTCATAAATTATTATGTGATATTCACGAATAATTTTTGTGTTAAGAGTTGATTCCTGTAAAAAAAAAAAAAAAATATTTTTGGCAATTTTATATTATTTTTTATATAAATATTTTTTATGACACCCTTTTTACCGAAATAAATAATTAAGATTATTACTTTTTTTTTAAGTATATACGAAAATTATTTTATTTATTTTTATAGAGTAGTGGAGGATGTGAATGGGGGTCGAAATATGTGGAAAAATATTTTGAAGAGTTTTTAAGAGATTTTTTAGGAGAAGAAGGGTTTTCTTTATATTAAAATAATGTTTTAGCTAGATTAGATATTTTAAAAGATTTTGAAATTTTAAAAAGAAAATTTAAAGGAAATAGCAGTGACAGAACAATGATAAAATTTTCGTATTTAGGAGGAGATCTTTCTACAACATAATTAAAAAAATTAGTTTAATAACATAATGATAAACACCCACCTGAATTTCATTTAAAATTAAAAGGAAGTTCTAATATTGAATTACCATAAGCTTTGATGGCATCATTTTTCTAAACCTTATTTGAAAATATAAAATCTAAGGTAATTTTATTTATATTCATTAAATATACTTAAATACAAATTTAAATTAATTTAAATTAGGTAGACCAATTGAAAAGTTATGTAGAATAGTAAGGAAATAAAATAGATTTTATCTTTATGGTAGGAGGATTTAGTGAATCTCCATTTTTAAAAAATGAAATTGTTTCTAAATTTGAGAGTAAAACATTACAAGTTTTAGTGCCTAGAAGACCATAAGTGAGTGTTATCAGAGGAGCCGCAATGTATGGCCTTAATCCTAGAACCATTTCTTCTAGAATAGCTAAAAAAACATATGGAATTAACACGTTGACAACCTTTGATTCTGAAAGGTAAATTAAAAAAAAAAATATAAATTATATACAACAATAAGTAAGTATCAAATAATTATGTTGTAAAATTGATATTTAATATGTTATTTATAAAAATATAGACATCCATAAGACAAAAAAGTTGTTATAGAAGGTGAAGATTTTTGTGAGGTAACTAACAAATAAATAAATAAATAAATAAATAAATAAATAAATAAACATAACATAACATAACATAACTTAACTTAACTATTAATATAATTATAATAATTTAGGACGTTTTTGACGCATTTGTAAAAAAAGGGGATTCCATAAGTTGCGACGAAATTCATACAAAGATATATTGTCCAGTAAGAAGTAGATAGACCGTAATGAGAATAATTTTTTATGTTACTGATAAAAGAGAGGCTGAATTTGTGGATGAACAAGGAGTTTAGTAATTGGGTGAATTATGTATAGATATTGGAAAAACATTTTAAAGCGTGGAAGATAAAACAGTAAAGGTAACTTTATTATTCGGAACAACTCATCTTTATGCAACTGCAACTAATAAGGATGGAACTGAAATTAAAAACTGTGAATTTAGATTTGATAGTGATTGATAAAATCATTTAAAAGGAAAAAAAAAAAATTAAAATAAAAAAAAACTATATTAAATCTTATGTTATCTTTTTATGATTTATTATTGATTGCATAGAAAATAACATAAAAGTTTAATTTTTAATTAAAAAAATATATAAATTAATATATATATATAGAATAATATAATATAAAATAGTTGAATATTTATTAATTATTAATTTTATATAATTATCAGTAATTTTTATATTTAATTAATTATGTATGTATGTAAGTATTTATTTTAATTAGCTATAAATTTAAAATGAAATAAATTTTCATAGCTTAAAAAAAATGTATTTAAGATAACAATTTTTTTTATCATTATACTATATAATATAAAATTTATAAATATAACTATACTTTAAATTTTAATTTTTAGGAATATAATATATAATTTAATTTATATCTACTTTACGTTTATTATTAAAGCTATAAAATAATATTAAATTTTGAATAATATTCATAAAATTCATAATATTTATTTTGATTTGTTGATATTTTTTTTTTAATCAATATACGAATTTATTTTTTTGACTAAGTTGTATTATTATTTTTAAATTTTTATAAATTTTTATGTTATAATATAATAGTAGTTAAAATAATAACAAATAACATGGACAAATATTGACAAGTTCTGAGAATTCTAAGGCATTTTATTTTTATTATTAGTTATTATTTACTTAGTATTAATTTTTAAAATAAATTACTTTTAATAAATTAGTGACAAATTTTTATTAAAAATTATTTAACGGTCTCACTCGTCATAAACAGAGTCATTATCTTCATCTTACATCTCACATTAATTATTATTTAAATTATTTTCGTTAATTTGATTTTATTATTGTTATTATTATTACTATTATTATATTATTTAGTCTTAATTTAATAATTATTGTATTTTTTGTACTTCTTGTTGATCTAAATTGCTTTATTCATCTAATTATGAATCATTATATAAATAATTTTCAAGGAATTGATTTAAATTATTATTATTGTTATTATTATTATTTTGACTATTATTAATATTCTAATTTTAACTTTCTTATTAAGTGGTTTCATTTATTTATTTATTTTCTGATTTTTAAATTTCTTAATTTTAAAGCTATTATGAATCACTATTGTTAGTTTAATTTTATTATTATTCTTAATCATTTTATTCTATTTATTTTTGCTCTATTTATTATTATTTAATTTTATCATAATATTCTTTTTCTTCATCTTCTTATTTCTTTAATTATTTTACTTTGACAATTGTTAAAATTTTATCATATATTGGATTACTTTCCCTTATGCTATCTGGGAAAACAATTGTTTAAATAATGTTATCTTGTAAAAGACATTTTAGTTTAATTTTTCTTTCCATTATGTCCATATTTTCTAATTCTATCAATTATTCTTCTGAGTAATTTTCTAAATGTTCTTCAATTTATCTTTTAAATTAATCTAATTTTTCATGGAATTCCCTTAATTCTTATAATATCAAATCTATTTGATAACAATTTTTTGTAATAACTTAAGAATAAAAAGATAAAGGATCTTACACCTGTAATTTACTTTAATCTTAAATTTTAATGACTGGAATAAAAGGGCTATTAAAATTTAATAAAAATTTAAGATAAAATAAGGCTTTTTAATTATATAAATTTTTAATTTTAATATTTTACCATGGAGTATTTTATAAAGAGACTCCTGTAGTTTCAGGATTGAAATTATTTCCATAAAATTTGAGAACTTCTAGTAGTACTAGCTAAAGATCCTTATTAAAACCATATTTATTATCTTTTAAATAGGCGATTAACATAATCAATAAACAATAAGATCCAATTCCCCCTAAAAATAGATATAATATTATAAAATATTTTTAAAATAATTAATAAAAAATGAACAAAAAAAATAGTAATGATTCAAATATAAATAAAAAATGAAATAATTTAATTTACCTTTATATGTATTGTTCAATTTTCTAACATGTAAAAAACATTTTAGTAATATTGTTAAAGGGTGTAATGCAGGATAATATTATAACCATTAATCCATTAGATCAGTAGAGAAATATCCAACATGATTTGAACAATTGTTAAATTCATTTTATTCTATAGTAATATCTATTTTAATAAGTAAATCATCTTTCCAATCTTCAGGTACAACTTTTAAATTATAATCACTATAATCTTATTTAAAATCTAAAAACATAGGAGGTTAATTTCCTTCTCTGACTTCTAAAAATTCAACTTCAGGGTCAATTTCCTGTTAAAAATAAATAAAAATTAGTAATTAATGGGTTTTTTTTTTTTAATTAAATGCTATAATTAATAATATTAATAATTATATAAATAAATACTAATTTAAGAATAGGAATTGAAGCAGTATAAATAGCATCACAGTATTTAACCCATTTCATTTTTGATAAATTTTCTAGAAGTTCTTTTAAATATTCTTTCACATCATCTCTGGAAATATGTGGGATTCCAATAATCTAAAAAATATTAAATTATTATTAATATTTAATAATAAATAAATAATTAATTTTAAAAAAAATGATATGATTAAACATATATAAATATTTAAAAAAAAAAAATTACTCCAATATCAACATCAGAAGTAGGCAAAGCGAGTCCAGTGGCACAAGACCCATATATTCTAGTAGTTACATTATTAGAAGTTTCATCGTTAAATAACTAAGTTACAAAATATTTTATTCTGTTAGAAATAATGACCCTACTTTCCAAAAATTAGTTACTTTACTAATTTAAAACGTCTACAAAATCAATTATATCAGATTAAATTTTTTTTTAATAAATTTAACTGGCCAATTTATAAGGGGAAGGAATAGCAGAGTTAGAGTCTTCGGACTCAGTTGTGTGGTAAGCTACTTATTATTATTATTGTTGTTGTTGTTGTTGTTATTAGGGTTATCTGTACGATTATTGTAAGTGGAAACTGGTTTATTTTTGGATTTGGTTTGGGTTAAACATGTTTAATTATTGCTGTTGTTATTGGTTGTAAAAATAGTTGTTGTTTTAATTTTAATAGTAGTTTGGGTTGTAACCTCCTTTGTATCCAAATTTACTGTGCCTTGTTTCTTCAAAAGGGTAGTCTTTATAAAAATATATTTAAAATTAATAAATACTCTTATTTTTGTAAATAAAAAATATAAGTCTTATTGGGTAGAAAGTTGATAAAAAACAAAAACAAAAGTATTTATATAACCTAAAATAAACTTAGCTATATTATATAATATTTTACCTCCTTAATATCCTGGCTTATAAAACTTTTTTTTATACTTGCCTTTATAACCGCCTTGGTAATTAGGATTACCTTGATAATTGTTAGAATAATGAGGTTTTTATCCAAATTTATTAGAATAAAATGGGGCACCATCATTGTTATTATAATTATTGTCATATTCTCTGTTATATCTGTATGGTTTATGATAAATAGGGGCCTATTATTGTTATTGTTATTATTAATATTCGCTCTAATTTTAGTTTTATTCTTATAAGTTTTCAAAACCTTCATTTTAATTCTAAGATTATTATTATTATTGTTATTATTAGTAATAGTATTATTATCCTTTATTGTAATGGTAAGAATTTGAATGATAATTATTATACTTTCTATCCTTTCTGTCACTTCTGAAATGGTAAGGTTTATAACTGTATTGTTAAAAGTGTTCGTGATCCTCGAGTGATTTATTAGAAACTGTGTCTTCATTTGACTATTAGTATTAATTATGATAATTATTATTATTATAATTATTGTGATTATTATTATTATTTTGAGACTATTATTAATAATCGTTTTATATGTTAATATTCACATTTTGATCTTTTTAACCTTGATATTATTCAGATTCATCTTCTAAATCTATTTGGTTTTGTATTTGCTAAGATTATTGAGTTTTATCCTCTTTTTTTTGGAAATTTATTTTCAGTTTTTAAAGAGATTCTGGTTAAGATTATTACGACTATTATTATTAGTTTTATGATTGGTACTAAGATTATTATTTTTGTTAATAAAAACTAGTTTATTATTATTATTGTTATTAATCTCTTTTGGTTTGTTAGATTTCTTTACTTTAAATTTATTAACTGTTATTTTAGATAGAAGTTCTTTAATTTTCTTTATTTAATTTTATACTTTCCTATTATTGAGATTTTTAGTTTGTTTTTTCAGAGTTTTAATATGTATTTTTTTCGACATATTTTTAATTTGTTGTTTGTTTTTGGTTTAGATTTTTTTGGCTTTATTTGTAATTGCTAGTTGGGTTTATAACTTCATCTTAAACTGTTGTAGTATTTATTAATTATTATCTAGGTTACTATGTTTATTTCTCAACTTATTTTTGATTTTAACTAATTTATTTACCTGAATTATCAGTTTGTTATGAATTTTAGGCCTTAGTTTTTTAAGTTTTAGTATTTTAAATAGGTTTTTAGTTTTAATTTTAAGTTAATTCTTTGCATTAAATTCTATCTTAATTTTAATTATTAATAGTATTATTATTATTGCTCTCACTTTAATTTATGTCAGTATTTTTTATATTTTGTTAAGTTCCTTCTTTTTATTAAATTTCATTTTTAGGCTACTTTTCTTATGGTTAAGATTACTTATTTTATTAACTTAGAATATTAGATCTAGTTATAGGTAAATCAGATTTGTTATTATTATTATTGTTGTTTTACCTTTTTCTTTAAGCTCTTATTCTAGTTCTATTGTTAGGATTTTTATTATTTCCATTTTAATCTTAATTTACGCTTTTAGTATCACTTTTATTATTACTAATATTATTTACACTATTTGAGATTTCGGTTTGACTTGGCTAACTACTATTATTTGTTGTATTTATTAATGAATTTTATTATGGTTAATTACTGTTATTATTGTTATTAGTATTATTGTTTTTTTAATTATTGTTATTTCTTCTTTTGTTTTTTCTTTCATTATTAGATTCAGATTTATCAGTTTTCTTTTTTTTACCAACAACAATAAATTCGTTGTTATCTTTTTACTATTGTTACTATTATTACTCTTGTAGTTTTTGTTATTTTTCTTGGCTTATAGTATCAATTATTCTTATAGTTTGAGGTTAACTTTGCTTAGGCTATACATTTTCCTATTATTTTTATTATTTTAAATTGTTGAATTATGTTTCATTTTATTAATTCTAAGATTTATTTTAATTAGAATTGTTTGGCTAATTTTAGTTTTAACTTTCATTTTTATCTTATTTATCTTGTTTAGAAAAATTTTTTTTTTGTGATCTCGTTATTTCTTGTTTTTAATTTTTTTCAATTTAGCTACTAATAATCTTAGCGACTTAATTTGGCTTATCTGACTATTCAATACTTTTTCCAATGTTCGAATTTAACAATAATTTTTTATTAATCCCTGTTTAAGAGGAAGTGTCACTAGAATTTTCTACATTAGTTTCGGCCTCAGTATTCAGATCCTCTATTTTTTTATCAGCTTAAATAAGTATTTAATAAAACTTAAATTTGTATATATAAAAATAATTTATATATAATTTAACTTACTTATTTTTGATTTGTTTTTATTTTTCTTTTTTTTAGTCTTTGGTTTGGCTTCTTTAACTTGGTTTGAATCATCTGATAATATATCGGCATTAATTTAATTTACAGAAGCAGATGTAATTTCGACAGGTTTATTATTGATAGGTTATTTAGACAATTCTGTACTTTTTTCTTCTATATTTTCTATACAATTATTGATAACTTAATTTATTAATTTTTTTGATATAACTTCTAATTCACAGTTATTTTTACATGGTTAATTTCGCAAGTTGGTTTATGCAGGTTGGTTTTGAGTCTGATTATCCAATTAAGGCGTATTTTCAATGATAGCTTGTTATATTTCTTACTATGAATTAATTTTATTATTTGTGTTAATTGGATTTTCTTAATACAAATTTTGAGTGTTTTTCTTCTTCTTTTTATTTTTCTTTTTTTTTTATTTGCTTGTTTTTTTTGATTTTTCTTCTTCTTCCTTTTTTATCAAGTCCTGGGCAATTTTATCGCTATATATATCTTAAATATCTTGTTTCATTTTCTTTAAGATCAAATTTTTATCTTAACAAACTTGGTCTAATGTTGACTAGTAATAAAAATAAGTTTAATTTAATTAATTTTATTATTAAAAAATGTTTATTTTTTATATATAGTAATAAATATTTATTATTTATAAAATATGAATGCTTATGATAAGTCAAATAAATCTTTCAAATTTTCATAATGTTTAATTACCTCAAATAAATGCTTTACAAATAAATCTTCATTATCTATGTATTATTTGAAATGTTCCAGTATCTATTCATCTTTAACCTTATTAATTCTGTTATTTAATTAAGTTTTTTGAAACCAATATTTAATAATGTCTTCGATTTTGTTATCATTATTGTTCTTATTTTTTTGTTCTTCATTACCTTGTGAAATTATTATAGAATAAAAATAATGCAATATGTTTATTTAGGATAATTTATTAATTAAAATTTAATTTTAATAAAAATTAATTTTTTTTTACCCAAATTATGTTTTTCAAGGAATTTTTGATTATTTTTTTGCTTATTAGAGGTATTTTTGTGTTCACTGTCATTGCATTATAATTATTTATAAATCTCAACGGAAGAATTTATAATCTATTTTTTTAAATATAAATAATAATTATTACTGTTTAATTTAAACTATATTATTACCTCATCTTTTTTTTCTTTTTCGTATTCCTTCCAAAAAGAAGTTATATTAGTTCTTAAATCTTAAAAGAAAATCTCTCCTTACAGCATTGAGTTTTCTGTTTAGTTATTTTGTTTGCATCTTTCTTACTTTTCTAAAAACCTTTATGAAATATATATAAAAAAACGATAAAAATTAAATTAACTAAATATATATATAATAAAAAATAAATAACAAACAAAAAAATAAAAAAATAAAAAGTTTCTTTTATTAAATGTAAATAACTAATTAATTATATTTACGCATAACATAAAGTTCTTTCATAAGTACTAACTATCCAAGTTGAAATTGTTTAAAAGGAATTACTATTAAACCATAAAGGATTAGCCAAAACATAGGTTTTATTTTAGTTATCATATTACATTTGACATTGTTATTAAAATAAGGAGTCATCACATATTATATTAAACAAATCAATGACATTGGATATATCACTTAAAAAATCTTTATCAAAACATATAGTGTTATACAATTCTGAATTATCGAGGATTCTTAGGGCTTAAAATAGTTTCTAAAATATTTTAAAAATATTAATTATTAATAATTATAAATTATCAGTAAATAAATAATTTAATTTTTATATTTCTAAATGTATGAAATTTTCTGCGTTTTAAAAAAAATTGATTAATAGGTTAGTTGTATTTTTTATTTTTTAAGATTAAATTAATATATTTATACTTTTTATTAACATTATTATAAAAGTTTATAATAAGAAAGGAATGATTATTCGGTAATTATGATAAATCAAAAATAATATTTATGAGGTATTATTATATAAATTAATAGATTAATTAATATAGATATTTTTAATAATAATATTATTAAAAAAACAAACATGCCAATAATTTAAACTATTAAATAAGTAACTAACAAAAACAAAGATATTTAATATCTTGCAAAAAAATAATAGAAAAATAAAAAATAAATAAAATATAAAATTAAAAAATATAAATTATAATAAATAATTTATTAAAATGAATAATTATAACTACCTTTTCTGATTCTTTTTTAATTTTATCCTCATTGTCCTACCTTTATTTTCTGCAGTAAAAATATTTAGCCAGATCTTCTCTACAATTCTTGTTTCTACTGTTTTTTATAAATATTAATTATCAAATATTAGAATTTTAAATTATATAAAAAAAAATATGGTAACAATATTTTAATAAAATAAACATATCATCTTTATTGTACAAAAAGAAATTTTTATTTATAAATTATTAGAGGATAAAAGAAAAAAAATATTTTTTTATCAATTATTTTGTCTTTTTTTATGGATGACTCGGTAAAATTAGTGTAATAAAAATAAAATTTTAATACTTATTGTCATCTTAAAATAAGGCATAGGTATGTTCCCCATCTCTCTTATCTTTCCAATACATTTTAATTATCGTATTAACAAGCCAAGAATCTTATATCATAAATAACTAAAATCTTTCATCAATAGTCAGTTATTATAGCCTTTTTTTATAGTTTAAAAATATAAATAAAAATTTAATATATAAAAAAAAAATTAATGTTCTGAAAAAATTCTAAAAATATATGTGATTTTATATAATGACTATTTTTGTTTTAATAAAAAATAAAAAAATATGCTTTTATAAATTATATCAGTTATAAAATATGTGTTTATTTAATTTTTTAGGTAATAAATATATCACTAAATTTTTTTTTTTACTATTATTATTTATTAATTATGGTTAAAAAATTATAATTAAAAAATAATTTTTGTTTTTGTTTTTTTTTTTTTTTAATTTTTATTTTATTTACCAAGTAATAATATTTTGTTTAAAAGTGTCACTTCCTAGATCAAATTTGGCGTCATGATTTTCTTTATTAGGGTATGTGATTTGTTATTATTTTTGATTTTTGATTTAGTTAAATTTTTGATTTGAATTGTTTGCCATTTATTAACTGTTCGTATAGGGCATTTGATTGTACATATAATTATAATATTGATTATAAGGATAAAGCATGCCTTCCGCAGGGAAATAAAATTATAACGCTGCTGCATCTTTTGACATGAGATTATGCATATATGTGTGAAAAATATAAGGTAAAAATTGAAATTTAGTTTATTTTTTGTTAATTAGTTTTTTTCTACTTTATGTGTGAAGAAAAAAGTGTGGGTATTTATGTTGGGTTTTAGAGTTTTTATATCCTTTTTTATTTATTTTATTTTTATTTTAGGAATGTGAAATTAATTCGTACACTTAAAATAAATATCATTATGGTTTATTAAATTATTAATTAAATAATTAATTAATTTAATAATTCTTAAATTACTACCATATATTTATTGAATTAAATTATAAATATTCATAATATTATTAGTTAATTATTTATCAAAGACTGAAATTCACATATATTATTTGTATGCATATGTATTCAAATTTAAAAAATATTAATATTTTATTTTATTATTTGGCTTTGTGAACCTTTATTATAGTATAATATTAAAATTATTATAAAAATGGTTCGATTTAATTATATAAAATATTAATCGTAATTAATTATCCTTATTTTTTACAAATTTTTTTATCATTTAATAGAGACCCTAAATTAATTTTTAATAAAAATCAAATACTATTTGCTAGAAAAAATACTCTTAAATATTTTTTAACTCTTTCTTGTAAGTAAATTAAGTATTGAAATATAAATTAAATTAATTAGCCCTTTTGAATTTATCATTAAAAAAAATTAATATAATATAAACAAATTTTTTTATATATTAATTCTTATGGTATATATATATAATAAAAGTAAAAATTATTAATATAATTCAAATAATTTTATACTTTACTGAATTAAATCAACATTTTTTAAAAATTATTCTAACAACCTTTTTTAAATTAGTTTTTACTTTTTTGAATACAATAAACAAAATTAATATGTAAATATGGGTATAATGAAATAAATTATAAAATATAATTAAAATATAAATTAATGTTGATGCCATATTTATAAAAATAAAATTTTAATAAATTCAAATTTTAATACTAAAATAAAAAAAGGTATTTTCTATTTACTATTTTACTTCATTTAAAAATTATTTTTAATTTTTTAATTTATATAGGGAGAATTTGGTAAATCAAAAGATAATGAATTATTTTATTACAATAAATCTTTTATATCTAATTTTAGTTTTAAATAATGTATTATAATTTTAAATCACTAAAAAAAGATAAATATGTTTTTCTTCATTATTTATTTTATTAGTGATTTTATTAGTTTTTATTAGTAATAAAACAACAAAATTAAAAAGAAATTACGTATTATGATAAATTATAGTTAATACCAATTTATTGATTTTTTTATTTAAAAAAAAATTAAATTTTTATATTATTCACAATATTAATAATAACTAAAATTTTATTATGATATAATTTCATAAATCTTTAAAAAATAGTATAATATAAATTTTTTTATAAATATAATTATAGTTTATGTAAAAAAAATATAAATAATAAAGCATTATAAATATATATATAGCTAATTAATATAATAATATAAAAGATAATTATTTTTCATATTAATATAATGGTTGGTGCAACCGGTCCATAGGCACTAATTAGAATTCTCCATTTTTCACAGTTTTCGAATTCACCTGTATTTTTTATATGACTTTTTTTATTTTTATCATAAAATTCCAGTTAATTTTTACCTATATTTATATCTAAATGGCAATCTATTCCTTCATAATAAGTATCATAGAATCTTACTCCAGTTTATTCATTAGGTTTTGAGTGAATTTTATAGGGAGATAAGGCAAATTAAGTACCCGTTTAGGCAAATGAATTCTACTAATTAATTTCTATATCATCTTGAGTTACTACTCCTATAGTGAAAAAACTATTGAAAATATCTTTTCCACCTTTTATTATATAATAAGTATATAAATATATATTAAAAAATATTTTATATACTTAATTACTTTTTAGAATAAATTTAAATAATATATTTATCAAAAAATATATTATAAATGATTAAATTTAGTAATTAATTAATTAAACAAAGGTAACATAAAAATAATTACTTAATTTGAATTTTAGATTGATATTTTCATTTTTATTAAAAGGCTCTGAATATACCATTTTCCAGTTTTAATCTGGTAAAAATTGGATCATTTTGGAAGAAATTTTTACATTTTTTTAGGAGGAACCATATTTAGATTGTACAAATTTCATAAAATTATTTTATTAAGGCAAATCAAGCAAAAAGGTTTCGATTTTTAGTTTGTCACTTATATCTTTGAAATCGTCAATTATTTTTTTTTCTATTTTGTTTATTTTGGCAAAAATTTTATCGTTTTATTTTTTTTCAAGGTTTATTTTTTCTATTATTTTAACACATTATTCTTCTTATTATTGGTAACTGTTATTACCATACTTTTCATCAATTTAATTTCTCAGTTTTTCTAAGTCTTCTTCCGTATTATTTTTATAAAACATATTTTTTAATTCAATTACATTAAATATTGAGTGTAATTTATCTCTTATTTCAAATTCTAGATCTTCTATATTTACTAAATGACACTAAATTTACATTTGTATTTATTTTTCCATTTCTTGTAATTTTTTTGTGATATTTTCTTTTAAATTTTCAAAAATTTCTTAAAATTTTAAAAACGTTTCTTCAATATAATTACTGTGTTCCCATTTGCAAGAAAACATAAACGATTTTTGCTAATTAATTTTATTTTTAAGGTCAATTTAATCTTTTTTTTCTACATTTCCTGCATTTTAATAAAGAACTTAAGTTTTATTATTGTCATAAAAATACCTAATAGCATCTTAATTAGGATCTTAATGAACAAGTTATTTTAAATAAGGTTAAAATAAATGTTTATTTTTTGTTATTGGCCAGTTGTGAATTTGGTCAGGTAGCTTATTTTCGAGGTCTTTTATTTTTATTAAATATTCGTTATGTTAATGATCTTAAATACAATAATCGCATAATAACCTTTTTTCTTTGGTACAACTTGGATTAAGACACAAAAATTTTAGCTTTTAATCTGTATGGTTTGGCTATCTGCATTTTAGTTTTTGGCTGCTAAAAGTATTGTTACAAAAATTTTGCATTTTTTAAAAAACAGGTATCCTTTTATTATATATAGAGTCTTATATTTATTTATTTTTTTATTTGGAAAAGAAGGAATTTTTTTTAATTAATTATTTAATTGTTTTTATTTTTATTTTTATTTTTTATAATGATGGTATTAATTTTTTATTGTGTTTTTGTTTTTAATTAGTTAAATAATTGAATAATCAGTTTATTCGGTTATAAGTGTATTTTTATTTTAATAAAAAATATTTTTTATTTTTATTAATTTTTATTAACTTGTAACCATATTACCTTATTATATATTGAGAAAATGATTTATTTTTCATGCATTTGAAATTTGAAATTAAAAATTTTCAGTTATATTTAAAATAATTATATTAATTTAAATATTTTTTAATCAAACTAACATTTTAATTACTATTTAAATTATTACTATAAACAAAATTCTTAAAAATTTTTATTTTAAAATATTAATTTTTATAGCCAATTATCACAAAATACTAAGAGATTTTATTAGTATACTATTTTTTTCCACATATATATTTTTATAAGAACATTATTTACTAATAATATTAATTATCAAAAGGAATAGTGTCTTTAATATTCTGAGATAAAAATATGTGACTGGAAGCCAATCATGTATGATTGACTGGAAATAAAAACTAATAAAAAAAATTCAATATTTTGAAAATATTTATTCACAAAAAAAAAAAAAATAAACAAAATAATTTACTAAACAAAATTAAAAAAAATTAAAACATATTAAATAAAAATAAACTAAAATAAAAATTTTCAAATATTAAAAAATTTTTATTAAATATTTAATTGCAAACATAAAAAAAATATATGGTTTATATAAAACTAGAATATAAGAATAAATGTAAAAAAGTACATATTCCAGATGATAACATGACCTTTGAAATGGTTTAGGACAAAATGGCTTAAGCTTTTGGTTTAACCAATATAAAAAAAAACACATATTTAACATATAAGGTGAGTTTTTATATAAAACTTATAATTAAAATTTAAAAAAATATAAGAATAAAATAATAAATAAAAATTAAAAACCAATATATATTAAAACTAACAAATTTTTATAAATTAAATTTATTTTTTATAAACATTAAAAATAAAATTTTTATTAAGGATGATGGGGATGAAGTTACAGTGGATAATTAATAAGATCTGGAAATAGCATTTTAGAATTAATTGAAATAAAAAATTATAAAATTTTTCGTTTATTTTTCTGGAAATGTCGAATCTTAAAATAAATAAATAAAAAGTAAATTATGTTTTTAAATAAATAAATTTATTATTCAAATAACAACTTATTATTTTGTTACTAGTAATATTAATTATTTATTTTTTAATTAATTTAGGTTAATCATTAGAATAGACCTAGTTATAAAAGAATATAAATAATAGTATATCAATAAATCAAAATAAAAACCTGGGAAATAGTCAATAATTATTGTAAGAAAATTTGGACAAAATTAATGAGAAAATAAAATAAGAAAATAGCAAGAATGAAGAAAAAATTTTTAATTCATTAATATCATAAAAAAATAAAAAAGTTAATTATTTTAAACTCTCATAATAAGATCTATCTTCTTCATTTTAGGATGACTAAAAATTATACTAATAACCATAATTTTCAGGTTAAAAAAGTAAAATTAAAAAATTCAGCTTAGTTTTAAGTGAAGGAGATGAAGAAGATAAAAACAAATTAGAAAATTCAGCTGAAATTGTAGACTTGGAATCTGAAGGTACCTAAATATTTTAATATTTAAATATAAGTTTATATACTTTTAATAATTTTTATTCTATATTATATTAAATACTCATATATAAATATTTATTTTCATTATTACGAAAAAAAAGCTCGTTTTTTATATAAATAATTAATTTAAAAGATTTAATGAATGTTTTTGCTCGAGGTATTGAAGATCTTTTATAAGAAATAAATGGTACTATGAAAAATATGTTAGAAAAAATGAATTAAAAGGACAAAAATGGGAAGTAGGAAGATTATTAGTATAAAATGGAATTGGATATTTAATAATTGACAACTGTACTATAGGAAAGAATGTTTTAAGAACTTTAAAATATGTCAATAAGCAAACATTCTTAAAGTTAAATAAAATTGAATGAACAATAAATAAAGAAAAAATATTTAGAACCCCTCGAATAGTTAAATAAATAAACTATAAAAATAAAAAATTCTAGCTCAGAATAAACGCCTTAGCCTAAAAATAATTTAGACTCAAAATTTAGTTAATTTAAAAATTCTAAATTGTTGGATAATTTAGTTGATAAATAAGAAGATGATAAAAAGGATGAAAGTGTAAATTAGTAAGATAATTAAAATTAAAATTAGCAATAAAATTTTGAAAAATAAGTATAAAATTTAAATGATGAAGTTGACAATAAAAGCGATTTATAAGAATAAAAAGAGGAGTAGTATGAGTTTATAGGATAAACAAAGAGTAATAATGAAAAAGAAGAAATTCATAATATCAATGAATAAATAATAGAAAAATTTAAAAAAGATCATTTAAAGGAAATAGAGTAAAAAGAGCAAGAATTGAGTCAAAGATTAGAAGAAATAGAAAAAAGTGTTAGGTATGAAAATTCAAATTAAAATACATTTAATTAGTCAACTAGATTAATAGAATAATCGATGAAGTTGTTTGGGCTAAATAATTTGGGAAAAAATACTGTCAATTAGAAAAAAAAGTAATAAAAAAATATAATAAGTGAAACTGATGAGATTATGAATTTTATTAATGAATAAAGTAGCGAATAATTAAAATAAATAGAAAGATTCGATAATTAAAATATAGTTATAACTGTCAACTAAGTTAATAATAGTAGAGTAAATCAACAATAAGATAAAAAGTATAATGAAGATGAAAATTTGGAAAAAATGAATGATATAAATAATAATGGTAATGATTAATGTAATAAAAATAGCGGATCTAATTTATTAAAAGTTGATTAATAAAAATCTGATGAAGTCATATCTATTTCTTCTTAGTTAAAAATATCAAAATTATCATAGAATAATAAATACAGTAGTTACCATGATGAAGATATAGAAAATTTAAGTTTGGATGGAGATTTTGACTAAGAAAATTAAGATATATATCCAAATTCTGAAAGTGATATCGAAAATTAATAAAATGATTTATAGTTTGACGATAATGGAAAATTAAGCGAAAATAATAAAAAAATTACCTTAAGGGATTAATAAAATATTATAAATCAAAAATATCCATAAGATGAAAGCAGAAATTAAAAATAAGATGATGATGATGATGATAAAGAGTTTTTTAATCAAATCGAAGTCAAAATGTCTAAAAGAATTAGCACTAAATGAAATATTTTTATTTTAGTGGAATTTACAATATATTAAACAAATTAATAAATATAAAAAACCAAATTTTATTTTATTCGAATATTATTTATAAAATTTACATAAATTATAAAATTATGAAAATAATTTTATTAACTACTTATAAAAAATGTATCAAATTAAAAGATAATATATAATTTAAAAGAATATCATTTTATTTTCTAATTATTATAAGTTTTTTTTATCATAAATAATTTTAGAAAATAAGATATTTTAATTTATTTTTTATTTTTTATATTTATTAGCTTATAAAAATTATATATTTATATATTTTATTAAATGTTCGAGTTAAAAGGAGACCTTAAGACCAACCCTACAGCCTTAAAGCAACTATGAACTCTGATTTGCTTTAGGCTCCAATTTTACTATATAATGTAAAATTTTCTGCAAAACGCTGAAAATCAAACAGTGAAAATAAATATGAATTATATTTTCGATAGTAAAATTAGAGCCATGATTATAAATTATGATAATAATTATATATTATTTTTTATATGTTATAAGGTGGATTTGTTAATAAATTTGCAAATTTTGCAAATAAATTGTTACGCGTTTGTTTAAATTGTATTTTTAATTATTTTAATCTAAATTCCAATTTTTTTCTGGAATTTTTTCTTTTTTTTTAATTTAATTTTCTTTTTTATATTTAAATATTGAAGTATAAAAAATTAATTATTAGTCCTTTTTTAGGTGGTGATAATTAATATATGATTAATTATTTTTCAATAAAGAAATATAAATAATTGTAATAATAGATCATTTGTATTTTTTTAATATTTTAATTAATTAATTTATTCTTTATTATTTTTGTATAATATATCAAATAAATAATTATTCTAAATTATTTGCAATAGAAAATTTATAATAAATTGTAATATTCATTAAAAATAAAAAATCAATACTTATATAAAAATATCAATACCTAAAATATATAATTATTATCAAAGCAAACATAGATAAAAAAATAAAACTACTAAATTCAATAAAAAATGTATAATAAATAGTTATAATAAGATATTAATAAATAAAAAATTTAAAATTGTCAGATTGATTATTTTTAATAAGACGAAATTATTGACAAATAAATAAAAAACTAAATTCAAACGAAATAAAAACAAATATCCATAAATTCTTAATCTGAAACCACTCAATTAAGTAACTAAAATAGTTACTAATCAAATAATTTATAGAGTGCGTCTTTATAATCAAATTTAAATAGTTTACCTAATAAAATGAATGTAAATAATTATAATACTGCTAGTACTGAAAATTTATCTATGAATACAAATACAATTAAAAGTGTCAATAATAATAGTAATAATAACAATATTAGTAACAAAAATATTATGAGATATAAAAATGAAAATTAAGGGTAAAATTTATTGAGTTTAAGTAAAGATAATAGAAAGTAAAGTAAATTTAAAAGCTTTAATAATTCAGAAGATAAATAAAGAGATAATTTTTTATGTAATAAAAGTAGAGCATATACAAATGAACAATATTTAAGTGTATAATAGAAATAAGATGAAAATTATGACAATTTAGGATAAATTGAAGGCAGTTATAACGAAGAAAATAATGCTTATGGCAATCAAAATAATTATTTCTAGAATAAATTAGAAATAAAAGAAACAATTATTAATATTATTTAAGATTTAATTTAATAAATAGAATAGAAATAAGAATAAGAATTAGCTCATACAGAACATTTAGAGAAAGATTAAAAATTAGGTATCTGTTTATTTCATACCCCTGATAATAAAAAAATTATTGATAATGTAAATTAAATCGAAGTAAATAATTTTTAAGTTATATAATAAGGTAATTAATTATTTTATATTTTATTTTTTATTATGTGTTGCTATTCTAACATTGATATATTAATTTTTTTAGATAATGAAATGAATAAAAACGAAGAGGAATGTAAATAAGATAACCTAAATATTTATAGTAATAGTAGTTTAAATAAAAATAGTAATAATATGGAATTGTCGTCTAGTTCCATAAAAAAATAGATTAGTATTTTAAAAACACATATAAGTTCATAATTAAGGATAAGTGAAAATTTAACCGGTAAAAATTTATTTAATTTTTAAGACTTTAGATAAAGTGAAGATTTTTCACGAAAATAAGAAAAATATGGAAATTTTAGCATATAAAGAAGTAATTAAAGAAAAGGAAGTAAATTTTAAAAAAAATTTAGTTTTGTTGAAGAATAAGTCGAGGAAAGTTAAGACGATGCATTATTTTAATAATTATAAAATAATTATTTGAAAAATTAAATAAACTATCAACCGAATTATTAAAGTAAATTAATGGAACTTAAAAAACAGTAATTTGTAAATAGAAAAAGAAATCAAACTTGTTCAAATAATACTTTTGATGATTCTTAGGTTATTTTAGAAGGATTTTTAGAAAAAAACTGTGATACCTTTATATTTGGATGGAGAAAGAGATATTTAATTTTATTAAATGATAAATTAGTGTATAAAAAACATAAAAACAGACATGAATATTTAAGGGGATGTTATAATTTTAAATATTAAGAATATTAGGTGGAAGTAATAAAAATTAAATAAATGAATAAATATTTTTATAATTATAAATTTATAAAAATTATTATACCTTAATACGTTTCATTATTTAAATTCTCTAAATTATATTTATTTATATTAATTTTAGATTGATGCGTAAAATAAAAAAATAATTAGATTAAAAAATTAATAAGGCAAAGTAACTGAATTTATGGCAGAGAATGAATCTTCTGCTAACGAATGGTGTCAATAAATTTTGGACGTAATTTTGAATAATTCATAAAGAGAAAAAATAAACATTTTGCCTTAGTTTGAGAAATAATTTTTAAAAAAAGATTATTATATTTAAGAGCATTTTAAAAATTAAATTGAAGTTGGCGATTTATTATTCGCTGAAATTGAAAATTAAATTAAAATGTCTGTATTAATTACAGATAAAAATACACAAAAAATATATGTGAGTTGGATTAATGATAAAGTAATAAAATTATTTCAAATTCTTAATAATTTTTATAATTTTATAAAAAATTCTTAGGAAAGCTAAATGATTTAATTAGAACAATATTTATCGTAGTTTTAAATCAAATAGCTAATTTATAAAAAATTTTACCTAAAACCAGACGTATAATAGAAATATTAGAATGAGATTTTAAGACTATTATAAGTAATATAAAGTTTTTTAAAATTTTTAATTAATTTTCAAAATATATATAAATTGATACTTATAATTATTTATTATTTATACTTTATCATAATAAAACTATATAAATAATTTATCTATTTTTAACAGTAAAATACTAAAGATGCGTAATACAAGTATCCTGTTTAGTTGATAAGAACATCATAGTATAACATTCCTATTTTCGATGCTAAAACTAAATAAATAAGAGTTCCAACTGTTCCAGAAATAGTTGCAAATTCTTTATCAAAATTATCAATAATAAATCCTAGAAAATCATTTTAAAAATTTTAAATAAGTAAAGAAAAAAATACATAAAATTAATTAAATATATAGTTAAATTAATTTTATTAAATTAATTTTTATTAAGGTGATTTTTATGATGAATAAGGAATTTCATTTTATAGTAGTAATTATTTAAACTATCCTATTTATATTTTATTTTAAAATATGTTTGAATATACAGAAAAATAGTGAATTATTTATATTATGTATATAATAAATATATAATTTATTTAATTATTTTTTTAATTTATAAATGTCTTTATAAAAATGTTTAATTATTATATAAAATATACTAATTTTTATTCTTATAAATTATAAATATTAATTATTAATTTTTTTAATTTATAATAATATAACTGTTAAATAGATTTTTTTATTACTATTTTTAAAATTTTATTTATTAATTACTTTATTTGGTTTGGATATAACCTTACAAAATAATTTATTAAATTAATATTTTGAATTTTTCAATAATGCTATAATTCTTCTTAATTTAATAAAAATATATATAATAAATTATTTAAAGCCACTCATTTAACATTTCATATTAAAATAAATTGTGTCCTTAATATTTTTAATTCATTATAAATAAAGAAACATTATATATATATATTTTTTTTATGAATTTATTTCGTATCAACAATTAAAATATTCAAAAACTTTGATTTTGCAAATAGAAAATAAATGTTTTTTAATTATTTTAATTACTAATATATTATAAATATAATTACTTTTAAAATTAGAATTAGAATTATTCTGAATTTCAAAAAAAATTTCTTTTTTAATTTGAATAAATCTATTTATTAAGTTCATTTTAATAGATATAAAAAATTAAAGCAAAATTATAT
>LDAU01000138.1:0-69402 GCA_001447515.1 Pseudocohnilembus persalinus
TTAACCAAACTAAGCTGCATTTTCTCTACCAAACTTCTTCTCTCATCATCATCTTATATCCTAAAATATCCACCTCCGCTTTTCTCATTTTATTTTTAATTTTAATTTATATTTTAGTTTTAATTTTAATTATTATCCAGTCTCAAAGGAGTGTCTTCCACCTCGCCCCAAGTCACAATTGGAGTTTACATTTTACTCGGATCATAAGAGGGCACTTCCACCAAAGAATACCCATTAATTTAAGAAATTTCCGACCTCTCACTTAAACTCCCATTTTTTAGCTTATTCAAATCATAATTCTTATCATCCTCTTTTAACTGCTTATGAAGTCCGATCAAAGCAGGCGTGTTCAAAACTTCTAAAGAGTGTAATTTTTCCTTTTTTTTCTCCTGTACTTGTTCCTGCATCAACAACTATTGGTAATCAAGTCTTGTATTTTCATAAAAAATTTTCTTTTTTTTATTTATTTCGTCCTAATCTTTCAACTGTCTTTTCAGGCCTTCCCCCGGAAAAAATAAAGAATTTTTACCCGTAAACTAAGGCAAAGCCAGTCGCCTGCTGTCGTCGTGCTAAATTTTTTTAACTGGGTCGTAGTACCTTTAAGCTTCAATTGCATTTGACAACTCTTTTTCCTTTTTTTCGGCCAAAAACATCCACCACAACTTCTATTTCCAATTTTTCTCTTCTTTTTCCTTTATTTCTCGCAAAATTTCGTTATCTTCGCTCTTCACACGCTAAATAAACCTGTTCAAACTTAACTGTAAATCTTTGTCTTTTTCGTCCAACTCCTTTTACTCTGGGTTCATCAAATACTCTATTTTATGTAATTCAGGGTAAAAATCTCTTTTTATTACCTTTTCTAATTTCTCCAAATACTCTTCTTCTTCTAATACAGGCATTTTTTTATATATTTCGTCTAATTTCCTTTTATTTTTATTCGCCGGAACTTAAAACTCCGATTTGCTGCTTTGCGAAAAATTAGATCTATTTGATCTTACAGATTCCATTTATAATTTCCAATTTATTTTTATTATTCTTACTATTTTATTTTTTAATTTATAATAAAATAAAAAAAAATCAAATATTAATAGTATTCTTATACTTATGTGAACAACACTTATTCCTAGAATACCTATAAAAATCTAAATATTAAAACCTAATAGACAAAACACAAACAATATTAAGTATTATAAAAGCTATACAAAATATAATTCAAAAAGTATATAAATACTGTAATATAAAAAATAATTCATATATCTCTAGGGTCAAAAAATTATTCTCTACTCAAATCTACCTTCTAATTATCTATACTTTTAATTATATATTTAGGTCTAAATCCCATTTTCACAAAAAAACTCACGCTATCCATAATTTTCCTAAATTAACTATTAACTCCCACATTCACCTTCAAACTCGAAAACCTCTAAATTTCAGGCTCTCTCGCCACATTTGTTAATAAAATTTAAAACATTTCATCCTGCAATTTCTCATCCCCTTCAAAAAACATCCCTGCAATTCTCCCACTAGAAGTGTTCTACAACTTCAATTTCATCAATATTTTATCCTAAATTTAATAATAAATAAATAAATAATTAATTAAATAATATGTTAAAATTAATTTTCAATATTTATATAATTTTTGAATATTTCTTCAAATTTTAAATAATTTATTCTTACCATCTGCCTCTACAAATAAAAGAAAGCGCCCAAAAGTGCAATAAAACTAAAAATAATGTTAAAATTAAACTTAAGCATACACAACATCATAATAATCAAAAAAATCCCTCCTCCTAACTAAACAAAAATCTAAAAGTACTCACTGTTAAATATCCTAGTCGGCACAATATACCTAGAACAAACTGCCTAAAGCTACACTTTTTCCTCAAAAATATACAAACCAGCTACGCTCTATTTCTCGGCATTAGTAGTCACCAAACCGTAACACCCTTTAATATTATTATTCCCCAAAAACTCAGTTCTAAAATAAAAATAAAAATAATATAAAAAATTAAAACTTTTATTAAATAAAATTAAATAAAACTTAATTTTTTTTATCTATTTTGTTTACCTCATATTTTCCAAATAAAAATCGCTCTCTTTTCCATAACTTTTCTCCAAAAACCCGAGTTATTTATTGCTCTCCTAAAACATCCTATAAGCGCAAAAAGTCCCGTCTTTTAACTTATAATTCCAGTCTATAAACTCATTCTAGTCTGAAAACTAGTTCAACTGACAAAAATAAACTTATCTCTCTATTCCTTCTTAAAATCCAAAAACTTCCTTCACAATTTTCGCAAAAACCCGGTTAATTTCCTCGTTAATTTTCTAACTATTTTTCCCGTTAAAAACAAATCTCTAAGCCAAATAAAACAAACTGCACTTATATTACTACCCCGCCCCGATTTTCAATACAAATTTAAAAATTTTCTCTACAATTCCCTCTAAATCCTGCAAATATTTCTCCTAACTATACTTAAAATTTTCGCTCTTTTTTAATTTCAATTTCAAATTTTTCTCGTCCAAAAACTAAAAGTCGAATAAATAAGCGCCTCTCACACTTTTTCCTTAATACTACATTTCTTTAACTCCCATTGAAATTCTTGCTAAAATCTCTTTTTCATCATTTTAAATTGCTATTATTTCTCCGTGCTTAAATTCAACGCTGTTTATGCTACTGTAACTGCAATCAAAATGCTTTTCATGCTTAATTAAACCCAATTTTTTAACCTAATTAAAAACTAATTTATCAAAATCTTCTATTTGCTTCTAATCTCCTTTTTAAACACACTTTAATTCTAAATCTTAAATTTACATTTCCCCTTTAATTTAATTGTAAAAAATATATTATTTTTCTTTATTTATTTATTTATTTATTTATTTACATTCATTTCAGTGATAAAACTGTAATCTTTAATATCTTATTTATTGTATTTCTTTTATTTATATCTATGTTAAATTTTTTCTTGTTAACTTTTTATTTTTTTTATATTTTTTTGACTTTTGAAATTGAAATACAAATTGATAAATAAAAATAATCAAAAATTATTCTTCTTTATTTTCATCAATAAAAACAAAATTACTATTTGGTTTTTAAAAAACTAGTAAATAAACCAAAACCGATAAATACCTTAATTATTATAAATTTATATTAACCAAGATTAAACATTGTAAATAATAAATTATATATTAAAAAATTATAAATACCGTTTCTATACAACTTAGATTAAAATCTATTTTAAAATACTTTTTATAAATTAAATATGATAACATATTTTATATTAAGATTTGAAATCACATTATATAAATAATTATTATATTATTATTTTTATTTTTTTATCCATACATTGAAACTTTCCCATCATTAAATATTACATTATAAATTATTTCTCTACTATTTCTACTATTTCTAGCCCGGCATAAATTTAAAACTTTATATAAGCGGAGTCTAAAACCGCACATATTAATTACTATCATTATTATTTATATTACTATTATTATTTTAACTATAATTTTTATACTCATTTATTTCTACAGACCTAAAAACCTGTCCTTCACTAGCCAAATTTTCCTCAAAATTTTCCCTAACACATCCATCTTTTCCCCTATCTTACAAAGAACAACTCTTATTCCTGTTTTTGCCCTCGCTCTACTAAGAACAGCAATTAAACTATTCTTCCACAGCATCATCGCTTTCATTTATATGTTAACAATTATTATTAATTTTATTATTATTTTTATTATTATTATTTTTAACCCGAATTTTTTTTTCCCCCTAACAATTTCCGTCCACCATCGTCTTACTCTGATATTTTTAACTCTTTTTACTGCTTGTCCCACAATGTCCCGAAAAATTATATATAGATTAAATACTGACCCCCTTTTGTTTACTCGATTATTGTAACTATTCAACTTAGTTTTGCCATTTTTAATCTTAATTTTTGCCCCATTTTTTTTAAATATCTACCTCTCCTAATTTTAAATTTTATTACTAATTATTTTAACTTGACTCTAAACTGCCCCTATTATTCAAATTATTCTAGTCACTTTGGTCCTTAGTTGGCGCATTACTGTAAGTAATTATCGAATTTTCAAGTGGAATTTATATACTACTATGACTTTATTACTCAAATTCCTATGTTTTACTCACCAAATAATCAATTTCTTTCAATATCTATTTTTTCCTATACCGATTTGCGTTATAATTAAACTCTCTATTCTAATTATAATTTTATTAGTAATCCTAAATCAAATTACAACAGGTTTCAAATAAATCATTTTCATACTGTCTTAAATCCTTTATATACTGCTAAAATTTATTATCTTTTTTCTAAGTAATAAATATCTATCTTAATTTCGAATATTTTAACTTATAATTATTCCACCAAACAAAGCTGTCTGGCCCAAGTTAATTTCGATCCTTTATTAAATAATCCAAATTTCCTTTGTATTTTTTCCACTCTTCTATTAAAAAATATTCATATTCTTTCTAACTAGCAGGAATCACAGTTTTTTCTACCATTCCCCTCTAAATTATCGGCAAAATTTTCTCATTTATTTCTTAACAATCATTTTCATACATTTAAATAGCCTCTTCTTCCAACACCAACTTTCCATTATACCATATATATTTGTTCTTTTAAATTTAAATAATTTTTATATATAAATAGCAAATCTAGTTAGTGAGATATAAATAAATATACAAATAATCTCAAATTAAATAATAATTAGAATTCGCTCTTCAAACAATACTAACTAAAACCTTTTTTACTGCAAAAAAAAAGCAAAAAAAAAACAAAAAAATCGAAAAACTTGCAAAAAAATAACAATAATAATTAAAGCATCGCACCTAAAAAAATAAAAATTTTACCTCTTTTTTCTAATTTTTCAACTAATTTTCCAACCCCTCCTATTATAATTACTATTCAAAATTTGAAGAATTCCTTTTATAACTCTTAGAATTCTAACTTGTCAGACCTTGAATTTAATTTATATTATTATTATTTTGATTTTTAATTATTTATGTGTTTTCGTTTTCAAGCTAGTCGAATTTCTGCTTTTCTATTTAATACCCCTTGGAAAATGCTAATGCATTAAACATTATTTATTAACACTCTATTTTTCTCTTACTCTATTCTTTTCTTATAAAAATTAATTAGTAGAAAATTTATTTTAAACTTAATTTTTTTTATATTTTTTGACTTTTTGTTTTTTTTTATTTTTATTGCCTGCATTTTGTTATTATTTTCAAATTAAAAAAATTAATGCACATCTTAATAATCAAGAGGTTATTTATTTATTTATTAAAAACAACAATTAGTAGCAAAAAATAATCTAATTATCAAAAATATAAAATATTTCGCCTCGCTTTCTATTTATAATAACAATCACTATAATATTATATTCAATTTTTTTCTTAATATCTTAAATCTTGATTATTATAATAAATAAAATAAAAAATTATTCCAAACTGAATTTTAATACATTATTTAAAAATAGAAATTTAAATATTTTTTAAAAATATTTAATTTAAAAATATGTAAAAAAAATATTTGGGCCAAATTAATAAAATTTTCACTAACCATAATTTTATTTTCTTTTATTTTTCTTTCTTATTATTAAGTTAGCCAATATAAAATATATATGAATTAAGTTTTATTAAATATTTTATATCAAAAATATTTTATCTATAATCTAAAAATTAAAATTAAATATCCCAATTTTATTTTCCAAATACTAATTTTATTTTAGATTGTATTTATTAATTTTTTATTAATAAATAATTTACAACTATTACCAACTATTTACTATATTAATTAAAAAAAAATTATTTATAATTAAATTAAATTATAAACAATATATGAAATCGAAATATGTTTAAAACTTTTAATTATTTTCTATTCATAATTATTTTAATTAAAATGTGCCCATATTAGACACAAATCGGAAAAAATTATAAAAATTTAAGATCAATAAAAAAAACATACTACTCTATCTATTCGTGAAATAAAATAGCAACCCTAATTTTTGTATATACATATAATAAATATATATGTATGAAATGATTTTTAAATAAGTTAATCAAAAATGATACTTTTAATAAATCTAAAAATATAAATTATATTTAATTTTTAATATCACTATGCATTTCTATCTTCTGAAATAATAATTGGTAATTATTTAAATTTTATAAAATAGTATTTTATTTTAACGAATGTATATTTTATTTTACAATTTAAACATACTTTTATTATAATTAAGAAGGATTGTTTATATGATTCTAAACTTAATAATCGATTCTTTATTTTTTTACTTAATAAATTTAATCATAAAAAAAATAATTAAAGAAAATTACAATATTATTTATATTCTTTAAAAATAGTCTTTTTACCAATTTACAACAAAAAATCATGTAAAAAAAATATAAATTTACTTCTAATATTTGTCAAAAAATAGTATTTTGTCAATAAATAAGACAAAGAAAATATAATAATTACTGTTATAAAATACTAAAATTAATCCATTTTATACTTTGTCACGTAATTTAGTAAAATTATAATATTGTTATTAATTTTATTACTAAAAATGTACAAATTAAATCAATCAAACAATAAAAAAATTCAATATTTAAAAAAATAAAAAACAAACAAATAAACAAATAAAATAAAAATAATACAAATGTTTTCCATACTTCAAACCTCAAACTTAATTTTTCACTCAAAAAAAAAAACTAATTACCTACACATTTCCCACTACTTAATAAAAATATTAACAATTTTTATTATAATTCAAACTTTTTACTCTCTTGACCTTTTCCAAACACAAAGCTACAAAATATGGGCCCTAATTCCGGGATTTGCTTTAAAAACCAACTTATTTTTGAGAATCTATTTTCTTGTTATGGACAGAATCAAGACAATTATTTTATTTACTATAATTACCTTAAATAAAAAAAATCTACTAAATAATTATGATTCACCTTAAACCTTTGCAAAACTAGTGAAAATTATCGCAAAAAGTATATTATTTTCACTTTTTTATTTAGATCTAGTTTTTTTGCTCAATATTAAAAGTAATTAGAATTTATAAAATTGCCATTCTCAATCAAATTAAGCATAAAATAAAAAAATTAGTATTTTCTAATAAAAAATGTAAAATTATAATTTATCTTAATAGAATTGTCTAAAAAATGAAAATTAAAATAAACAATCATAATGCATTCAAAATTAAAATGAAAGTTATAAAGTTTAAAATACAAGTGAACATATTTTAAGTGGGGAACAAATATCAACCAACGAGGAAATTTCAGATGAAGAAAACCAAAAAGTTAGAAAATAAACAAATTTTGAGAAATTATTAGACTTAAAAGATAAAATTACCTAAGAAATCTAGTTAAAAAATATACTTTATTTTAATGAAATTTTTGAATTATTCTTTTCTGATTTGGGCCATTTAATTACAAACTTACTATATATCATAATTTTCTCTATTAATACTAACTTTATTCTAATGCCACTATTTTCAATTCTAATAATAATATTTGCTCTAATTAATTTCTCTATAATCAATTTAAAAATTAATTAAGGATTTTTTGTACAAAAATTGAGCGAAATAAATGAAAAATAAAAGATTTTCGAAATACACACAAAAAAAGACATTAAACTAATTAACTTCAAATTTACTATAGTTTCAATTTGTGAAATATTCCCCAAATTTTTTTGCACAATATTTCTATTATTCGATAATTAAAATTAAACCTACATATTCTAAATAATCTTTTATATAATAACAAGCTTTTTAGTAATTTTAATTACCAAATTCTAAAGAAAAAATTAATATAATAACTTTATGGATTATATATTTGCACTCTTTGTTTATATTATTAAATAAATCTTGGGACTTAGTTTTGAATCCGATTATAATTTTAATAATTAATAATAATAAGAAAAATAATAATAAATAGAATAAAACTAAAACGATATAACTAGTTAGTAACTTATAAGCGAATCAAATATCTTAAATTCTTCTTCGTTTTTTAACTAAAAAATTTGGCTATTTTTCAAATTTATAGAAAATTTATCTCTATACTTTTTAGCAGATTCAGTTATTGTCATGAAAAAAAGCAAATTAAATTATCCTAATTTAGTTCAGAACATTTTCTTTTAAATTGCCTAAAATCTAATCCTATTTTGTTTAATAATCTAAATTGCCAACCTTATTCAAGAATACTGTTCATATATTAAAATTAAATAAGATTAAACTAATTCCATAAAAAATAATTAATATGATGTCCCAATCATTTAAATTAAAGTTTGAAAATATTCAATCTTTTAAATAAAAAATAATCTTAAAAAAATAATATTCTTAAATAAAATTAATCTTAAAAAATATCCTTAAAAAAAAATAAAAAAAATGTTGATAATTTTTATTTATTAAATTGAAAATTGAAAGATCATTATCAATCTTTTTTTAATACACTAAATAAATTTTATACAATATATTATTTTATAGTAATTTATATATTTATATCATAATTAATTTAATATACTTGTATATATATATATTTATAATCAGTAAATTTTAATTACATTAATTAAACTATTTTCTTAAATTATATTATATTATAAATACAGTAATAATGATATTTATAAAAATCAAATCTAATTTCAGAATTTAACATATTTCTTTTTGTTAATTAATTTTTGGCTTAAAATTAATTTGAATTGATTTCAAATATCGCCCTCATTCTACTCTAATTTAGCATTAAAATCAACTTAGAAAATTTCTTTTTTATCTTGATGTTTTTTATTTAAACTTTCATTTTTCTTTTTTTAAATATAAGTAGTTTTTTCTTTCTATAAAAAATTTTCTATTTCAAGTCTAAGGTCTTCCATTTCAACAACATCTTCAATTTTCAAAGCACTTCTTGTAAAAGGATCATTTTGTTCTTCTAATAAATGTTTCACAATTGTATTTTTGTCCACAATTTACTGAGAATTCGGCAACTTAACTGGATTTTTCATTATAGTACAAACTAAAGGATCCAAAAACTCACTTGGACAGTCTTATTTTTCTACTAAATACTCCATAAATTTTGCATTTTCGGCCATTTTTTCTAACTCTTGGATTATAACGTTAAATTAATCACTTTATTCTCCAGATAAAGTTTATTTTAACCCAATTTATCTAAATTTATCAATATCAAATTCCTTTTCCTCGCTAATTTTTTCCAGGTAACTTTGGTTCCCTGATAAAAAATAAAAGACCCTAAATATTTACTACTGAATTTTTTAAATACTCTCAAAAACTTAATTTCGATTCTTTTCTAAATTATAGTGCTATTTTTAATTTTAGTTCTCATTATTTAAATCCATTTTTTGCTAAAATAAGAAAACCTAATACTTACTTACCTTTTAAAAAATATCTTATAATTCAGTTAATTAATTAACACTTTTAACTTAAAAACTTGAAATATGCTCTAAAATTTCCTATTTCTTCAAATAATTGTACTCTTAACCCTATAATTAATAGACACAAATACTATAATCCTCTAAAAATTAAGCCTTTACTTTCATATTTATTAAATACTTAATATATTTATTAATTAATTTCTTCTACAATTTATTTAATTTTCCTTTATTTATTTCCTAGCCTTAACTATTATTTTATGTTTTTTAAATATCTCCTTCTTCTTCATCCTATTGATATTCATTATTGTTCTCATTATTATCTGCAAATATTATTTCTTTCTTCTTCTTATTCTTCTATTTTTATTTTTCCTGCTTAGGCTAAAAAACTTCTATCATTTCACTCTCTATTTTTTAAAATTGTATTACTTCTTCCTAAAATTTATCCATTATAGACAAAAAAAATCCTAAATAACTAGTAAAAAATGTATAAAAGCTCTTATATTCCTACTCACAATAGTGATTAATCACTTATAAATATTAATTTCTACCGAAAATGTGCAAAACAACTTAATTAAAATTATAATAAAAACCAAATTTCTCTTCTAAATTATTATCATCCATCTAAATTTTTTTCTATTTATTTGCAATTTTCATTAACGCTGAAAATAAAAACTCTTTAAAAACTGAACTTAAATATAACTATTCCACAAACTCTTTTTAATTTCTAAATTTTAAATTTGAAACTACATCTAAAATTTTAAGACACTGCATTTTACTATGCGGATTTGTTAACCATTTATCTTTTTCCATCAAAATCACCAAAAACTAACAAATAAAATACAATTATTCTTACAATAATTGACTCTTATTATCCCTATAAAATAATAAATTAATCTATTTGCTTTTACATTAAAAATTTTATTTAAAATATAAAAAAGTTACAAATACTACTATTGCTAAAGGGAAATTAAAATGCTATACAAATTTTCAATAAAAGTGTCAGGCAACTAAGAATAAATCGGCGAAATTTCATCTTTAATTTACTCTTTATCTACCTAAACCAACCGAATTTAACCATTATTAAAAAAACTCTCCTTAAATCCCTAAATTTTAACCTAATTCAGCTAAAAAGCGCGAAAAATCAACAAACAAAAACAGTTAAAAATATTCTAAATCTGCTCAAAATCCATCAAAAGCGATTAAGCTTTAAAAAACGTTATTATTTCTTCCTAACAAAAGTCCTCTTCAAACCCAAAAGACAAGTCCTAAATAACTTTCGAGTTCAAATTCACATTTTGCAAACAAATAACCAAAAAATGCGTCAAAATCCTGCATTTTTCCGCCAATTTCCCCTCGATTTCAGGACCCACCATTTCAAAATCCGCACTCTCAAAATCAGCCAATTTGCTAAACTAGTGGAAAATACCCATTTGGTGCTCTACCAAAATACTACAGTCCACCATATTGCTCATCATCTTTAAATGCTAAAATTTTCCTTTCGAATTTTAATTAAGTTTATTTATTTTTTAATTAACTAATTAATTTACCATATTTTAATTTTTTTTATTTTTAATTTAATTTACCAATCAAGCCTTTAAAAACTAAAGTAGATAATTTCAGCAAATTCAAAGTAAAACTGTCCTAACTCTAGGTATTATACTCGTTAAAAGTCCTTAATTTCTAATGATTTAGCAAAATAGCTTTATTAAACCATTCTATCATTTTCATTTAATTTTTAATCCCCCCAATTTAAACTATTTTATACAAAATTTAATATAAAAGCCCAATATTTTCGTTAATATTTTAATTCACTTAATTTGCAATTTCCTAAAATAATTAAATATTTTCTTATTAACTCTTTTAAACAGCCCATTTATTTTCAAACGCTTAACTATCCCAAAAAGACAAAATAACTCCGAAAATTGTATTTTATTCCAAATCTTGTCCAGTATCAGTTTAAGATTTAAAAAAAGAACTTTAATACAAAAATATATCGCAAAATTAAGAAACTTTCGCCATTTCACCCATAAAAACCATTATTTCTTTCTAAAAATAAATCAAAATATTAAAAAAATTTTAAAAATTAAATTAAAGCATAATTTTTTAGTTTCAATTTATTATTTTTTTTTTTATATTTCAAATATAAATTTAAATCTTACCAGATTTTTCTTATTTGACTAAATTTTATTAAACTTTAAATCTTAAAAAATTCGTTTCAAAAAACATTCTGTCAAAAATTCCTACACTTAAATAGAATTTTACTCTATCATTAACTTATAACAAAAACCACTGATATTTAAATACTTTTTTTTCATTAAACCGTACAAAAAATCAATTTTATTATTTCTCAAATCTTCTCTGTTAAAAAAATCTTCCTAATTTTGGTCCAAAATAAGCTAACTTAAAAAAACACTCAAAATCTAACTCAAATCCTAAAAAAAAACAAATTTTTTATTTTAAATTTATTTTTAAAATCAATTCATTTTTAATTTTTTATTTAATTTTATAATTTTATTATAGTTTAATCTATTTATTTAATTTTATTTATTTTAAATTACTGCTAATTTTTATACCAAAATCCCTTTTTTCAACTTATTTTAACTTTCAAAAACTTAAATCCGTCTATAAATCTATAAATAATACTCAATTTTAATTTCAAGACTAAAATCTCTATCATAAAATAATTTTTCTGTGTAATTTTTTTCATTTTAAATTTACTTTTAATTTTAATTAACCTTTTCTTTCTCATACTTATTATTCTATTTTTAAATTTAATTTTAATCATTTCCATAAGAATTAATATAAGGAAAAATATAATTCTAAACAATATGATCGTCCAAACAAATTTCTCCTTACAATTACTCTATTATATCTTTCATTTTTCTCGGTAAAAGCAACTCAATTTCTTCTATTCTATTGTAATTTTTAGTAAAATAAAAATTTGTGTTGTTGTTACAGCTACTACTATTTCCCATATAACTTTCATTTATTTTTCGACTACATTTACCAAAATTGCTCTCATTTTAACATAAATCTAAATTTTACTAATTTCTATTATTTTCTACATTTTTTTGAACCTAATTTTACTAAAATTACTGAATTTACTATTAAAACACCCCGCTATTATAAGTATAACTTTTTTAATTCTAATTTTAATAAATACTATACTAAGTGTGTCCTAAATTCGAGTTCAATTCATCATTATCATTAATACTATTATTATTTAATTAATTTTTAAAATTATTTATATTCATTTTATACTAATTATTTAAATAGCCCTTAAAAACCTATTTTTTTTCGTTTCTAATGTTAAGCATTTTACAATAAAACTCAGAAATTAACTATTTATTTTAATTTACAATATTATTTCGCATGTGCAAGCTTTTGTCCAGTTCCCCAATTTTTTTCCCTTTCTAAGAGACATTCATATAAGTAGAATTCATTAATTTACAACTTTTATTCACTTTTTAAACTACAGATTCCTGTAAAATTAAATTTCTTTCACTTGCTTAACTGTTATTATTCTAAATTTCCTGTAATTATTTCTGAAAACTATTATTACTTTCATTTTCTATTTAAAAAAACTAAATATTATTTTATAAAGGCGAATTTAAACTGTCCCCCTCATTTTCCACTCGAAATTAATTTAAATTTCTTTGATTTCGCTGTACAAATAACGCTTGATTTATTTATATTTAATTTTCATTTTCTCTGTTTTACTGTACTTGACTTTCTGAGTTCCCCATTTTATTTTCTTTTTTTCTTTTTTTTCTTTTATGAACTTTTTTCTTTTTAATAAAATATTAATACTAACTAAAAAACTATTACTTAAAAATTCGCATATCAATAAATAAAATTTATTAAAAGTAAAACAAAAATATTAAGGTAAATACTAGGAAAATAATAATACTAAACTAATTAATTATAAATTAAGTTTTGATTCAGAATCTCAATAAAGAAAAACAAAATACTTAATTCCTAATTCTCATACATTTAATAATATTTAATTAATTCAAATTTAACCACTAACAATTAAACTTTAATTCAACTATTTATTTCCAATTCTAAACTAAAAATTTTAAATCAAAATATCAAAACTAACAAATTTTTTAAACAACAAGAAATAATGAACCTAAAAGATTCACAAATAACCCAACAAGAACTCAAAAATATCTTCAATTTATTCCAGCCAAACAAAAACGCAGAAATAGAAGTAAAGCAAATCAACAACCTCCTCAAACAACTAGAAACTCTCCAATTCGAATAAAAAAACTCCTCCAAAACCCAAAAACAACCTCAAAACATAAAAAAAAAATTATCGCAGTCTTCAGACACCCAAAGCCAATAATAACAATAATAAAATCAATAATAACAATAGTAATAATAATAGTAATAATAAAAGCCACACAAAAATAAATACTCAAACAAAGGATACCTTCAAAGCCTAAAAAAAAATCAAGACTCGCTCAAAACTAAACCCCAAAACTCCTACGAAAACTCTTCTCACAACAACAACATTAACAGTAACAATCAAAAGTAAACCATATAAAATAATACTTCTTAACAAGAACAATAATAATAGTAACAATAATAATAATAATTATAAGAAGAAGAAGGAGAAAACGTAAAAATAACGGAAATCAACTGCTTTCCTGGAAATAAATAAACCTTGAATTTTCAAGAATTTAGCCAGTATTTTAGCGAAATCACTTCGAATTCGGAACTGCAAGCTAATTTGATACAAGACTGCTTTAAATCTATGGATTTTAATTAGTATGAAATTCTATTTTAATATAATTTAAATATATTTTTTACAATTTTTATATCTTTGTATATTTTTACTACATTATTTTTGTTTTAAATATTATTTAGTGGCTTAAATTTTACTTTTTATAATTTATTAATTTATTTAAATTAAATTTTACTTTTAAATTCATAATAAAAATCTATTTATGTAATTTCTTTTTTAATTTAAATATTGATATATTTCTTTTTATATATCTAATATTTAAAATCCATTTTAAATTAAAAATATTGATTTTTTATCATTTTCTTTTTTCATCAATTATCTAAATCTTTTTTAAATTTTTTATTAATATTTTTTTAAATAAGGGAAGGATATTTAGACACTAGCAAAATTTAAAATCTTTTTGAAGTTTTCCAAGATCAGACATCTTATGAAGAAATTGCAAGTAAACTTCTTTAATATTATTTAAGCCCTCCTAAAATGAAATATTATAATTAATTTTTTGCTTTTTTAATTATTTATTTTATAAAATTTTAATCATATGTAGATCTCTATTGTACACTATAAAAATAAATTTTAATTAGATGATAAATTTACATTTTTTATAAAATTAATTATTAAAATAGCTTATAAAATTCATAAACATATGTATTGAATATAATTTTTTAACTTATTTTAATTTTATAATCATTTTAATTTGTTTTTTTTTGCTATCATTAAACTTTAAATAAATATAAATTATAATTTATTAATTAATTAATTGTATATTTTCTATTCTTGAGAGTATATATTTTTGATTTTTACAAAAATTGAAAATTTTTTTTTTGATTTTTAGATAGGTCTAAAGTTGAAATTAAGAAAACTCTCCCAAAGAATTAAAAATTTAGGAAATTTTTTTTAAAAACTTTTATAACAAACTTACATATATTATTAAGTTTATAAAAATAAAGTTTCATTTACTACAATCAGTCTCATAAATATTTAAAACTATAAATGAAATTCCAAATTATTTAAGCATTTTTTTTTTTTATATTTATCAATATATTTTAAATAAATATCTCTAAAATAATTAGTTTTTTTGTCTACCTAATAAATCAATATAAATCTTTTCAATTTTGATTTTATAATACTAATTTTAATTATTTTTCCACGATATTGATTTTATTTTTAGCAAAATAATAATTGAAATAATTTTATTTACTTTTTAGATGTTATAAAATTCTGTGGCATTAAGAATGACAAGATTAGTATAGATGAATTTTAAGAACTGTTCTAAAAAAATTTCTGAATATTTATAATATTTCCAATCTTAATCTTTATAAATTTACTATTATAATTATAATATTGATTTTAAGTTTAACTAACTTCAATTAAACTAAAATTAAAAACGCAATATTCCTTTAATTTAGGATATTAAAGTACTATATTTTTGCTCTTAAAAATACTTATTATATTTCAATCAACTCTAAATTAATACTAAATTCTTATAAATTTCCATATAATAAATTTAATATCACCTTAATTTCCTAGCAATTGAAAAAAAATTAAAAATAATCATTATACTATCAAAAAACATAGTAATTAAAAATAAATAAAAAATAAATTAAAAATAAAAAATAACTAATTAAAAAAAAAATATAAAGTTAAATGGCGTAAACTGATATTTCTGAAAATAATACACCGTAAAAACATATTTCAACAGCATTGGTTTTTGTTTAAGCTATAAGTGCTTGTTTGGGTTCTTTCTACTTCGGTTACGCTTTAGGAGAACTTAACATGGCTGAAGGAACTTTAATGTCAGTTTACAATATTACCAGCAATTAAGATCTCTACTATGGTAAAAAAATTCTAACATATTTATATAATAAATATTAAATAAATAGACAAAAAAATCTAAAAATTAAAAATTAAACTAAATCCAAAAAAATTAATGGTATTCTTAATATTTCAATAAAAATTTTAGCTATTTACAAAAGTATACCAATAAATATAAACAAGACTATTCTAAAACCTTAAAAATAAATACTTAAATAAAAAAATGAATATCAAAACAATAATAAAAATTTATCATAATACCAAAAAATTGAAAGAATGAAATTCAAACATATTTTATTTTAATATATATATATAAATAAATAAAATATATATGTATATATTAACAAAAAAGCTTTTTTAACTAATTTTTTAAAAATTTAGGAATGTTAACGAGCGCAGTGCCTTTGGGGGCCGTTTTGGGCTGCCTTATAGTGGGCTACATGTTGGACAGCTTCGGAAGAAGAATGACTTTTATTATAATAGATATCATTGCAATTGGAATTTCCTTTATTTTCTTAATTTCCAACTTTTGGGTTTCCGTCGTTTGCAGATTCATATAGGGAATTCTTGTTGGAGTCAACTCTACAGTTGTCCCTTTGTACTTAAGAGAAGTCTCCCCTGTCTCAATCAGCGGTAGTATTGTAAAAAAAAATAAAAAAAAATATTTTTATAATAAATTAACTAGATTTTATTAATATTTTCAATTAATTAAATTAAATAAATTATAGGGAGTTTTAAATTAAGGGTCTTTGAATACTGGTATATTAGTGGGATACATTTTAGGATTAGGTAAAAATATAAACCAAAAATAAATAAATATCAAAATTATTATATATCTAAAATCTTCACTTATTAAGCAATAATTTATATAGATATTATTTTTTATTTTAAGGATTCCCCTTGGCTAGTCAATAGGTAGAAATTGGAACTGGATTTTTCTAATTTTGGAGACTGCTTTTATTTTTCCCTTTCTTCACAAGTTGTGCCAGATTAATTTTACTTTTTTTCAAATTTAAATAAGATACAGCTTAATTTTATTTACTAAGAAATAACTCAACAGCTGCCAAAGAAGTTATCTAAGCCGTTTATCAAGAAGAATTCCACTAAGAAATATTAGACGAATTTAAATAAGAAGCTTTAAAAAAAAAAGAAAATAACGACACTTGGAGCCTAGTATTTTCTTCCTTCTACAGCAAAAGACTTATAATTGGTTCTTTAGTCTCTTTTTTCCAACAATTTTGTGGTAAATTATAAAATAATTTTGAATTTTCGTTTTCGTTATTTTCATCTTTATTAGCAACCTAAAAAACTATTTTTTTTATAATCTAAATTTGTCAATATTTAATTATTTATAAAATTCATATTTCTTTCTATCAAAATATAATAATTAAAACATAAAAACCTAAAATTTTTTTATAAAACCAGGAATCAACGCCATAGTTTTCTACTCAAACTCAATTTTCACAAAAACATCTAGTGAAGAAACAGCTAATATAATGACTGTAGTTTCAGGAGCCCTTTTAGTTGCCTTTAGTTTCGGTTCTTCAATTTTTTCAAGCAGATTCGGCCGAAAACCAATTCTAACCTACGGCTACGCCTTTTTAATGTTATGTTTAATAGGAGCCGGAATAGTTTCTTACCTTACAAAAGACAACGAAACCTACACTGCTTTCCAGTCTTTCCTCTCAATTTTCTTCGTTTTTTGCTACGAAATCGGATTTTCTCTTACCAGTGGACCTTTGACCTGGGTCTATAATGCAGATATTATTAACAGTGAAAAAGCTTTGGGAGTCGCCACTATGGTCAACTAATTTTGCGCTTTTATAATTGGACTTGTTTGCCCTTCTTTGATTGCTGCTTGGGGAATTTACACTTTATTCTTTATTTTTGCAGGAATTTGCTTCTTAGGCACACTTTTCTGCCACTTCTATTTAAAAGAAACATTTGGAAAAACCTAAAATTAAATCCTTGCCATGTTTGTAGACTCAGATTAAGTTAAAGAAGCTTGCGATTAACTACTTAATTCAGAAAATACCAATGTTTCTAACCCTTGAAAAAAACAGTTAATTTAATAAATTATAGTAAAATATTAATATAAAATTTAATAACTAATAATCTTGAAAAGTAAATTAATTAATTTGTCTGTCCAATTATTAAAGAAAAATTAATATACAAAAAATTTTGAATAAATAAAGAAGATAATAATTAAATATGAAAAATTATTTTTTATATAATTATAATAAATTAACTTATATATTAAAATGGTCTTTATAACTTAAATATTTAATAATCTATTAATTAAAAATATCCTAATTTTTTTTGTAATATACAATTAATTTCTAATTCTATCTTTTTAATTCCAAATTAGAATAATTAAAATCAAAAATTTTTTTTAACTAAATAAATAACTAAATAAACAAAAAAATTTAGAAGCACAATAAAAAATTTTCATTTTTCTCAATAAATATACATATATAGAAAAGAAAATTGCGTTAAAAATTTATAAAATGATAAAAAATCAACTAGAAGAAATAAAATCGCTCACTTATGATCACATTCAAAAACTAGTCCAACAAAAAAAATCTCAATCAGTAGAATCAGCTTATCATTCAGAATATCCCAGAAAACATAATATACAAGACATTTAATACAGATAACTCTATAAAAAGGAATCTTACGAATAATAAAATGTAAACATATAAAATTTATAAAATTAGCCTCAAAATTTGAACTTAAATTCTGTCTAAAGTTCTATTAATTCATTTCCACAACTTCAAACCTAACAATCATAAAATAATTAGTAACAAAACAATAATTAAACACAACAACCTTAATCTTAAAATCAAAATTTATAACAATAATAGCAATAGTATAATCAACAGCAATAATAATTGTAAGAAAATATAGATATAATAAAAGAATTTAAAAATTTCAACTCAGATTATCCTCAAAATTTAGATTTAATGATAAATGATATAATAGATTTCAGCCAATAAAACCCCGAAATAGATATAAAACAAAAATCTTTCGAAACCAACTTTTACACTCCTTCCTACGTAAACTATATAAATATAATCGAAAAAATCCCTATATACAACAAATTCAAATTCACTTTCAAAAACGGATTTTTGCACTTGCACCAGTACAAACGAAAATAAATCAAAGACATTTATTAATAAGACCTTGATGAATCTCTAGATTTCCTAGAAAATTTCGAACAAAAATACCAAAATTACAACACAAAAAACTCTTTCAAAACCAATAATCAAATAATTTCAGAAGAATACATAAATTATGTCAAAAAATACTGCTACAGCCCTGAAAAAATCATCCAAACACAATCTGAAAACAACCTCAACCCCAACCCCAACCTCAACCTCAACCCCAACCTCAACCCCAACCCCAACCCCACCCTAAACCTGAACCAATACCTTATAAACCAAAACAAAATTAATTTCTAAGAACTTCATTAACTTATGATTTAAACTGTAAATATGTATCTATAAACAATTATCATGATAAATAGTAGTCAAACTATTTTAAACTGGAAAAATAGCCCAGTTCAAATCCGATCTGAATTGCAAAATCAAGATAACCTAAATTTAAACTAATCATAATAAAATTGTTAAAGCAATAATAGTAATATTATACCCTACAAATTGTTTTTTAATAATGATCAGTTCTGGACCCATGTAGAAGAATTCATTTTCTAAAATAGCGTTAAAGAAATTAAAGTTAAAATAAAATTTAATTAAAACCACATTTATATTAGTTTTATTTTAATTGCTATATTAATTTATATTCGATTACAAATTTTACATAAATATTAATTTTATTAGAATTCTTTCCAAGGTAAACTAATGATTCCCATGTATGAAATTTAATTTTGTCCCAGAAAAGACTAGTATGTTATATTATCTTATCTAGAAGACCCGGAATATGAAAGAAAAAAGTAGTTTGATCCAACTTGTCCTCTAATTTAAAAATACACCCCATTTATAATAAAGCAATACCAAACCTCTAACCAAAAAAAATCTTTCATAAATGAAGTAATAATAAATTTCTTTAGTTTAATTATAAGTTTATGTTAAATTTGATTTAAAAAAATAAATTATTAATCATTTTTTTTAAAGCTTAAAGTAAACTAAGTTCTCTACAAGGATCTTTAATCTGGCCTAAATATTGAGGGATTCAAAAAAAACCACGTACAGCTCATAATTTAAAAAAGCTTAAATAAAAGTGACAATTTAAGAGATAAAATTATCTTCTAACCAGCAGGCGCCTGTTCTCTAAAAAACCTTATTGATTTTAGATAATAAATTGGTAAATTTTTCAATTCAAATAAAATAAACCTAACTTAATTAATTAAATAAACTTATTAATTATTTAATAATTACTATTTAATATTATTTATTTATTTAAGATTTGGCGTGGCCAGAACAAGAAATTCTGCTTTTTTTCGCAGAACTTTTAAACAACGTAAAATTATGGAAGGAAAAAAAAATTGTGCACGGAGATATTAGGCCTCAAAATATATAAGTGCAGTTTAATCTGAAAAAACACGATTAAATAGGTCGATTTGATCCGCAAACAAAAGTTAATAAAATTACAAAAGGATTAAATCTTTTTTTCATAAATTTTGGGAATTTCGGGGCACTCGAAAAATACCCTGGCTTTTGCATTCCTAAATATTATAACTCAGAAAAAATGAAAGAATTTTTAAACACAGAGCAAATGACATTTGATAGAATTTACTCTTTCGAAGTCCAATCAATAGCAAGAATAATTTAAGAAATAATTTTTCACGACTTCGAATTAAAAAACCCGAAAATAAATGAATAATTTCTCTAACAATATTAGAAATATGGAACTGAATTATTAGAATTTTTAGAAGAAAACTATTAATCAATTTACTCAAAATACTAATAAAAATTCCCTTATATTTTTGATATCTTAGAATCAATTTTGTCTTTAAATGTCACTGACATACCAGTTCTAGAAAACACCCTTTAAAAAATACTTTAAAACTATAAAAACCAAAACCTTATTGAAGATTATTATTATTACAATATGATAACGGATCAAATTTAAAATCAGCCGAATTTGCACAAAAATTAGCATTTCAAGTCCTATGAAGACATAATTTACCAAATAAAAACTCAAAATGACCTAAAATGTTTCAGATATAATACAATGGACAGAATAAAACTCTACAGAATGATAGGAGAATACAGAATCTGCAACTTTCTTATAGAGTAAAACTTCAAAATAGAACAAAACTTCGAAAAACACAATTTCCACGAAAAAGAGTACAGAAACCTAATCGAACTTGTAAAAAAAATTATTTTATATTTATATTTATTTCTATAATATTTTTAATATTTATCTTAATTTTTTATTAATTAATTTTTAAAACTGAATAAAAAAATAGATATCAAATTTAATTTTTGAAGAAGAATATCTAGAAAAATATCTTACGCTTTCTTAAGAATAACTCTGTTTTTTATCAGCAAGCCACAGTTATTCCCTTTAAGACCGAATTTATCCTAAGGAATTTGGGCAAAGTTTCTATAATTTAGAAAACTTTATTCAAATTTGGCTCACTATGAGTAAATTCCCATTGGAGAAAAAAAAAACCCAGCAAAGTAAATATTTATTTTCTTAAATTATCAATCGGCTAAAATAATATATTTAATAACTCTTAAATTAAATTTTTATTTTGAATTTTTGACTTTTGAATTTTTTTTTCACCTCTTTATTTTTAATTCTTTTTAGGCTCAACTAAAAGAAATTAAATGAATAATGTCTTTTAAATTTTCTGCTACTAATAAGTGCTTTAAATTTACAGATACACACACCACCTTAAAGAAAAATAACTAAAATAATTTTCCCATGATGAAATCCATCAACAAAACTAAGAAATGGAAAATTATCTAAAAAATCTTTCTAATTCATCCCATGAAAAAGAAGAAATGTTAAAAATCCAAAAAGATGCTTTTTTCAGTGTAAATTCAATATCAATTTAATTTTCAATATAATAAACAAATTCAAATCTAATATACAAACTTTAAATCAAATTATAATTATAATTTAATTTAAAAGAGCGATAAAATCCTAGAAAAAATCATAAAAAACCATTTAAACTTTCCTTAAAGTCAAGAAAATTACCAAATCCACAACAAATTTTAATCTCAACAAAACGGAAACCCCCAAAAAACCCCGAACATTCTCCAAGAATTCATCCAAGAATACCAAAAAAATTTCCAAAAAATTCTAGAACAAAAAATCCAAGAAAACTTCTTCAAAAACCAAAAAGACCTCGAAAAACCTCAGCAAAATTTTAGCAAAAAAATCTACCCCTTCCAAAACTCCCTCATCCAGTTCAATTCCCCAGAGGAAAAAGACATTTTCAACTATATAATTCAAAATTTCAACTACAAAGAGATCAACAAATTCATGAAGCAGTTGGACCTTTAAAGTGTCTATTTAAACGATTATGAAGATATTTTTTTTAAATTAAAACCTATGATATAAGATGTCTAAGAAAAAGTTTTAGAAATGTTAACTACTTTTAAAGATCCGAAACTGTAAAAAGATTATTTTAATCTCTATAAAAATCCCTCTTAAATTCAGTAAATCTCGGAAAAAGAAAACCTTGACCATATTTTTTACCTAAAACTCGCTTAAATAGACGGAGTCATGGTAATTAAATTAAATATTTATTTATTTATTTTAATCATTTCTTTAGGACATATCCTATTTTAAATTAATAATATTTTTAAATTTAAATTAATATTTTAAATTTACTAAAAAATTAAATTCTAGGTAAGTACAATTTATAGTCACATCAACAGTAAAATAACAAAGGAAGAACAGGAGTAATTTTTACTAAGCATTCAGCCCTGGACAAAAATGGTTTAGTCCCAAGAACAACTAGAAAAAATTCCTTCTTCTAACTCAGATATAAGTAACAACAATAACAACCAAATTCAGCTTCAATAAAAACAGCAAAATTCTTAGTATAATTTATCTTTCGAAAAAATTCTAAAAGAAAACACAAGACTAAAAATAAGTTTTGTAAACAACCAAAAACAACTAGATCTTACCATTTTAGACAAAAAAGAATTCAAAAATATACACTGGCCCCTAGAACTGGTTTTCCTTTTCGAAAAACTGGCTTAAGATCTTGTTTACAGTCAAAAAAATAACATGGTAATAAAAATAATAAATTTTTTTCTAGAATAATAAATAAATAAATAAATAAATAAATAAATAAATAAAAAAATAAATTAAAAAATAAAAAATAGAAAATAAATAATTAATTAATAAATAAATAATTATAGGGATTGATTTACGGATATAAAGCTCTGACTCTGAAAAGAAGGTACCTAGGTGGGAAATCAATAGAGTTAATCGACACTCTTTGCACCATTGGAAATAGCTTATATTACAGCAAAAAAACAATAGAGTCCATCATTTTTATCCAAGAATCTGCAGATATATCTATTAATAAATATGGTCCATTTCATCAAGAAGTTGCTACATAATTTAATAATATAGCCTATATTTATAATCATATAAACCAACAAAGAGATGCTTTAAAATACCACGAAAAATGTCTTAAAGTTAGATTGTAATAAATTTATAAAAATACGAAATATATAATAAATATTTTAAATATGTATCAATTTAAATACTAATAATAAAAAAATAAATTATGTTATTTATTTTTATTAAAAAAAAACTAGAAACTGGTACGGAGAGCTCAGATAAGAAGTCGCCACCTCTTATTTTAACGTAGCAATTTCTTTGTATAAGCTATAACAGTACTCTAAAGCCAAAGAATATTTTTTTAAAAGCATTTAAATCTACACGACCTTAATAGAATCGCAAAATCACCCAAAAATAGCAGAATTATACTACTTTTTAGCTTAAATTGAAAGTCAATAATAAAACTACTAATAGGCCTTTAACTACCACGCAAAAGCCTACACTATAAGAAAAAGTCAATATTTATAGTCTAGGAAAATAGATTAAACACAAGACCTTATTTAATCTTTAGGTTATATATATATTTATAAAACTTTTACAAATTTTTTAAATCACGCTCAAATTTTCATATTTTTTCTTAAATATTGATAAAAAAAATTAACAATAAAAACTAAAATTAACGTATTTTTCTATCAAATAGAGGGACTCTACCAAATCTGCTAAAAACAAGATAAAGGAGAACAGTGCCTTTAATATTTAAAAATGCAGTTAAAATTGCAGAAAATGAAAGGCAAATAAATAAACATAGGCATAACAATTCTAAATATTTCAAATTCCTATAAAATTTTGAACAAATAGGAACAGTGTTTTTTCCTGATGAAAGTGGCTACTTAGTACATTTACGAGCTAAATGGCCCGAAATCAAACCAGTTCAAAAACATAAAAAACAGCTACGACATTTTAAAAAAACAGTTCCAAAATCAAAATATTAGTTTCGAACGAAGTCTTTAATATCTAGTAGAACAAATCTCTGAACAGCCGCACGATTTCTACTATTATACGTTAAAACTTTAAAATTAAAAAGTTATCGGCGAAGACTATATACTCGGATTGGTAACAAAAATAATTATAAAATTAAAATAAAATAAAATAAAAATAATTTTTAAATTAAAATAAAATAATTATAAATATAAAATAAACTTATAATTAAAACTATTCTTTTATTTTAAATAATATAAAATAAAATTGTAAATTTATAAATCTACACTTTTATAATTTATTTAATTAAAAAAATTTTTACTATTAAAATACAAATAAATTATTATTCAATTTAAATTTTATTTACTTTAAAGGTTTTAGACTATATTTTCGGAGAATTTTAACATGAAGAACTTTAAATTAAAGAGTTTTTGTTTGGCCGAAATTAAAATTTAAATAAACACATAGATACTTATTTGCAGCCCTTAGAACAAGTATAAATAAAATAAAAATTAATTTTTTTTTTTTTTTTATTTAATTAATTTTTAGGTAAATTCGAGATTCGTTTAGCTACTAAAATAAGAGCAAGCAATAATCTAAAAATAAAATATAACTTAAGAATAATACCAAAGCAGCGATGAATAAATTTTGCAGGAACTTTAAAAATATGTAAAAATTAACAACTTAAAAATTTAAAATATCGATTTTATATTTTTATTATAAATTATATTTAATTTAATTCTTTAGCTAAATTTCTTTTACAACATTTTTATTTTTTAAATTCAGAATTTCGAAGAACCTATAGAATAAATCAAATAATATCTAGATTAACAAAGACTTTTTTACAATAATGACAAAACCAAAAAAATTAGCAGGGGCACATACTGGAAAGAAAAAATTAGTTATAAATACATAGCTTAAGAAAGATATTGGCAAACAAAAGAACGTTTAATTATACAAGACAAATAGCCTCCTAGAAAAATATAGTTCTAAGAAAGGTAAAAATAAATCTTTTTTAATTAAAATTAATTTAATATTTATATTTATAATATATTTTTTTAACAAAATATAGAATTCAAATTGACATAGAAAATAAAATAGCCTAGCATCTAACTGATACAAATATAAATTGGGATCAAAAATTCCCTTTTGAATAAGAACTAGAAGAAGAACTGTTAATTGTAAAAAACGCGAACAATTAAAAATGAAAAAAAATAAAACAAAACTATTTAATTCAAAAAATCTTAAAAACTAATTTATTTGTATTCACTAATTTTAAATATATATAAATTTTATATACCCTTCAATATATTAAAAATTATATAATTTTTATTAAACCTAGCTTTTTACTTTTTTATCTTATAATATATTAATTCGATTAAATTCAACATTAAATTAAAATTAAAATAAAAATTAAAAATTAAAAATTAAAAATTAAAAATCTACAATAACAATATTTTCATTATTTTTTTAAAAGACCTTTTAAATTTATGGAATAAATAAATAAAAAAAAAAACATTCTTTAAATAGGAGTGCAATTTGAAGGTAAGAACGGCTTATTAGAGTATAATCCTTTAAAAAACAATAAAATAACTTGTTTATATTTTTCCGCTTCTTATTCTCCTCCTTGTCAGGCTTTTACTCCTTTGTTATCAGAGTTCTACAATGAAGTGCTTAAATTTACTTTAATAAACTTCAAATTTTTAAAAAAATTAAATTTATATTTAAATTAAAAATTTAATTATTTTTTTTAATCAAAAATTAATTCGCTGCTAAAAAAGGTTAATTCAGAAGATAAAGTCCTTGAAATAATTTTAATTAGTCTGGATAAAAATAAATCAGATTTCTAAGAATATTTTTCCCAAATGAACTGGCTAGCAATCCCTTTTGACGACTCATAAAATAGGTAATCAAAATAAAAAAATAATAATAATTTAAACTATTTTATAAATTTTGACTGAAAATAAGAGATTTATTAATATATATATTTATAAATTATTTTAATTCTTTTTGTATTTTATCTAACTAGAACTGAAAAATGTGTTTAATAATTTTAAGTAGAATAAATTCCAAAATTAATTCCTTTTAGACCAAATGGGTAACTTATCACAAAAAATGGTAGATAAGATGTAATTAATGACGGAATAGCAGCCTTTGATAACTGGCTTAAAGAAAACTAAACTGAAATTTGAAAAAAAAAAAAAAAAAAAATTAAATTATACTTAACTTTTCAAATTTTATTTCTTTAAATATTATTCTTATAAATTACTATAATTATTATAATCAATTTATTATTTTAAAAATATAAAAATCTATTATAAAATCTAAAAAATTTCAAAAAAAACAAAATAACAAAAATTACAATTATTAAAACAAATAAGAAAAAATGAAAATACAAACTTTAATTTTAACTTTTGCACTAATTTTAAACTCAGTATTTGCAATAGATTTCAAGTATACTTTAGAAAAAAAAGAAAAATTATGCTTCCACGAACCGATGGGTAATAAAAACTAATTTTCTAATAAAGTTTGCTTATTTTTTATAATATAATCAATTTTTTCTTTAAATTTTTTTAATATTTTTTATTATTTTTTAATTTTTAGGTCAATTTGAATCGATTTCCATATAGGTTAAAACATATTACGAAACTGGACTAAATTTAGAAGTTACTAGTCCAATTTCAGAAGAAAGTTCTCAAAAAATATGCGAGGAACAAACTACTGCATACAATAATTTCCAAATAAAATGTAATTTTGCAACTTAAGCTTAAGGAAATGTATAAATATGCTTCGAAAATCAAAACAAATCACCTTTAACCTTTAAGTAAAAATATAAAATAACCTATTTTGCTTAAAATATATTATTTAACTTAAATTTTTCATTTTTTTATTAATTCCAGTTTAATTTTTTTAACTGGAGTGGAGGCCAAAGACTACAGTCAAATTTTATAATAAAATGATCTTTAACCCATAAAATTCTACACCAAAAAAATAGAAGGTATTATTAAAGATATGAAATAAGAGCTAAATTACATAGTTTCTAGCAGAAAAACCTCTTACGACCAAGAAGTAAGCAATAAAATGCTCGGCTTTTCTCTTATGCTTCTTGGTTTAGTCGTCATTTTAGCCATTTTCTAAGTTAATTATATGAAAAGTTTCTTGAGAAGAAAAAAAATAATCTGAATAACCTTTATAATTTTTCAATTACTACTACTTATATTAATAATTAAAGAAAAATGTAATATAAATTTTAAGTATATAGCTAAAAACTTTTCATTTTTTGTCCAAAAAAATAAAAAGTTAAAAAGATAAAAAGATAAAAAGATAAAAAGATAAAATAACAAAGTCTAATTAAATTATTTTTCCACAATAAAATTAATAATATATAAATTTAAAATAATGTATAATTTAAAAAAAGTAGGGGGGAAAAAAAACGCTATTCACATTTTCTCAATTCTAGAACTATTTTTCCAAATCCACAACTATTATAGAAATATCGTCGTGGTAACTTCTTCTAGTTCCAATGGGAATCAATTTCATTTGCTCTACTGAAATTTAATTTTCTTAGGCAGCGGCGTTAATAGTGTTAGTAAACAACTGGTTAATAATTTTTACTTTATCTTTGCTAAAAGTTTCAACGACTTTAACTACATCTTTTTTCTTCAAATTATCCCATAATCCGTCGGTTGCCATCACCAAAAATCTGTCTTATTAATTCAATTCAAACACTTTAATTTCAGGCTTGTGAGTAATATAAGGTCCTTTGAAATTCTCTAAAAATAAAAATTAAAAATTATTTATTTATTCATTTATTTATTTAAACACTTATAATAAATATTAAATAAAACATTTAATTTTAAAAGCAAAATGACAGTAAAATAATATAATAAAATAATAAAATTAAAGAAATGAAAATAAAATAAAAAATATTACTTCATATTTAATTTTTTAAATTAACACTAAAATAAGCTAAATTTAAAATTTAAACTACTAAAATAATAAAATAAAATTTTTTTACCAATAACTCTTTTAGGAAATCCTTTTTCAGTAGGCTCTTTATTAGGATTATTAAATTCAGCGTATTTCAAGTCCAAGTCTCCAAAACTTCTAGTGGGCTAAAGTCTTGATTTTACGTAACAGGCGTCTTTTCCTTAGCAAACAACTATATCAGGTTCGTTGGGGAAAGATTATTTAAGTCTTTGCTATTCTTTGGGGGAATTCGCGTTTTATTTATGGTTTATCTTTCTTCCATCAAACTACCCTAATTAATAAAAATAATAATAATTAATTTAATGTTAATCTTAATCCAAAATCATAAATTTTTAAAATTAAAATATAATAAAATCAATGATTTCGATAATTAATGGCTTTATTTACCCTTGTGATTTTCAGAAACTATTATTCCTTTACAATCTCCACTGTTGGCACTATATATTTTATTTTTATGAACTAAAGTAATTAAAGCACAACTTCCGACTCTTCCAACTTTAGGGAATCCCATACTATAAGCTTATTTTGCCATATTCAAATATTTATATTCGATTTCATCAAAAGCTTAAGCCAAAGAAGCTTTTATGTACTCTTCTTCACTGTTCCACTATTTCTCTTTATTTTCTTTCAAAATCTGTTCCAATTAAGTACTGAAATTTTTTTAAACAAACTAAGAAACTTGCCACCCTCTTTAAAAATTAAAATAAATAAAATATAAATTAAAAATAGAAATTAAAAATTAAAAATTAAAAAAAAAACTAATAATAAAATAAGAATTAAAAAGTAGAATTTATTTTGCTAATTACCCGTGACCATCATAAACTTCCAACAAATATCCTTCTATATTTTAAAGTTGCTTTAAATTAATTCTATCTTCAATTGGGTTATTTGCAGCGTACTATAAGGTAACTGCCCTATTATCAAGAACGTCTTGTTAATAAGGGGATTTGGAGAAAAAACACTGTAATTTGTTCAATTTTTAGTTCACAATGACGAATAAAGGCAAAGAAAATAACATATTTCTGGCAATTTAATGGTTATTAAAATAACTTTAGTAATTTTACCCCCCTTTTTCGTAATTTTTCCTTTTTTCTTCATTTCTTTCTTATTTTTACTCTCCTATTTAAACTCCTTAAAAAGCAAAACTATTCTAAACTTTCTAATAAATTGAATTTTCTCTGTCGAAATATTTCTAGTAGCTTCCATTATTATTCACCTTTAAATTTAAAAATCAAATTTTTAATTCTCTATATTTAAATATCAAATTAAAAATAATTAAAAAAAAAAATTTGTGTACTATCTAATTTATGAGTCCTGAATTTTGTAAATTAGTTAACTCAACTTATCTATTTACTCCAAAGTTAAATAATTTAGTAATATTTTTCATTTTCCAAGTCTTAACCAATTATTATAATTATTTTATCAATAAATATTTTATACTTTTTTTATTTTATAAAATATAAGTAATCAAAATTAATTTTATTGTAATTTAATTTGTGATAATTAAAAAAATCCTTGAAAAAATTACTATTATAACAGAATTTAAATGTTTATTCTGTGATAATTAAACCCAAGTAATAAAAATTATATCATTTAATAAAACTTTATATTATTATTAATTTGACTGATAAAAATTTATAAAATTTGAAATTATATTAAATTTAAAAAAGCATTAAATATCACGCTTATTTCAATTAAGAGTAATATTTAGTAGTGCTTAAAAACGGTTTTTCTTCTATTTTTTCTATTCCTAACGCGTCCAAACTTTCTTAAACTATTTCTTTTTAATTTTTTTCTGCTTCATATCTTCTCAAGTCCTGGCTTGTAAAAAATATAAAAATACTGGATAATAAATACATAATTATGAAAAATAAAAGCCCAAAATTAGCTTATTTCTCCGTAGAATCTTCCACTATACTTGAAACTATAACTCCAATCAGCATTCCGCCCAATTGTCCCCCTGCAAATAAAATTCCCACAGGCAAAGCGTCATCTAAGGGAAAAGTCACTTCAATACCATATTCTATCATAACTGGAGTGGGAGGCACTGCGAAAATACCAATAAAAGCTACTGCCATAAAAATCGCCCAAAAATTACTTGCAAAAAAATAGAAAAAAAAATAAATAAAATAATATAATTTACATTCTAAATTCTAAATTTTAAAATTTTAAAATTTAAATTTTAAATTAAAAGTTTATCTCAAATATAAATAAATTTTATATTGAAATTAAATTCTGTTTAAAATTTCTTAAATTAGCTTTTTTTTACGTGGTTTATAATAATAAGTATAAAACAACAAAACCCAAACTACTACCAAGGAAACCCATACTCATAAAAAGTTTGTAACATCTGTATTTTTTTATAAGAATCCCACAAATCACAGTAAAAGTAAACCTTTTAAAGTAATTTAAAATTAAATTAAATATATAATATAACTATAAATAAAATATTCATTAAAATAACAATTTTTTTAATTTATTTTTTATTTATTGGTACCCTGTAATTGCAGGAGAAATTTAAATATAAGAATTTTAGGAAGAATTTTAGCCATAAGCTGAAAAAATATAAGAGCTAACAATACTGAAGGCTTTAAATCCTCCAAACATAGCAGTATAAGCTGCCAACAATAAATTAAAATTTTTATTAGAAAATAATTTTTTTATTCCTACTATAAATTTCTCCTATGTTTTTTTAATTGATGCAGCGTAGGAAGGAGGAGAGGGCGGCTCATTTCTTCCCAAAATTATAAAAGGTATAGTACAAATTAGACCCAAAAAAAATTCAATTAACATCAAATTTCTAGTCTTCTTTTTCCCTTCATCGAAATTCTCATTATCATTTTCATAACTATAATCACTTAATAAAAAAACTTTTAGCCACAAATATAATATGTTACATGTATTTAATTTTATTTAATTTTTTAAAATTATTATTTATTTTATTTGATTTTTTAAAATTATTATTTAATTTTATTCAATTTTTTACCCAAACAATATCCCTGGTATAAGTGAACCTATTATACTGGATAACAAAACATTGAAACTTAATAAACTGGTTATCATATTTCTTTCACTGGGCCCAAACCTTTAATATTTTTATATATAATTTACCAACTTTTTTATTTTAAACTTTTGATACAAAGATAATCAAATATTGAAATTTTAATAGATTTTTACCATTTTGTGGCCACTTTACTTTAACAATTTACTATAAAAGGTCTTCCAATTCCTTTTTAGAATTATAAAAATAATAATTATAATAAGTAAATTTCTTATTTAATTAAAAAAATAAATATCCTTTAATAAACTTTATTTATGAAAATAATTAAGTTATTATTATTTATTTACTTAATTAATTAATGAATAAATAAATATTTACCCCCGATAACTTAAGCGATAATTAAAATTGTTATATAATCTTCAGAATCAGTGTGTATAAGTCTCAAAAAAACGCATATTAAACTCAAAAGGCAGCCTATAGTCATACTCTAAAACATAAAAAGCCTTAATTTTATTTTTAATAATTTTTTACCAAAAAATTAATATTATTTTTTTTTTTAATTTTTAATTATAATACCAAATAAGCGCCATATTTTTCAATTAAAAAACTGGCTACAAAAGTAAAGCAAGGATGACCTAGTAAATACAATTCCATGTTCAAATTTACTGTTGAAGAAGTTGTATTGTAAATCTACACTAGCTAATTAGCAATTGGAGAAGTAGTTGAGTATAGTAAACAGGTTAGCATTTAAACTAAGGCGAACATAATTACTTGAATATATCTTCTTTTATATACCTTATATTCCATGACTTCCCCAGGCTCCTGGCCGTCTGCATGCTTCGATAAAAAATAAAAAATAAAAAATTTAATTTAATTTTCTTCACAAAAATAAAAAATAAAACTATATTTTCCTAGCAAAAATTTTCTATAAATAATATGAATTAAAAATTTATAATTTATTTTACTAAACCTTTTTTAAATAATTAAATAAAATAACACTTTTTAAATTTATAAAAAAAATTAACAAATGTAAAAAAACAATAATTTATTTTTATTTTTTCAACTACGAATAACTTACCTTAACTGTAGTTTTCAACTTAATTTCTTGTAAAATTTCTCCTTTTATAACTATTTTGTCCTATTCATAGAGCGACTCAATTTCTTTAGCAATCATTTCCGACTCTAAATGCGATTAAGCTATACTTTTACCATTTCTAACCTATAATAATTTCTCATTTATACACTCTCTTATAATTTCCAACTAACTTTCTTATTTTACAGACTATAATAAACTATTTTTCAATTAATTATATTGCTCTAATAAATCTTTTTTTATTCTAGATCCTCCTTCTAACTAAGATTCGTTATAAGAATCTTTAAAAGGCTGGTTTTCTTAATCGCTCATTAAATTTATTTTACTTTGTTTTCTATTTTCTAATAATAAGAGTATATCTACCTCTTTTTTAGTTTTTTGTTTTTTTATTTTGTTTATTGTTCTTTAAGTAGTTAGAAAAAATTTAATCTTTATTTTTAATTGTTAATAAAAGTTATTCGACCTATTTTTAACAAATTAAAATCAATCTAATTCTTCTTAACCTATTAATAATTTAATTAAAATTCTATTTTAAAATGTTTCTCTAACTCAAATCATTCGGAACATTAATCAAATAATATAATAAAAATATCATTTCTCATTTGAAAATTAATTTAATTCAATAACAAATTGTAAATTTCCCTCAAAAATTTCAACAAAATAAATAAACTTTAAAACCCAAATAACAATAACCTCAATTCCAAACAATAAATATCTATAAAATAAAATAAATAAAATAAAACAGACTCTAAAAATAAAAAAAACCTAAAATTTTAAAAATAAGCCATTTTTTTCAATAAAAAAATACAATAAAACCTTAAAAAAAACGAATATATTTGAAAAATCAATAAAATAACTGTAAAAAAATGAAAAATCAAAGCAAAAAAGTCAACAAAACCCAGTTAGCAGTCTACTTAATTTGGTACATTGTTTTTTCAGTACTAGTTTTATATCTAAGCATTTCAGGAGTAGAAGAAATTTTGGATTTTTCAAAGGATTTCGATGAAGCCATTTTTAACTGGCAATTGGGGGCTATTTTGGACCTTTAAATAGTTGAACCAAATACAAAATGTCCCGAAAATTACAACAATGATTTACTTTAATATACGTGGCAAGGAACAGCTGTAAAATTTTAAAAATTCAATAAAATAATTTATTTGTATTTATTTTTAATTTTCTGTAATATTATTCTATAGGATGGTTGCTATTGTTCTCAAGAATAATTAGTCTTTTTAGGCAAATGTAGCTAAAAATAATGTTCAGGAACTAAAGTAAGAAAATTCCCTCCCCAAACTTTCACTGAATTCGTAAATTAAATTAAAATAAATAAAGCACAAAATCATATAAAAATTACCATATTAAGTAATTTTATATTAATATTAATTTTTTTTTATTTTAAAGGCCACAAATGACGGAGAAACCCAGTTCAAAATTTGTGTCCAAAGATCAAATTACAATTACCTTTTCAACGCCATCGACCAAGCCGGAAAATGCAACAATGAAAACGAAAAATTATGCGGTTAAAATTCAGAAACCTAATTTTGCGTGCCTGAATCAGAAAAATGTCCCATAACTAACTTAGAAATAACTGAAAAAGACGGAGAATCCAGTTTTGAACCTGCTGAAATCATCGAAAATTTTTTAAATTCTGGGTATTCTTTACAAATTTAAAGAGGAAATTAGAATACAAATTAATTTCTACCCTTAGTATAAATAACAGCCGCTTCTAGCCAAGGAGTTTGCCAGCAAAATTACAAAAATAATTTAGATCAAAATTCCCCTTAATATCCTCTTTATCAAGCTCAAAATTGCGATGACAGTTTAGACACCAGATGGAGGGAATTATAACTCTCAATAAATTAAGTAAAAAAATTACTTTATTAAATAAAAATAAATTGTTGTAATATTAATTCAATCTTTTATTTATGATTGATTTTTATTATTTTTATTAATAATAGAATTCTTACTTTTTAATAAATGATTTATACTCTAAAACTGAAAATTACCTACCTTTATTTAAACAAACATATGATGTTTAACCTTAAAATGACGTAAAATATAAACTATATCAAAGATCGTACAATCAACTTGCAATTTCTTGTCATCAATATTTAACCGATTTTTATGAATAAAATGAATCTTTTTCAAAAATAGAAACAAATATGATCATGGTAAAATTAAATTTATTTACAAATTTATATAAATTAACTAAAACTGATTTTTAAATTATTTACAATTTAATAGACTCTTATTTTTTGCAGCATTTTCGTAGGCTTTTTATGGATAGTTCAAGTTTTCTTCATGTTTTAAAGAAGAGTATTGAAAAAAACAGTTAAATATATACTTTTTTCCGTCAAATTTTTGCTTTGGCTACTTGCTTTACTATTTACAATTTTTACACAAAGCCAATATTACAGTCTATATGAATTCAATCATAATATAATTTCTAATTCCTGCTTAGATTCAATAAACCAATAAATTTTCTCTTAAACAATAACTCATATTCACAGTTCTTACTATTTTATAATAGCTTCACTCTTTTTGTTATTTATGCTGACTGATAATATTTTATTAGAGCTTATTTTAATTTCATGTTGTTAAACAAATAATTAATCCTGTATAAGGAAAATGAAGAAATTTTACCTTGAAGACACATAATAAACTAATAGTAACAGATATTCTTAAGAACTTTCATTGGATACGACAGAAAATTTAAATTTTAACACAAATAACAACATATAAAACTAGTAATTAATGTAATAAATATAATAAGATAATGAACTTACAGAAAATCCAAATTCAAATAATAAAAATATAAGAAAAAATTAAATAAAATAGAAAAGCGCGAAAAAAGAACTAAATTTAAAAAAAAACATTATAGAAGAAAAAAAAATCAATTGAGAGAGAATAATATTTTATGTATAATGCTCAAATTAAAGTTTTAATTAATATAAAGTATATATAAAATATAAAATTAATTAAAAATTAAGTAAATTTACAAACTTTATAAAAAATTTTAAGCTAAATATTAATTTATATACATTTAAAAATTATCTATATAAAATAACGATTCAAGAATTCCTTTAATTGTATAAATAATAAATATAGTAACTAATCCCAGAAATCAATATCAAAACCGTCAAAACTATACTTAATACATCTTAGTTGATAATTGAAGAGTAAAAACTTCCCCAGGAAATTGACACCCCAATTAATGCGAAATTCACATATCCACTTTGCACATACAATTAAAACATAATTCTCTTAAATGATTAAAATAAAATTAAATTAAATTAAATAAAAATTAACTAATCTTTTTAATTTTATTTTATAATAATGAAAATATTAATTTATAATTTATTTTATTTTTATTTTTATTTTCATTTTATCATAATTTTTACCTTTAATTTATTTTGTTAACAACACTCTTCGTAAAACTCCTTGCTAAATATATAATTATAAACTATATTGATTCCCACCAAAACAATGAAAAAATTACCCGTAATCATATTATATAAATTTATTCCAAAAACAATCCAGCCGATCCCCTATACAAAAAAAAAAAAATTTTTTAAATTTAACATAAACAAAACAAAATTTAAAATTTATTTAACCTATATAATTAAAAATTTTGATATTTTTTAGTTTACTTAATAAGGAAATTTAACAACCAAAGCCATTAAATAAAGCGAGTGCACAAAAACAGTGCAAAAACAAAGAAAACTCCAAAATATAGTCTAAAAAGTAAAATTATAACTTTAATAAACCATTTTACTCCCTATTTTCTATTATTAACTGGTAGGGTCCACGTGCACTCGTCCTCTGTGCGATTTTCTTCTAACTAAATTTAAAAAAAAAATTAATTTTTATTTTAAAACTATCTAAAAATAATAAAATTTAACTCACTTTTTTATTTTTATATATAGTATATATTTAATTCTTTTTTATTCCTTCTTTATTATTATAATAAATTTAAAAAATATTTAAAATAATCACCATTTTTATTATTCTATTACAGAATTAGTCCCTAAGGAAGAAATATCTTATTATTTACGCTTTATCTCATTTAATTTTCGATATCTCCTGACTACAACTTAACATTATATTTTAAATCTGTTTTCGGTATTTTAACCATAGTTTTTTTATTTTTTTCATCTTTTATTTGCTTCATTAAATTTTAATTTAATCCTAAATTTTACAATTTTTACTATTATTTTATTTAATTTTATCCAAATTTCTTAAATTCCATTTTATTTTCTTAACCCTAAATTTCGCTCTCCTAAAAATTTTTATCAGGACTTTAATTATTTTAGTTAGTACATTATATACCATTTTTCGGCTAAGAAAGTAACTAATTATTAACCTAATTATAAAGAATACTTCTTCTACTTGAAGGCACTTAATATAACGGCTAAATACTATTATCTTATGAATTTAATGGATTTTAATTTTAAATTTAGTTTTAACTCTATTATTATTGCAGCTGCTGTAAAAGTTGCCACTGCGCTAAACTATTGCTATTTAAATTCTGTAATTGCTATTAATTTTCCTAATTTTACTAAGATTGTAAATGTGGTATTATGGATTTTCTAATTTTCTTCATATTTTTTTATCCATTTCCCTTTTTTTCTAATTTAATCTATAACTCTTCATTTAATTTTTAAGTTTAAACTCTTATATAAGATCTATATTTTGCTTAAATTAATGTAAAAATAAAAAAACTCCCCGAAACTATCCCAAAATAAAACATGAAATTCTCTATTATTTTAGAGCTATTAGTTAACTTATTATCGGCTTAAAAAAAATAAATATAACAGGTCGCATACAAAAAAGTAAGCAAGTAAAAACAAAATGCAACTTTTTCTCTCTTTTTATTTTATGTGTATATATTAATATCATATTCTATGTCGTAAATCCATAATCTCATTATATTATTTTTATTTATTTTGTTAAAATAAATAATTTAATTTGTTTTATAATTTATTTAGAATTCTTTGTTAAATTAACTTTCCATTACTATATTCGACTTTCTAATACTCAAATTAAAAAACTAAAATACACAAAAATAAGTTTTAATAAAAAAATACTCTGATTTCACTGTAAAGATATATTATTAAAAAATAACAAAAATTATATTATATTCTAATAGATATTTTTATAATGCTTTTATATATATTTCTAGTATAACTTTACCATAAAATAAAACTATAAATACATAAATTAATAAATTAATTTTAGCATTAAATTGAATCAATTCATTATTTTTATTGAAAATACTTCTCTTTAAATTTATCAAGACTTTTTTCCCCCACCATAAAAAAAGTAGGATAATCTTTTATCCTTAAAAAATGCAGGTAAAATCCTAACTAATTTTTTATATCTATTTCAATCATTTCATTTTCTTACACATTACTCGGCTTAAACCAGTGCTTATATTCCGAATATTATTTTAATTTCTATTATCTTTATTTATTTGCATAAAAGTTATCTTCTTAATTTTAATTTTAATAATTTCTCTCACAATCTTATTATTATTCTTCCTCATTACTGAAATCTTCCTCTTCTTCTAACTATTCATCATTTCCTTAATTTTCATCTTATTCTTAACTTAAATTCTAATTTTTTTCCTAATTTTTACTTTTCTATTAGCTTTTAATTTGCTCTTCTTACTGTCTGAAAAATTCCTTTTCTTCTTCTAATTTAACTAACTCCTTAGTTTTGTAGGTATTTCGGATAAAAAAGTGAATTTTCCCATCTTTTAATTATTTTTCCAAATTTTCCTTGCTCAAATCGATTCCGTAATTAACTAATAAATCATTATTGGCAAAATCGTGCGACAAAATTATACTCTCTAAAATATCCTAATCACTGCTCGGATCTATCAAATATCTTAAACTCTAAATTCCTCCTAATAATAAAAATCAAATAATTTTATGATTTTTTCAATTTAATTTATAATTTAAATTATTTTCTAAAAGTAAATAAATACTAAACTATAAATGTTAGTTATTACCTTAGTTATCTTAATACATAAATTTAACTTCCACATTTAAATAAACTTATTTATTTTTAACAAAATAAAAACCCATATTTTCTCTGTGTCTGGACATAATAGCAGGCGCAAACTACAAATGAGAGTTATATTTTTTATACAACTAGCTTTTCAACAATTTATATCTTAATAATTCCGGAGTTTTAGTCACAAAGTTCATTTTCTTTCTAATTGTTTCTGTATCCTAAACTGTGCTTTTCAAAAATTAATAATCTTTTTTTATACTTTCCCCGCTAAATTCTTCTTTTCCAATTCTCTACTTTTCTTGCCTGTAAACCCCAGAACAAGAAAATTTTTACTTGTGTTCTCTAACACACTGTAACCCGCACGTCCTTATACTACAAGCCGGACAAGTGTATTTAAATTTATTTAAGTTACAAATTTCACACTAATTATTCTCTTTTTCTTTTTTTCTTTTTTCAATTTAATCCAAATTTTCATGTTAATTTTCATTTTAAATATTTTCTCCAACTTCACCCGATTTTCCTTACTTCTCTACATTATTATCACTTTTTACAATTTAATCTTCTTAATTTATCTCTTCGATTTCTATATCTTTATACTCAAAACTGCTGGAATCGTTGTCATATTCGTCCTCTTATTCTTGTAATTTCTGCTTTAATTGCAAAAATAGCTTATTTTATAAATCCATTTCAAAAACTTCCTTATTAATTTTTTATTTCTATAATAATTATGCGATTATTCAAATTATATTTAAAATTATTTTTTATTTTTTATTTTTCACTATTACTATCTATTTCCACTAAATACTGAAATAATTTTGTGAATTTTAATATAGTTATTATTAGAGTTAATATGGAATTTGATAAAATTATAATTTTACTAAATTACTTTGTTTCGATTAAAAAGAATAAAATACTAATCATATACAAATAGACTTTATAATCTGTTTAATTTTAGTAAAAAATAAAAATAGTTTCCAAAAAAACAAAACACATAATTTTTAAAAATTTCACTAAAATCCCAATTTTAACATCTAAAATCAAACATGGAAAAATATCAAAAATAAAAATACACAAATAAAAAAAGGATCATCAGATATAGTGATGTAGAATAATTATAAAAAAGACTAAAAGAAGAAACTCCCGCAAAAGGAGTAATTTTAATAAAAATATTTATATTTATTTCAAATTAAGTTTAAGCTAATAATACAGTTAAAATATCTAAAAAAGTACTAAATGTTTAATTTTATTTTTTATTCAGGATTATTTATTCGACTACAAATTAAAAGATATATAATCAGAAAAAGAAAAATTAGACCAAAACTAATTCACCAAAAAATACAAAATTAATTTCAAAGATTTACCTATTTCTTAAAACACAATCAATGGTAAAATAAAACTTAAATTTCAAATAAAAAATTTAAATCATATTGTAAATATTTAACTTCTATTCTAATTTAAAATAATTTAAAAACATCTATATTCTAATTTAAATTATTTAAAAACATCTATTTCCTAATTTTATAATTCCATATACTAAAATTAAAAATAATGTTAAATTACAATATAATACCTAAATTTTCCCCAAAATTTCTAGCATAAATTCATCTAAACAAAAAAATAAATGCCCGAAAAATTAATTTTTTTATCTTATTTATGTATATATTTAATTTAAATATAAATAATACGCAATATAATATTTTATATAAAATAAATAAATAAACTAAATTAAATAAAAATATTTTTATCAGGACTTCAAAAGAGAAAATTTTTCAAGTTAAGTGAAATTCAAAGGTGCTCAATTCCCCACGCTTTGGCCGGCAGAGACATTATGGGAGCTTCAAAAACTGGCTCTGGAAAAACTCTTTCCTATTTGGTCCCTGTAATCGAAAGACTTTATTTGCAAAAATGGACTTAATTAGACGGGCTAGGGGCTCTTTTAATCTTACCAACCAGAGAACTAGTAACAAAAATTAAAAAAAAAATAATTCTATTTAATAAACTAACAAATATTTACTTATTTTTAAATTGAGTTTTAAATTTAATTCTACTTTATTCTATTTTTTATTATGTAAATTTATTTCTTTTACTGAATTATTAATGAAATGTATACTTTAAGGCCATGCAGGTTTTTGAAGTACTTAATTCAATTGGTTCTTATCATGAATTGTCTGTCGGACTTATTATTGGAGGAAAAAATGTCGATTATGAAAAAGAAAATATCCACTCTATGAATATTTTAATAGCCACTCCTGGAAGACTTTTATAACATATGGATGAAACTATCGGATTTAACGCTTAAAATCTTTAAATGTTAGTTATCGATGAAGCCGATATGCTTTTTGAAATGGGTAAAAAAAAATCAAAAAATTTAACTAAAATATAATGTATAATTTCAAAATGATATTAATTGATTTTAACAATAAATAATTTTTCTTTTTTTATAAATAAAGGCTTCGCCGAAACTTTGAATGCTATTTTAGACAATTTACCCAAATCAAGATAAACTTTACTTTTCAGTGCCACTTTAAGTAAAAGTGTTCACTAACTTGGAAAATTAAGTCTAAAAGAACCAGAATACATTTTTTTACACGATAAAAACTACTTAAAATCTCAAGATAATAAATAAAAAAACAACGAAGAAGGTGAAAATACTGAAAATAACAAAAAATAATAACTAAAAGATATTTACGAAACTCCCTTAAAATTAATGCAATATTACATGATAGTCAACTGCGAAGACAAATTAAACTGCCTTTTTTCATTTTTAAAAGCACATCAAAAATAAAAAATTCTCGTCTTTTTTGCAACCTGTAAACAAGTCAGATTCGCTTTCGAAACCTTCAAAAAATTAAAAATCGGAATGCCATTAATGGAATTGCATGGAAGATAAAAAGCAGTAAAAATTTATAATTATTTACATATAATTTTATAATTTTTTGTATAAAAAAAAAAAATTTAATTTTTACAAATTAAACCCTTAAAATTTTAATTTAAAATAAATAAAAAGACTAAAAGAATGGCTCTTTTCTACAATTTCACCGAAAAAAAACACGCTTGTCTATTTACCACAAATTTAGCAGCCAGAGGTTTAGATTTCCCTTCTGTCAACTGGGTAATACAAGTCGATTGTCCTGAGGTAACAAAAAAATATATTAAATAAAAAAATATTAAATTTATTTATTAATTCATTAATAATTATTTTTAAACAATTGAAATTATATTTTTAAATAAAAAAATAATAGAACATTTAAACTTATGTACACAGAATAGGAAGAACTGCTAGGTTCAAATAAGACGGTAAAGCCTTGGCTTTTTTAACTGCAAATGAAGAAAAACTGGCCGAAAAATTAAAAGAAAAAAATATAAAATTACATAAATTACTACAAAATCCTTAAAAATAACTGTCTGTAACTTCCACACTTTAGGCTTTTTGTTCCGAAGATATGGATTTAAAATATTTAGCTCAAAGGGCTTTTATCAGTTATATGAGATCTGTTTATTTAAATGGAGACAATGAAATCCACAATGTTCACAAAATAAATGTCAAAGAATTTGCAGAAAGTATGGGACTTGTTCAAACTCCTATAATCAAATTTAAAAAGCAAGAAGAATAATAATAAAAACAAGAAGAAAACTCAGAAAATTCTGAAAATTCAGATTCCGAACAAGAACAAGACCAAGAAAATAAATAAACAGGAAAACTCTCAAAATTAGAAAAATTGAAATAAAAAAGACTTTAAGAAAGATTGGACAGAAAAAAGAAAAAACAGTCCAGAATTGACATCATCCACATGAAAGAAGAGGAGTAAGAGTTAGAAGTCCAGGCTATAAAAGAGGCCAAAAAGGCTTATCCCGTTCAGAGACACCAGAAATTGTAGTCTAGAACTACCAATATTTTCGATAAAAACGAAGCTTAAGAGGAAAGTGACGACGAATTTTTGGTAAAAAAAAAGAAAAATTCAGCAGAAATAGAAGAAGAGCAATAAAATTCAGACGAAGATGAAGAAAATACAGAAAAAAATAAACTTTCTAAAAAAACAAAACTCCCCCAAATCACCAAAAGACAGTTAAAAAAAATAAAATTGGACGGGCACTTTGGAGGAGCCAATAAATTAAAAATTACAGAAGATGGTAAAAAAAAAATTCAATTTTATATTCTTTATTTCTTTTATTTAAGAAACAAATTTTAAATATGAAATAAATATAAGAATTATAAATCATAAATAAAAATACCAAACTGTTTCACAAAGAATATATAATTTAAATTAAAATTTAATATTCAATATTTAAAATTTAAATAAAAGGTCAGTACTTAACCTAGGAAGATTTAAAATTAAGAGAAATGGAAGAAAATAGAAAAAGATTGGAACAAGAAGAAGAAATCGGAGACCTATCTTTAAAATACGCTTTAAAAAAAGAAAAAAACGAAGAATTAGACAAAAATATACTTAAACAAAGATTAAAAGAAAAAGCCAAAAAAAGAAAACTTAAATAATTGGAAAAAGAATACTAATCAAAGGGATTATTACAAGAAGAACAAGAAGTAGTTTTGGGCGGCTCATCAGCCGAAGAGGACTCAGAATGAACCGAAAATTAAAATTAAAACTAAAATAACTACATAAATTTATCAAAAATTATTCATTTCCTATTAAACTATTATAATTTTTAGTATAATATAAGTTTTCTTGTTATAATCATTTATATAATTAACTCCTCTCAATAAGTTATATTACTTTAATATCTCTAAATTATAGCATTATAAAATAAATCCAAAAAATAATAATTATCTAACTAATCAACTTATTAAAAATTCATTCGACAAAAATATTAGAAATAAATTAAAATCTAAGTAACAAAATAAAAAAAAAAAATAATAAATTGAATGGACCTTAAGCCAACAAAGCAGTAAATAGAGGTTCAGCAATAAAAAATTAACAAACAAAACCAAAATATCTCAGAAAATAATCATTTACAAATTTAAAACCAAGTTCATTCTTAAATAGTTTAAGGTTCTGTTGAAAATAATAATTGTAAAATTAATAATTAAAAATAAAATACAAATTAAAACTAAAACTAAGTTAACTAGCAAATTATAAATTAATTTTAAGAGTCTCACAATTCAAATGAGCTGAAATTTTAAAATAATTAAAACTAAGTTATTTCTGTGTAAAATCAAGAAGGTTTAGGCTAAAATGAAAATATAATAAACCAAAAAAATGATCATAAAAATAAAAATATTGATCTTTAAAACTAAATTCCAAATAATTCAAATAATCCCAATAATTCTAACAAAAAAAATACAGGTATACTGGGTCAAATAAAAGATGTTTTTAATAAAAAAGTGGTAAATAATATTATTTTAATTAATTAATAAATTATACATATTTTTATATATTCAAATGATAAATGTAACATTTCTTTTAAATTGTTTAATATTAATAGTAATAAATTCAAGGATAAGAAGGAATAAATGTACTTAAAGAAAAGTATTAATATTTCAAAAATGCTTAACTTTAAAAAGTGTAATTTCTTTAAAAAATTGAAATAGAAGTAAAAAGTCAGTTTGGAAAACTTTCTTAATAATAACAAAAATATCTAGTGAATTAAAAAGAAGCTCTTAATCGCTGGGGCAAACAAAAAATGATTGTTATTATCATAAAATTCCTAGAAAAATCGCAGCCTATAGTCTACGAATTCCTTACAGACGACCCTTATATGGTAAATGTCTTTATTTTATAAATATAATTATAAATCTAAAATTTAGAGATAATAATTAAAAATAATTTATTTACATTATAAATATAATGAAATTTTATTTAAATCATAAGAATAAACTTAAATTTATTTGAATTAGCCCAACAGTGTAAAAGATCTAATAAAAGATATATTGGAAGAATTTTGGCCTTCAATTTAACAAAAAATCTTAGATGAATTTCAGTAAATTAAATCTTAGAAAATAAAAATTTAAAATAAATTAGTTTTATCTATATTTTTATAAATATACATATATTTATTAAATAAAGAGAAAATTTAAACCTACAAATGAATAATAAAAACAGAGAAGACGAATAAAACTAATTTTAAGTTACCTGTTGTTTAAAAAGACTTACAGCTCTTTACCTATATTAAAAAAACCCCTGTAATTTTATCATTATAATTTTCTCAAATAAAAATTAAAATTTATTTTGTTTGTTTATTTATTTGTTTTTTATTTATTTATTTATTTTATTTATTTATTTAAAATTTTAAGACAATAAATCTTATTGGTATCAAATTAAATAAATTCCTTACTGGATTCTGACCATTCTAGAATTAATTCCTTATTATTCTATATAATCTTTTATCCATATATTTATATTCCTAATAATTGATAAATCTGATGAATGGTAACTAATAAGGTAAAACTTTATTTGCGAATTTCAAATTTTATTTAAAAATAATTTATTCAAACTAATTTATAACTTCTTTTATTTTAAAATTAGATACATAATAAACTATAAAATAAAGTAGTTTTTTTCGTATGGAATAATTTACGGCTTTATAGGCTATATAATGTATTTTAATTGTTACACTTTTCAAGATAAAAGTAGTCCTACTGATAAAATTTAGTGTGCAGAATCAGGGTAACTAAAATTAAAATTAAAAATTAAATTATTTTAAACTTATAAATGCAATTTAAATTATATAAATTAACAAAATTATTAAATATTATTTTTATTTTTAAATTATTTTTTTTTTAAAAAAAAAACAGGCCCGGCTACGAGCTTAGTTTATTAGTTGATTCAATAGGTTTTTCGCTTTAAATATTTTTAGTTTGGTAGTGTTATTTTTGGCTCAAATGTTCAAAAAAATTATAAAAAGAGCAATAAATAAAAAACAAAGTCAAATCGAAATCTTCGTGCTTTTGTTGTACTGTTACAAAAAGAAAGTAAATAAATATAAATATAAATAAACCATTAATTTTTCCTTTATTTTTATCTTTTTTAAAAATTAAAAAAATTATTTTACTTAAGTGGGGGAAGGTTAAAAGTGTTTTTGTTTATTGATTTGTTTTTTTTTGCTCTTTGTATAATACCTGTAATTTTAATTCTCACAACTGATAAATACAATTAAGATTTTCAACTACGATCTACAATATTTCTTATGAAAATCGCTTATGGCCTTTTCTCAGGAATTTTCTTAATTTTTATTTTTGACCCATTAACAGAACTGGTAACCTTTTCTTAAAGAACAGGTGTAAAAATTTAATTTAATTTATTTTTTAAAAATTACTTAAACATTTTTTTTTTTTTTCTAAAATAGTATGATAAATTTGGCAACGTAAGATAATATAAAGTCACAAAAAGGAAAAAATAAGTATAATAATAAATCCAAAATTAAAACCAAAATTTAACTAGTAAAAAGAATAATAACGTCAATAATAACCCAATAAAAAATAAGTAAAATATATATTAAATCGATAATGAAAATTAAATTGAAAATAAGGAATCTACAAACAATTATGATGAAGAAAGTCAATTTTTAGATCAGAAATTATTTGAAGACATTTTATGAGATAATAAATATTCAATATTTGAAATGCAAATAATTTTTTTAATAAATATTATTTGTGGTAAAAAATAATTTAATAGTAAATTAATAATTTTTATTTCAACTTTAATAAAATGAATATAGTCTTTAAATAAATTTAATTTTAATCTACTTCCCAATAATTCCAACAATTTAAAATATTTAATCTAATATATTTCGCTAAAAATAAAACAAAAAACTACCAATAAAAATATTTCAATAATGCTTTTAAATACATTTAAAAACAAATCACATAAGCTAATTTACAATTAAAACTACATATTCAATAAAAAATTAAGTTCAAAAATACAGTTCAATTTTGTTGCCTACGACCCTTATTACCTATTAGGTGTAGAAAAAAATGCAGATTTTAAAGAAATCAAAAAAATTTATTTCAAATTGGCTGGAGAATATCATCCAGACAGGAATAAAAGCCCTGTAAAAATTAAATAGTTTTAGAAAAAATAAATTTAATATTCTTATTTTTTCATTCTACAGCAAAATAAACTTATTAAAATTCGATTTTTAATATTTTTAATATTTTTAAAAAAGGAAGCCCAAAAATAATTTATCATGATCAAAGAAGCATTTGAACAAATAAAATAATAAAGAGGAAAATCTATTAGAATGGTATAAAAAGATAATATATTTCTAGCAATTTATTAAATATAATGCATAAATAAATATCAATTAATGTCTAGTTTTGTTTCAATTAAATATTTAATTCTTATATTTATTTATTCATTCATAATATTTTATATATATTTAATAATTTATTTTAAACTTTCTAATTTACTTTTCATTTATTTTCTAAATCATTTAAGGACTATGACAAAACCTCAAAAGGACATAAAACAAAATACAGAAGCGTAAGGCCGAATTCAGAAGATTACAGCGACGATTACAGAGATGAGAAACAAGAAATGAACTAAGATAATTTCTAGGAATTCGCTTTCAGAGCCCCTGATTCTGAAGCCTATAGAGACATGAAAGAGTCTCTTCACACAATGCACGATATAAACGACATTAAAATTAGAGTAGACGACGTTGAAGTACCAGATGCTTCCAGTAAAATATCATCAAATTTAAACCGAAGTTTTTATTTTAAAACACCCAATTTTCAATTATTTATTTATTTTTTATTTTTTTAAATATTTTTTTATTTTTTTTAATATTGCAGAAAGATTTGGACTAGACGAAAAAACTGTTAAACTTAAAAATTTCTCTGACGGTGGGTATTTATTTTTAGGAGTTATTGGTATAATGTTTGGGTTGGGGCTTTACTTCATGTAAATTTAAATTCAATATTCTTAACTTTTTAATTTAGTTTTTCAATAATTTTTAGTATAAAATTATATTATTTTTTACTAGAAATCGAACTCATACAAGAATGGTAAGTGATTAATATTAGGGATTGGTTTTATAAATGCTTAATGCAAATACAAATGATCAAGAAATAGAACAGGAATAAGATAATTAAACTTTGTTAAATAATGTTAATGTAAAAACATTTAATTAGAAAAATAATTTTTTTTTAATTTTTTTTTATTTTAGTAATCACTCTCAAATACAAGAGAATATCAAGAATTTATTAAAAAAATAGAAGACAATAAATAATAAAGTACAAGCAAAATGTCTAGACAAGTACCAATTATAAGAAATTATGTATCATCAGCTTAATTATAAGACATTTCAGATGATGATGAAGATAATTTATGAACAATTTATATTATTAATTTAAGATTTTATAATTTAAAATCTGTAGTATATCATTATTTAATTTATTAATTTATTAACTAACTATCTAAAAATTATTTTAATATAAAATTTTTATTAATAACTTTTATTTAATTTATAATAAAACTTTAAAAATAAAAAACTGTTTATTTTATTTTTTTAAATAAATAAAAGTAAGCAATCTTTACTTTTTAAAATTCAAGGATTCTTTAATTTTTTAACTATATTAAATAATTCTAATTTTTTAATTATAATATTTAATAATAAACATATGAAAAATCAACTATTTTTTAAACCACCCAAATCAAATAGATTAATTTTCAGTTTTTAATTTATTGAATTCTTAAAATTTAATTAAACTTTAAAATAATTATTAAAATCAAATTTTTTTTACTAATCAAAATTTTACCCAAAAAAACAAAAATAAAAACAAAAATGGAAAATTATTAACTTTTAAATTCAATAGGAGAAGGTTCTTTTGGAAAAGTTTTCAAAGGAAGGAGAAAAAATAGTGGTCAAATAGTAGCCCTCAAATTTATCAGCAAAAGGTTTAAATTTCTATTATTTGCGAAAAATTTAAAACTAAAAATAAATAAATCATAAGAATTATATTTGAATTTAAAAAACCAATATTTTTTTCTATAGATAAAAATCCGAAAAAGATTTAGCCAATTTAAGATAAGAAATAGAAATTCTTAAATTAATGAAACATGAAAATATTGTATTATTATTAGACGCATTTGAAACTATGCACGAATTCTGTATAGTAACTGAAGTAAACAACAAATAACAATATAAAAAAAATGCGAAAACCACTAAAAATTTCGAAAATTCCAAAATATTCAAAAAAAAAACTCTAAAAATTATTTATAATAATAATAAAACAGATAAAAAAAATCAATAACTTTTTATAAACACATAAATTGATTAAAATATAAAAAATTGCATTATTTTACAATAAAAGTATTTGCGAATATTCTACACTAATCAAATAAATATACTTAAAATGTGGCAGAAAAAATAAATATGTTATAAAAATTACAAAGATAAAAATAATTATTTAAATCTTTTATTGAATTTACTTATTATTTAATAAAATTGTATAATTTTTAGTTTGCATAAGGAGAATTATTTGAAATTCTGGAAGATGATAAATCTTTGCCAGAATCAGAGGTACGAAAAATAGCGTAACAACTTGTTTTTTCATTGTACTATTTGCACTCTAACAGAATTATTCACAGAGATATGAAAGTACTAATTAAAAATTATTTTATAAAGTTTTTAAATTTTTCCTTTCATTTAAAAATCAAAAATTAATATTTATTTATGAAAATATATTAGCCCCAAAATATCCTTATCAGTGCAAATGGAGTAGTTAAACTATGCGATTTCGGATTTGCCAGGGCTATGTCGAATAACACATTAGTTTTAACCTCAATAAAAGTAAATTATGAAAAATAATTTAAAAAATTCATATCAAATATAAACATAAAACAACTACAATAATAATGTAAAATTTGATAAATATTTTTTTTTAAAATTAAAAAGGGAACTCCTTTATATATGGCACCCGAACTAGTCCAGGAAAAACCTTATAATCACACTGTCGATTTATGGTCATTAGGAGTCATTTTATACGAGCTATTTGTGGGTCAGCCCCCTTTTTTTACTACTTCTATTTATACTCTTATTTAACTAATTATAAAAGACCCGGTAAAATATCCGGATAATATGTCTCACGAATTCAGAGATTTTCTCTAAGGCCTACTCAATAAAGTAAAAATAAAATAAAATAATTAAGCTTTTTATCAATAAAATAAATGGTTTTTAGAACCCTCAATAAAGAATTGGCTGGCCATAACTGCTAGAACATCCTTTTATTCTGGAAAATGAAGAAGAAAAATAAAAAAGAATATACAGATAAAATAAATATAACCAATGGTAAATATTATATATATATTTTTTCATATTATTTTAATAAAATTCTAAAATTAAAATAAAAGGGCAGGAGTTTAAATGAACAAAGAATTCCTTTCTAGCGATACCATCCCAATACAATAAGAAAAAACTCCCAGAAATTAAAAGTAACTTTAAATAAACTAAATCTAAATTCAAATATAATTAATAAATAAATATAACAATTTAAAGTTTAAATTAAATTTAAAATATAAATTAAAGTTAGAATTTAAATTAAATTAAAATAAAATTAAACTAAAATTAAAATTAAAATAAAACTAAAGTTAAAGTAAAATTAAAATTAAAATAAAATTAAATTTAAAATAATATAAAATTAAAATTAAAACAAAACTACAGTTATAATAAAATTAATATTTATTTTTCAGAGACCCAAAAAAAGACTTAGACTTGTCAGGCCACAACACTCCGAACCAGCAGAGCAACAATACAATAACTTTCGACAACTACGACAATAATAACAGCAACAACAGCAAAACTCCGAGGGCAAACCAAAATATTTCAGACGAAATTTGGCAAAAATATGACTTCAAATCGCAAGACGAAAAGGGCGCCACTGAACTAAGATAAGACACTCAATTTTTAGACAGACTCTTGTAAATTCTACAAACAAGTGCTCTCGAAATAGTCCAAAATAAAGACAAAAAAATCACTGTTTAATGCAGTTTAAAAGTTTTGTGCTAAATCATAATTAAGGGCAAACAAGACGATAGAAATACCCTTGATATTGTCAAAAACTAAAAAATTCCTCTCATTCTCATATAACTGCTCAAAAATATGCTCAAATAAGAACAAATCTATATGTAAAAATAAAAATTAGAAATTCATTTATCAAGTTTATTATCAAATTAAATTATTTATTTTGTCAAATTTTCTTAATTTTAAGTTAAACTATCTTTTTTTATTTTTATAAATTAAATTATTTTATCAATTTTTCTTAATTTTAAGTGAAATCATCTATTTGATTTTTACAAAAGAAATTGTCTTTTTAAATTTTTAATTTTCTTATTAATAAAGTTTTAATTTAATAAAAATAGGTTTATTGATTTTCTCTCAGATATTGTTAAAGCTTGTGGCTAGTTAGCCAAAGTCACTTTCGATAAAAATTTAGGAATCGATAATATTTACCAAAAACAATTAATACCAATTCTATCCAATTTAATGAAAATAGACTATCATAAAAACGAACAAACACATAATCTTAACCTTTTAATCAATATAGTAAAACCAATTTTTTTTTTAAATAAAATTAAATTTTACCTAATTAATTTATTATTATTATTTATTCAGGTAAAAACGATCGGTATTTTCGCAAATTAATCTTCTTTAAATCCTATATAAAATATCTCATTTTATTAAGAATGTATTGACAAAAAAATAATAACCCATTAAATATAGCTTTTTATTACTGTTAATCATGTAAATATGAATAAAAAATAATAATTAAAAAAATAACTTTTATTTTTATTTTATAAATATTATAATAGTATTATTTGTTTTTTAAAAGTTAATTTTTAAAATTTTAAACTAGCCTAGCTTAAATAAATATATAGTTTAAGTCTTATAAATTTTTGTACACCCTAATTTTGGAGATGTATTTTAATTGCCTTGGAAAAGAAATTAGTAGGTTGGTAAAAAGAAAAAAATTAATATTAAAATTTTGAATACAATATAAAAAAATTAACAATAAATTTTTATAATTAGCTGTTCAAGAATTTTCTGAAAATTTGAGTACTTTTGATTTTTTAAAGTAAACTCTTTTAGCTTCTTTTTACGAAATTGGCGACTGGCTTAGCATTTTAGTGGGCATCTATATTACAGAAGATAAAGAGCAATAAAACCAGCCTAAATAAAATAATATGGGAAAAATATCTATTCTTAGATTATTTTTATAAATGTAAATTCTATAATTTCATATACATATATTTAATAAAATGATTAATTTTAAACTATTTTATTACAACCATTAATTAAAAAACTAAAATTAGATCAAGAATTTCTAAAGAAAGCTTAGAAAAATTTTGTAACCATCCATAATTCATATAATTACTTTTGCAACAATAATATAGTGATGATCCCATAGTAAAAGGAACAGTATTACAAATAATAATCTACATATTAAAGTAAAATATAAATTAAAATATATTTTTATATAAATTTTAAATTTTGAAATAATTTTTATTTTTTTTATAATTTTAGACACTTATCAAGTAAAAAAGAGTGCAATGTGCAGGAATATTTATAATTAAATACTAAATATATAATAGAATAATTCGAGTCGAACGTGACTTAAAACCCAGTAGTATCGGCAATTGCACTTAATTTATTGGCAGAAATTTTACAAATAGACATAGAACTCTCTTAAATTATTATAAAAAAATTCGAAAATTTAAAATCATATGAATATTTAAATATTCTTTTCAACGGCAGTAAAAATGTTATAAAAGCTGAAGAAATTAGAAAAATAGAAGGTTCTGGTTTCGGCTGTCCTATTTATGGATTTAATGATTCAATCATCAATTTTATGCAAAAATTATTTTTCAGGTAATTAAATCTTTAATTTCTATTTTAATATAAAGATAAATTTTAATTAGTATTATCTTATCATTATAATTTTTTTCAGATATCATAAAACTTATAAGAAATTAGACAAATTATTTATTCTTTTCGAATAAAGCCAATTGGACCAATAAATAATTAATTTTCTTATAAACTTTCACCAAAAAAGTGACGTGAGTCCCAAAGGGTACAAAAAAAAATATAAAAAAATTATATAAAAATTAAAAAAATTTAAAAAAACTAAATACATTTTTTAGTTTTGTTTCTTTCCTTATTTTCTGCCACGATGCCATCTTCTCTGAATTCCAGTCTTTTGCTTTAAAACTTTTCTAAGAAAAAGTTCTTAGAGTTCTCTGTTCTATGCTTAGAGAAACTTAAGTAAAAATTATTTTTCATAAAAATTATAAAAAATCTTTAATTTAAATAATTAAAAATTAAAAATTAAAATCAGCTTTTAGCCTTAAAAGAATGGCCGATAAATTACGGAGGCGGAATGATGTGTGTTCATTTATTAGTGGCTTAATTATTAAGAATATTTAATCTTCCATTTAATAAGGTAAATATACATATTTTTTTTAGATTAAAAATAATTTTATATTCTATCATTAATATTATTAAATGAAAATAAAAATAGCATTCTTTCGAACAAAACTTAGGCCAAATTGTCAAATAACTATATAATTGTGATATAATTTAATGTGTTTTAGGTGCAATTCAATATTTATAAAAAGAACATATTGGAATAGCAATTTCCTTACTTTCAAAATTAATTTTAAATAATGAAGGCCAAAGTATAAAAAATTTAAAATAATATAACATATAATTTCATTTAAAAGAAAAACGTAAAAATTTATTTATTTTAATTTTAATTATAAAAAAATAGATGACAAATAATTTGCTGCCCAGTTTATATAAAATAATGGACTTTTAGTTATAAAAAAATTCAATTTACTAGCTGATAACAATCCCAACATTCTAATTTTAGATACTTTAAACATTTTGTCCCAGTTAGCTAGAATATCCAAAGACTACTACGAATCAATTCATCTAATTAATATTTATTAAGTAAATTTTATTTAAAAGTTAAATTTACTAAAATTTAATAAAAATTATCTTTTTTAAAAGTAAATTAAACTCCTAATATAACATAACGACCCTGCAATCAGATCAAAAGTCTGTAATTTCATTGGTAATATTTGCAGACACAGTCCTTATTTTTACGACTAATTAATAAGAAATGATTTAATCAAAGACTGTATAAATTGTTGCAAAGATTCCGATAAAAACACCAGAAAATTCGCCTGTTTTGCTGTAGGAAATGCAGGTAACTAAAAAAAAAATAATATTAAAAAAATGAATAAATTATAATTTATATTCAAATATTTTTATAAATAATAAATAATAATTTGTAAATTTTGTATTCTTTTCTCAGGTTTCCACAATTAAAAGTTATACGAACATTTGAGACCGGTAGTTCCTTTACTGGTTGATTTGTTAAAAGACCCTGAAGAAAAAACGAGAGCAAACGCTGCAGGTGCCTTAGGAAATTTCGTCAGAAATTCTAATATTTTAACTGGAGATTTAATTAGGTATGGAGCTCTTCACCAAATGCTTGAAGTTGTCTTAAATGATAAAGCTCAAGTAAATAAAAAATTAATAAAAAAACAATATGTATTAATAATATTCATTAAAGTTCATTTTAAAATTATTATTTAATAAAAAAGAGCCAGTCGCCTAGAAGAATCGCTCTCTTTTCAATTGGAAATTTCTGTGTTTATACTGAATGTAGACAAGTTTATGAATAACTTGGCATAAGAAAAGTGATAGAACAATTTATTGTAAAATTAAATTATATTTATAAAAATAGTTAAATTAAACACTGTAATAAATTTAAATTTTTGATTTGTAAAAAATAATAAATTTTTAATATTTAGAATCCTAAATTGACAAATGATACATAAGTTATAAAATATGCAAACAGAATTATATAGAAACTAGATTAGTATAAAAATTGATCTTAGCACATTATCTTAAATAAGTAAAATAAGATGGAAATTAATTAAACATTTCAATTTAATTGAAAAAATAGGAAAATTTATAATAATAAATAAAAAACTCACTATAAACAATTTTACACTTATATTGAATGTATAAAGTGTATAATTAATAATTTAACTTAATTAATATACATGCCTTTTTTATACTAAAAATTATATTAATATAAAGTTTAAATATCAAATTAATTAATAATTATATTATACTATATTAAAATTATTCAATTAATTAAATAATTCTAAATTTTTTTTATAATGAACTTAATTATGTCTATTAATTCTATCGCCAAAATGATAAATAATATTATATATATTTTTATATAACAAAAATTAATTAAAAATATATACTTTACTTTTTATTTCTATTTTAATTTTACTTTTTATAGTTATAATATATAATCTCGACCAATTAATAAAATACTTTATAAAACATTAGTCAAACAAATTTTAAATTAAATTAAATTAAATAGATAATTTATTATTTATAAAGTGAAAAGGCAATAATTTTTTTAAATTTTAATTATTTTTCACTCAATATTCCAGTCAATACCATCAGAATCAACTTCTTCTTCTTTTTCTTCTTCTTATTCTTCTTCAGCTTATTTATGACTATCTTAATTAATTTCCTAGTTTACTTTTTATTATTCTAAGTTTTATCTTTCTGCTTCTTCTTGTTCTTTTCTGAGCTGTTCTTTTCTTTGCCTATAATATTCTTCTTCTTCTTCGTCTTCTGACTCGGAAACTTCTTCTAAATCTCCCTTTTCTTAATTTTCCTTCTACTGTAACTATTTGAAATAATCTTCTCCTGTTGTTTTCTTTAAAAATTCGTCAATTTCTTTCTACCTATGCTTATTTTCCTAGTCTTTTTTATCCTAAATTTCCTTTTCAAATTTCTCTTTCCATATTTTAAAAGTCTCTTCTGTAACTGGAGTATAAGTGTCGTAAACTTTTCTTTTAGTTTTCTCTTCTTCTTTTTTGGCAGCCTCGTCGGCAACCATGTCTATCAAATTGTAGTGAATCCAAGACTAACAAAAATTAAATTTTATACTTATTTATAATGCAATATTTATTATATCTGCTTTTATTTTTTAAAATTTAATTTAATTTATTTACAAATTAAATTATTTTTTTTAAAGCTTTTAAAAAAGATTTAAAACTAGCATTAAGTTTAAATTTAAATTTTAATTTAATAAAGAATTTTATAAAATAAAAGTTACTCTGGCAGTTTCGATGACTTCATACAAAATAGGACTTTCATTTATTTATTCTAAAATTTTACTTACTTTTTATTCTATTAATGCAATATCATTTTAAGAAATATTTGTAATTGGCTCCATTTCAATTATAGGAGCTTTTTCAGGGTAATATTTGGTAAATTCAATAATAATTCTTAAATTATACTAGGCATCTGAAACATCATCATAAGAGGATAAAAACGGTTTGCAAATTACTAAATATTTTAATTTATACATTATAATACCAATAATACTTTTTTTTAAATATACACTTATTATAATTTTATCAACAAAATTATAATTTTTTACCTTCAAATTTAAAAGGAGGACTTGATTTCAAAATTTTTAAGTCATGCAAATATATTGACTCTAATACTTATAATTCTTCCTATTAAATTTCGATAAAATTTAATTATTTATCTTAATTTTAAACAACTTGACCAGAAGACATTTTTATTTTTTTTTAACTTACGAAAATCCTAAAATATTAAACTACAAATTTTTTTATTTATTAATTTGTTAATTTATTAATTAATCTAATTTATTCTTAAACCAAATCAAGGCAAAAACTTATAATAAATCCAATTAAATATAATTCTTTTATTATTTACCAATAAAACAATTTTAGTATTTTTCAGTGATTCTCTAAAAATAATTTTTATAATAATAATTGTGTTTCTAATAGATTTGCATTTTAAAATATCAAAAATAAATTTTTTATTTAAAAAATTAAAAAAAAACAAAATAATCTTTAATTATGAGTGTTTATCAATGGTTAAATATTTGTTAAATATTAATTTAATAAGCTAAATTAATATTATATTTATTATAAGTTGAGAGAAAATTAATTTTAAATTTTGTTAGGTGAAAATGATAAATATAAAAGATTATTGTTTTTTTTAAAAGCAAAAAAAATAAAATCATTCATTTTTATTTTTGCTGAGTTATTCTTCAGATAATTGTCCTAATTATTTCCAGAACTCAATTTATTAATTAGCAGTAGTAATTTCCAAAAATGCAGCATTTTATAAAACTTTGTGGTAGGTTCTGGTTTTTTCTTCCTAAAAAAAAATTTGTAAATTTTAAAATTTGAAATAAAACTAATTAAAATTTCTGCTTATAAAAAATTTCAGAATTTTTAAGTTAATTAATATAACTGGATTATAATTTATCTTACTTTGAATTTCTCAATTTCAATGAATCCTAAAATCCCTGTGATCAAATCAATTAAAGTAGCGGTATTTTCAGCTTCAGCTTAATTCTTTTTTAAAAAATAAATAAATATAACGCTCAAAGTACAAAAATAAAAAAAAAATTAAATTAAAATTATTAATTTAAAACTTGAATTTATATTTTATATCTATTTAAAAATTAATTAAAATCAAATTTATGCTTACACAATTGATCTCATGCTCTAATTTGGATTTTTATTATTAGTTATCTCCTCCTTTGAAAAAGAATTTAATAGATTTTTTACCCTAAGATAATTACAATAAATCTTCATTTTATTCTTTAATTTTTATTTGTAATTTGCTTTTCAATTTTTCGTAGTAATCTTTCTATTCAATAGCTTCGATCATTGCATCACAATCTCTGTAATCAAATTAAACCATTTCAGCAATAAATTCAAAGGAATTGATTCCAGCTTATCCTCTCTATTTTTACAAAAAAATTTATTAATTTCAATTATATCATTAAATATATCTAAATAATTTTCTTTTTTCAGCGCATTTATTTATTATTAAATTATTTTATTTTATCTATTTTTTTTTTTTTTTTACCATTTAGGCTCTAGATTCAGAAAGTTTAACTTAATTTTAATCGTTGTTAAAAATCATAGATCCTTCTTCTCCTTAAGAATACTAGCTGATACAGTGTTTTTCGTAGTCAGGCATTAAAACATCAGTTAATATAGATACTGAACTTGAGTATTATTTTTTTACTTAAGAAATAGATTTGGCAATTTCTTTGAATTTCTTTCAAAAAAAATTATGAAATTAGTTTATATAAAATTTTAACTTATTTTATATTCATAGGAAAATTATATAAATTTATTTATATTAGTACTTATAATTAAGTTCTAGATTTTTTTAAGTATCCCATAAAATTGGCGATTTCAACCATCAAGTTTTAAGTAATTTCTTTCTATTTTTTATTTTAATTAAATTTAATATATAATATTAAATTTTATAATTTAAATATTTATATTTACACCGTTCAATTGAGAAAATTACTCTTTATATCTTTCAATTATGTCTTTAGGTTTAAGTTTGGGCATTTTTTCAAAAGTCTAGATAAATAAAATATTAATTAATAAACTAATCTTAATATTATTTTTTTTGTAATTTTATTTTATCACCCTTTTTTATTTATAAAAATAAAGATTATTACTTTTCCAATATCAGCTTCTTTAGATCTCAAAAATTCTTAAAATTCCTAAGAATAGTAAAGATGTCTTCTTTTAGAAATTTAAATACAGAAATAGTTTAAGTGTTTTTTTCTGTCATCAACAACGTTAGCCTCAGTATTTCCCTTATAAAAACAAAGAATGAGTAAAATTTATAAAAATTGGTAAATTTTTTAAAATAGAGAAGCTTATTTTATATTTTAATTTATTTTTATTTACGACAGTTTTTTTGGCAGGAATAGCAGGGATAAAACAACCAGGCCATCTTTAAATCAAAACCTATCTTAATTCAAAAAAGTCATTAAATCTTCTAAATACTTCGAAAGGTCCATGTTCATCTTATCCTTTAACATTATAAACAGTGTATTTAGAGAAAGTATCGCTTTTTTAAAGAGGATCACTAACATTGATTTCTATCTAAATAATAATTTTTTTAAAATTAAAATTATTTATAAAAAAAATCTAAATTAAAAACATTAAATCTCATGAATTATTATATTAATAATATAGTAAAACAAAGAAATATTTTTTTTAGTTTTCTTATTTCGAACATTTTTTAATTTTATAAAAAATTTTGTGATAATTATTTTTAAGTTGTAGATTTAATATAATTAAAAAAAATTAAAAAAATAAATATTTTAATTTACTTCAGTTCCTTCTTCTTTTTGTTCAAAAGGATTATATTATTCCATTAATTTAGCAGCTTCACTTCCTACAGCTTGATTGTCTTAAATGGGTTCATTTGGCTACAAATCGTTAGTTTACTAAGGTTAGTAAGCCTATTCTTCTTGTTATTGATTTTCTTCCATAATATTTACTTTTAATTTACTTCTAAAAAAAATTCTTAATTTTTTAAATCTAATTTTTATTTTAATTTATTTTATTTTAATTTTTAAGTAATTCTTTTTATTTTATTTCCTTAATTAATTAATCAAGTAAATAAATACATCAAATATATATATATAATTTCTTCTCGCTAACTAAAAACTTCTTCCATCATTTGATTAATATTAATACTATATCTAATATTTTCCATCTCTATACTTCTTTCTCTAGATTTATAAAAATAAATTGAAATAGGTTTCTACCCAAAATAAAATAAGTGAAAGAAAAATACACAATTTTATTTATCTTTTAATAAAACATTAGGGCATTAATTAAATCTAACAAATAAAAAAGAATATAACACAATTTTTAATAAAAAATATTCTTTTAAGAAATCTTTTCTAAACTCTATAATTTATTCTAGAAAATAAATAAATAAATATAAAGTCAAAATTTATTTCTTAATAAATTTCTTTTATTATTATTATTTTTGAAATCGAAAATTTTTGAAATTATTTAATTGTTATTAACAATAAAATATTATTATATCCTTTTAATTATAAATATGAATAATTTATTATTTTAAATTAAATAATAAAAATTATATCTATTTGTGTATGATATTTATTGCCACAATAAATAAATATTTTAATATAATAATATTATATTTGTCCAATAGTAATTAAAAATTTTATTATTTTTACATTTATATTAAAGTATTTTTAATTATATAAAAAATTTAAATTAATTTTAAAAATCTTAAAAGCACGAAGTTCAAAATTTAAAAATGACTATTTATTTGTGTAATTAAATATTAAATGGCATAACTAATAATGTTATAAAATATATAAATTTTTATAATAAATTTTAATATAATATATAACATTTTTCACTTATATACAATACATATGATATAAGTCACTTAAAAATTATTATTAAATATTAAAGAATATTATTTACACATTTATTTATATGAAAAAATTATTATTATTCAATAAAAACGTTGATTATGTATTAAATATCTATCAACTTCCATATAATTTTATAAAAAATTAAATGTTATTATTTGGATATAATTGTAAAAACCGATTTAATTAAACATTATATATAATGCTACAAACTTTTAATTTACTTAAGTATATTTTTTAATCATAAAAGAGAAGATTTTATTAATATTTTTATATATAATATAAAAGCTTTAAGTGTAGAATAAACAAATTTATAATTAAATTTTTATTTTTAAAAAATTAAGTTGTTTATAGATAATTCAAGAAGTTCTACAAGTTATGAAGTGATACTTTAATATGTATTCAAAGAATCTAATTTAAAGATTATTATATTAAATCATATAAAGTAATATTATATACTACACATACTATATTAAAAAAACCAATTTATTTTATTTAAACTACAATATTTATTAGTTTAATAGTTAAATAAAAATTATCTAAAAATAACTAAATAATATTTCCAAAACTATAAAAAAAAAATCTAAATAATTTATAAATTTATCATATATTCTTAAAACAAATTCAAAAAACAAATAAATTAAAATGTCTAGCTCATCAATTTTTATTGGGAAGTTATCTAGTAGAATGAGAACTTACGAATTAGAAGATGAGTTCAAAAGGTTCGGAAAAATTAGAGATATTGAATTTAAAAAAGTAAAAATTATAAAATTAAATAAATTAAAATAAACTCTGCATAATTATACACTACAATAATAACAATTTTAAGAAAAATAAAAAAATAAATAATAATTATTTATAATCATATAATAATATATATATTTAAATTCACATTTTATAAATTATTTTATTATTATTTGAAAAAAAATATATATAATTTTATCTTTAAATAACAAAAACAGGATAGAGGATTTGCATTTATTGAATATTACAGCTCAGATGCTGCAAAAGAGGCAATTAGAAAAATGGATGATAGAAAAATCCAAGGCGCCAGAATAATAGTAGAATAAAAAGGTAAATTTTGAATAAAAATTAGCATAAATTAATATAAAAAAATAAAATATATTCACTACAAATTTACCATAATTTTCTCAAAAAATAAAAATAAAATTATTTATTTTTACTATTTTAACATGTATTATAAAATTTGTTTAAATTCGATAATGTGTATTAAAAATTAATAAATTTTAATATATATTATAAAAGGAAGAGATAGAAGATCTTCTGTAGGAAGAAGAGATAGAGAAAGAGACAGAGATGATTACAGAATGAAAGGTCCTTAAAGAAGTGATGTTTGTTACAATTGTTAAGGAAGAGGGCACTGGTAATTTTTTTCTTGAATTCTAGTTTTTTTTAATATATTTATGAAACAATATTTACCAGTTTTTTGACATATAAAGAATAATAAGTTTTAAAAATAAAATAAAAAAAAAAATAAGAGAAAAATAAAATTTTCAGTATATTTTATTTATAATATTTAAAAAAAGTGGTGATCGTACTACTTACTATTCTTTAAATCCAAAATGTATTCAAATTATTGATGATTGAAGAAAAAATTTGACGAATTGAATTGAATTTAGTTGGGAAAATCATTCAAATGAAGGATGATGATCAACGAATGAATAAAAGTATAAAAATTAAAATACAAAAATAATTAAATTAAAAATTAACTTAACTTTTTATTAATTAATACCTCATCATTTTATTTATTTATTTATTAATTTTTTACGAAAAACCACTTTTCTAATTAAAATTTTATCCGTTCGATTCGCATGGAAGATAATAAAATGGAATAAAATTAACAATTTTCTTAAAAATTTCATTTTTTATTTTGAGTCAGGTTAGGTAGTAGGGGTGTAGGGGAAGAGTATTTCAACTAATTAATGGAGAACTTAAAACTTATAACTTATAACTTAATTCGCAATATTAAACTTTTTAAATATATTATAAACGCATACCCGTATTAGCTCGATGATCACTTTTAATCAATACACAATTTTGTTAATATAAAAAAAATTATTATTATAAAAAAATACAAGAAAATATAAAACTTTTAACACAAATCAATTAAATTTATTAAATTTTTAGGGCCAATGAGTGTAAAAATGGAGACTGGAGAAATAAATGTTATAGATGTGGAAAAGAAGGACACCATAAAAGAGACTGTGAAATGTCCAGATCTCCTTCAAGAAGAAGATATAGAAGTAGATATTCCAGATCCAGAAGGTACAAATATAATTCAAAATTTATATATTTTAAATAAAAAGAAAAAAACAATTTTCAATAAATTTTACGTAGAATTTAAATTAATTTAAACTTTTTGACAATTTTTTTAATTTTAACTCAGTTATTCTAGCAGAAGCAGAAGTTATAGTTCATCATATAGCAGCAGATCCGGATCCAGTGACAGTTCTAGTTCAAGATCCAGATCTAGATCTAGATCCAGACACAGAAGCAAAAAAAATAGATCCAAAAGCAGATCTACAGATTCTTCCAGGTATTCAATAAAAAATAAATAAATAAATAAAAAATAAATAAAAAAATAAATAAATTTGTTTTAATATCTATTATTGTATTATTTATTTAATTTTAATTATTTTTTTCTTATTTTTTTATAGGTCTTATTCTAAATCAGGATCTAGTTCAAGCTCCAGATCCAACAGCAGAAGCTCTTCAAAATCCGATTCTAGATCAAAATCTAAATCTATGTCCAAATCTCACTCTAGATCTAGATCCAAATCTAATTCTAAATCTAAATGATCTTATGAAAAATAAACTAAAATTCCTTATTTAAATTTTAAACTTTTGCATAATTTTTTTATTTGTCCTATTTGTAACAACTCTAAAATTAACTTATAAATTTATAATATACTAAATACTTATATTTGTACTTATCATTTATAAAATATATCTTGTTGCTAAGATCAATTTTAAACTTATTATAACTTATCTTTATTTTTAAATTTTATTTAAATTATATAAAACTTTTACTACTTAAATTATTTATAATATACACTTAATAAATTTTTATATTTATATTTATATATATATATTTTGGTAAAATTAAAACTATTTATTTGCTCAGTTATTCTAAGACTTATTTTTCTGCTATTTTTTAAAATTTTCATCATCAATTTCAGTATCCTCATCATCAGAGTTCTCAGAATTTTACTGAAATTTGATTCCCTCTTATTTATTCATTTATTTAATTGCAAATAAATCATTTTTCACACTTTTAATCACGTCATACCCCTTTAAAAATAAATTAAATAATAATTAAAAATTTCAATGATTATTCGAATTTTTAAAATATTTTAAATTTTTATTTATTTATTTTATATTTCAATTAAATATACTTGTTCTTTCGCATTTAAAGCACTCATTAACTATTTGTCTTCAGCAAAAAATATACCTTCATGTTTAACTGCCCTTTAATAATAAATTATTATAATTTTAGTTAACTATAAAATAAACCAAGTTTAAAATTTATAAAATTTATTAAATAAAAAAATAAATAATGTTACTATTCAAAAACTAAATATTATTTTGGAGTCACATATTCCCTAGAATGTCCACTTTTAATTGTCCTTGTATTTTTCATTATTATATGTTCAATTCCGGGCTCAATTTTTGCAACATATATTAATTCTGACCTTTTTAATAATTATAAATATTTAAAATAAAATAAAATAAAATATAATTTGTTAATTATAACTTAAAACATAAATTACTTTGAAATCCCTTTCGCCTAATTTCTAGGTTATATTAATTAGTATAATTCATTTGACAAAATTTTAGCCGTTTTTTATTCATCTAATTTCACTAAATTTGAAACCAAAATGGATTTTAATTCATTTTCATTAATATACCCAGGATTTTACCTTGAACCAATATCATAAAATATACCCACATTTTCCTCTAAACTGCTGTTTCTAAAAATTTGTAAAGTATATTCCATCTTTAAATTAAAAAATCAGGATAAATAATCAATTTAATTTAAAAAAAATATTCAAATAAAACTTTCAAATATTTATATTAAAGTAAATTAATTAAATAGCTAGTTTGTTTACTTCAAATGGATCAATCGTTTTACATTTTTTATTTAAATTAAAAAGCCAAAATAACCGTTCGTATAAACTTTGATCTTACTGAATATTAGCATACTATAAAATCAAAAAAAATTCTGACTTATCGATACTTTAAGTGTGATATATAGCGTTTATTATTTCTTCGCCCTTCTCCTAAAAAGCTTATATAACCTCCAAGTTATTATCAAAAAGCCAATTTGTATATTTCAGCTTATTTATATTTATTTTCTATTCACTTTCATTTTAGTATAATTACATCTTTAATTTAAAAAAAATTTATATACTTTAAAAAAATTCATGAATAACCATAAAAGTATAAAATAAAATTCAAATAGTTTAATTATTTCTTATATAATCTTACTTTAGTAAAACCTTAATTCTGCTTATTAATGTAATCTCTACTCGTTTATTTATTATTTTTTATCATAGATAAATTTCCTTTAAAAAATTTTATTGATTTTAAACTGGGCTTTGCCAATAAAGACAAGTAATTGGGTAGTTATTTCCTACTTCTCTAAATATTTTTGAAAAATAAAAATTATTTTATTTAATATCTTTTTTAAATTTTAGACTTAATTAATATATAAACTTTTTACGTGCTCCAAAATATTTCTAGCTAATTATGTCGGAATATTAGTCGAAAAAGTTTGAGATGTCTGCCAAAATTTTATTCTATTTTATTAATATTTCTGAGATTTTAAATGGTCCTAAAATAGTATAATAATTTTAAAAATATTAAGTAAGAAAAAAATAATATTTCACTAGAATTTAATAAGGTTAAATAAATAAATTTTAAACAATAATTTTATATTAAATATATATAAATCTTCAAATTATTACTGGATTCATCAAATAATTCAAGCTTTTTAATATATTCAAACAATTAACTCTTTAGTTTTCCGTAATTTTGAAACTCATTTTTTACTAATTATTATTATTATTTAATTTTAAAAAAGTTACATGTTTGGATTTATTTTTTTCCGACATTTCTCTTTAAATAAAAGTTTTTTTCCTGCTATAATTACTATTTTAAAACTAATCTGAAATCTAACTATTTTAAGATTGTAATTTTTAAATTTAAGGAAATTTTTTTTAAATTTCAACTGATGTATAAGGATTCTAAAAATACTTATTTGACCTAGGTGATAAAAGAATAGTTGTATTTTTTTTTTATTTTCTTAAATTTCTTCCCTAAAAACTACCTTAACTCTCGCTTTTTGATAAATTCTAACTTTAAGAAATAGAGTTCATTTTTACTTTCATTTTTATTAATTTTATTAGAATTGTTTATTTTTGATATTTCTCGAATTTATAAAACTTATAATTTCTTATAAAATTTGGAAAAAATAAAGAAATTTAGTTAAGCAATTTATAAATTCTATTATAGTATCGATATTTATAAGTAAATAAATATTTTATTATAGTAATAATGATATTATAAACATATAATATAATAAAAATATTTTAGAATAAATTAATTTTAAATTTAATGAAATAACTAATATTTTTAACATAACTTAATATTATTTTAAATAATTAAATATATTTATATATTAAGTAAATTACTATAATCCAATATATATGGAGTTATTTAAATATAATCAATAAGATCTTCCCCAATATACCCATTTTTTAGCTTGTTTACCACATTAGAAACAAACATCACCTTCTTTTAATTCATCTTATTATAAAGGCATGCATAAAGATTTAGCTGCTCCAGTTAATTATTATTCCTGTAAAATTAAAAAATTTCCATAAATATATTATAAAATATAATATAAAAATAATTTAATTTGAATTTTATAATATTTTAATATTTTTATATTTACAGATTCACTTAATTATTTAGATTCATCTCCAGATCTTTTTTTGACAACTTCTTCACATTATTCGATTTCACACCTATTATTTTGCAAATAAATAAGAAAAAAAAAAATTCATATAATTTTAAAATAAATATAATAAAAAACAATTAAAATAGATTTCTAAATTATACTTATTATTATTTTATTTAATTTATTTGTTTATTTACCAAGGAGTTAAAACAGCTTTTTTATCATTTAAGTGGGCCAAAAATTCTTCCCAAGTTCTGGCAGTTTTACAGTTATCAGTTAATCTTTATTTGGCTTTTTCTAACATTTGATTTTAAATAGTGTCCAAATTTTCTTAAATAGTTTTTTCAATATTTTCCCATTTAATTTAGAATTTATCTTTAGTGTTTCTGTGTACAGCTCTGAATTCTCCTTATTTGTAATCTTTAGGTCCCAATTCTAATCTCAAAGGAACTCCTTTAACTTCCCAGTGATTAAATTTCCACCCAGGATTGTAATTGTCTCTATCGTCAACTTTAACTCTAATTCCAGCGTTTTTCAATAACTTGGCAATTTCTTTAGCTTTTTCAACTTATTTTTTAAATAATTCTTCATCTTTAATCAAAATAGGAACAATTACCACCTAAATATTGGCCACTCTAGGGGGCAAAACAAGTCCTAAAAAATAAATTCAAGATAAATAAAATTATTCTTCTCATTAAAAATTTTCAAAATTTATTTTTTATTCATTTTTTATTTATTTTTTTACCAATATCATCTCCGTGAGTTAAAATCATAACTCCGATAGATCTGGTAGTGAATCCCCAAGAAGTCTACCAAACTTTTTATTTTTTATTTTACTCATCTTCAAATTAAATGTTAAACATGTTAGCGAAATTCTATCCCAATTGGTGAGATGTAGCACATTAAACTGATCTTCCATTTTCAGGAATAATAGTCTGTAAAAAATTTAAAAATATTATACATTTTTATATACTATTATTTTAAAAATTTTATTATAATTAATAATTTATAAATAATAAAAAAATGTACTTCGACAGTAGTAGTATAGTCTCCTCCAGGGAATTTTTCCATTTCGGTTTTAATTCCTTTAATAACAGGAACTGCCAATAATTCTTCATAAGTGGCTCTGTAAAATTCTAAAGCAGTATAAGTTTATTCATCAGCTTCCTCTTTAGTAGCGTGGGCGGTGTGTCCTTCTTGCCATAAAAATTCTCTAGTTCTAATAAAAGGAGTGGGGTGTTTGAATTCCCATCTTACAACATTGGTCTAAAAATTAAAAAAAAGTTAAATATATATATATTATTCAAAATTAAACAAAATAATATTTCTATTATATTACCCATTAGTTTAATTTCAAAGGGAGATCTCTATGTCCTCTAATCCTTTAATAAAAATAATACAATTGGAATTGTAAAATCATTAAACTAAGAAAAAAATTGTTATTATTTTTTAATTATAATTTACCATTTAGAATAAGCAGGATACATAATTGTTTCACTTGTAGGTCTGATAGCTATAGGTTCTTATAAATCACTTTATCCAGATTTAGTAACCCAAGCAACTTCGCTAAATAAAAATTTATTATATTATTTTAATAATTAATTTAAAAATAAAAATAAAATAAAATTTACGGTGAAAACCCTTCAACATGGTCTTTTTCAGTTTCCAAAGCTTTCTAGCTAATTTTTTTAAAATTTTAAAATCATAAAAAAAATAAAAATTTTTAAAAAATGTAATTACGTAACAAAAATAGGGAAATAACAATTTTCAACGTCATCTAATTTAATCAAATTGTCTAAAAATGCTTGAATTCTTTCCCACAAAGAAAAGGCCCAAGGTCTCAAAATATAACAACCAGAAATATCATAGTAATCCAACATTTCAGATTTCAAAATTACTTATTGATACCAGTCACTTATGTCTTCTTCTTTTTTTGCTGTCACTTTTAAAAGAGTTTCTCCTTCTTAAGGTTTTTTTTAAGCTTCTTTTTTTTATTATTTGGGCTCTTATTTTGTCTCAACTACTTAAGAAATATTGAAAACTGTAGCAGTTTTCCCGAATTTTTTTAATAAGCCTAAAAAATCTTCTCTACCAAACTCCAAAGTCTAATTGTTTTCCTATAAATTTTTCAAAAAGTTTAACCAAAATTTATATCATTTAAGTTAATTATAATAAATGTATTTTTAATTGAAAATCTGTAAAGCTTATATCCTTATTTTATATTTTTTTTTTTATCAGTAGGAACAATTGAAACATTATAAAATCATTAATATCATAATTAACTTTATCATTTCAATATCATCATTAAAAAAATAAAAGGCGCAATATTAAATAAAAATACCAAATAGTATTTCCTTTATAATTTTAAAATTTAGTATAAATTTATGTTTCCTTAACTATTTTAAGAAATATTTCATTCATATTAATCTTAAAATTTTTAACCAAAAGAAAATAAAAAAATATTATTAACTTACATATTTATTTTTTGAAAATAAAACAACCTATACAATTTTTGATTTATCTAACTATTTATAATTTATATTAAAATATGTATTTATTTTTTACCATAGGATGACATGACCAGTGCTCGTGTTACATAAGATTTTCATCAATAATAAACTTAGCAACTTTAGATTCAGAATCATTAATCAAGGCCAAGGGATTTACACTTCCTCTTTAAACTTGTAAAATTTAAGTCATATCTTCTTCTTTGGCGAATCTCATGTTTCCAGCTTTCAAATTTAACCCTTTCCAAAAAGATTTCTCTACTTAAGTATCATGTTTGGCGTATAAAAAGTAAAAACTCTTTTTATCAGTATAAAACAAATTTTTGGCCAAAGGAGCTTTATCCAATTTAGCCACTTCCTTTAAAAAAACGAAATTATTTTAAAAATTAAACAAAAAGTCAACAATACAAATTTAAAAAGAAAAAGGTTCTAATTTTTATGCGAAAATTCTAAATATTTAATTACTCTCAAAACATCTACAGTGGGAGCTGCTTCGTGTTCGTAAATCTTGAAATCTACGTTGTTTTCTTTTAAAAATTATTAAGTTTCTTGGGAGTTTGTAATTTTATTTGCTTACATTGATGAGTAGTTAATTTTAACTAAAAATATATTTTTCTATTTCAATAAATTGTTTATTTTTATTTTATTTACTAAATTCATCAAAATCTCAGTTTAATATTTAATTAAATAAATATCACCGATTAATTTATTTTAATTCTTTTATATTAAAATTATAATTTTTAATTACTTTTTACAAAATCAATAACTTTATTTTTAGACAAATACTAGCAAATAAAAATTTATTTATATTTATTTCTTTTACAAAATTTAAAATTCATAACCACAAAATTATTTAAATTATAATTAAATTTGACTCTTTAGTATTTATTTTTTTATTTTTTTTATTTGAAAAGATTAAAAATATAACTTATTTCCATAAAATATATTATTTTAAATTAAAGTATTAAAAATAAAAAATATAACATTATATAAATTATTATAAATACAAAACCATTTATATATTACAAAAAAATAAAATATAAATATTTGATAATTATTTTAAAAAAAAAGGCTAAAATATTACAAAAAATTTAAGATTATTGG